>JAJAQA010000022.1:982500-993282 GCA_021464565.1 Rutilus rutilus | reverse complement strand
TTTCTCAAGCCAACTTAAGTTTGTCTCGTACGAACTTTCGCATCTTGTTATTATTATCTTCTGAGCGGAAAAAAATCTGAGACTAACTCCTCCTAGAGCTTTAACGCTACATACTCCAAACTCGGCTCAGACACTCAAACTGATCTGACTCGAGTTGCTTTATCTTTTCAGACTGATCGGACTTACGGTTTTCCCTAAAAAATGGACGATCAAAACTCGAAAAAACTCATTCAAAAAACTCCATTGACTTTCATGGGGGAGTTCTAAAAAATTCAAACCGACAAAAAATTTAAATCTAAACACCTTGAAGGAACTAAACCAAACTGCACGTTCTATATACTTATATGAGCCTATTGAGACTCATGTAAAACTAATAAACTTCTAAACTATAAACACTTTATAAACTAATTAACTTATAAACTAATGAATTCATAACCTATATGAACTCTTAAGCTCTTAAAATTAATAAACTCTGAACTCTTAATCTCATTTATAACTTATAAACTCTAAACTGATTTAAACTTATAAACTCAAAACTCAAGAACTCATACACTTATAAACTCTAAACTCAGCACACACACTGAGTTTATGAGTGTGTGTGTGTGTGTGTTGTGTGTGTGTGTGTGTGTGTGTGTGTGTGTGTGTGTGTGTGTCTATCTAAACTTATTTATCTATCTGTCAAACTTCAAACTACTGTAAACTACTGTAAACTTCAAACCACTATAAACTTCTTAAGTTTAAATCTTCAGCTCCAAGCAACTCCATAGCAACCAACCTCGAGTACCCTAGCAACCGTTTTGTAAGACCCTATATCTCTGTATCAGAACATCGTATAGAGATGAGGTTTGGCTCTTTTGACTCATGCTAGCAAACAGCACTCCAACATGCTACACATGCTAGCAGTGAATAGCTACATGCTAATAGTGATTAGTTAAGTGTTAAATCATGCCAAGATCATGCTAAGAACTCTATAAAAACTCATAGTAACCATCTGTGACAACTACCCACCACCTAGTAACACCCATATCAACCGCCCTGAATACCTTAGCAAGCCGCCTAGCAACACCATAGCAACCACCCATAACACCCCTAGCAAAGCCGCCTAGCAACCACCCAGAACAGCCTAGCAACCACCCATAACACCCTAGCAACCACCTAGCAACCACCCCCTAGCAACCACCCAAAAGACCCTAGCACCCCACCTAGCAACCACCCAAAAGACCCTAGCAACCACCAAAAAATATCCTAGCAACCACCCAAAATACCCTAGCAACCGCCTAGCAACACCCAAAGACCCTAGCAACCACCGAAATAACTCCTAGCAATCGCCTAGCAACCACCCAAAGAGCCTAGCAACTACCAAAATATCCTAGCAACCGCCCCTAGCAACTACCCAAAAGACCCTAGGCAACCACCCAGAACCACCCTAGCAACCGCCTAGCAACACCCAGAACACCCTAGCAACCACCCAAAAGACCCTAGCAACCACCCAAAATATCCTAGCAACCACCCCAAAAACACCCTAGCAACGCCTAGCAACCACCCAAAAGACCCTAGCAACCACCGAGAACACCCTAGCAACACCCAAAATACCCTAGCAACCGCCTAGCAACCACCCAAAAGACCCTAGCAACCACCCAAAATATCCTAGCAACCACCCAAAACACCCTAGCATCCGCCTAGCAACCACCCAAAACATCCTAGCAACCACCCAAAAGACCTAGCAACCACCCAAAAGACCCTAGCAACCACCTAGCAACCACCCAAAAGACCCTAGCAACCACCTAAAATATCCCTAGCAACCGCCTAGCAACCACCCAAAATATCCTAACAACCGCCTAGCAACCACCCAAAAGACCCTAGCAACCATCAGAAATATCCTAGCAACCGCCCTAGCAACCACCCAGAATACCCTAGCAACCACCCAAAACAGCCTAGCAACCACCCAGAAAACCCTCAGCAACCGCCTAGCAAACCACCCAGAATACCCTAGCAACCACCTAGAACACCCTAGCAACCACCCAAAATACCCTAGAACCACCCAAAAGACCTTAGCAAACCACCCAGGACACCCTAGCAACCACCTAGCAACCACCCAGAACACCCTAGCAACCGCCCAAAAATACCCTAGCAACACCATTAGCAACCCACCCATAACATCCTAGCAACCGGCCTAGCAAAAAAATGTTTCTGCTCTAAACTTTCTCAAGCCAACTTAAAGTTTGTCTCGACGAACTTTCGCATCTAGTTATTATTATTATTCTTCATACTAAAAAAATCTGACTCAAAACTCCTCCTAGAGCTTTAACTCTACATACTCCAAAATCGGCTCAGACACTTCAAACAGATCTGACTCGGTGTGCTCTATCTTTTCAGACTGATCGGACTTACGGTTTTCCCTAAAAAATGACGATCAAAACTCGGAAAAAACTCCATTGACTTAACATTGGGCATTCTAAAAAAATTCAAATCCAAACCGGACGTTTTCACACACACAGACACAAAGGGCCTGACACCACTGCGTTTCTCTCCCTCTCTCTCTCCCTCAGAGGATTTATATTATCGAGCAGCCAATAAGTAATGGCCTAAAATCTCCATAGCTAACCAACCCAGGACACCCTAGCAACCACCTAGCAACCACCCAGAAACACCCTAGCAAACCACCTAAAATACCCTAGCAACCGCCCTAGCAACCCACCCAAAAAGACCCCTAGCATACCACCCAAAATATCCTAGCAACCGCCTAGCAACCACCCAGACCATCCTAGCAACACCCCAGAACACCCCTAGCAACCACCCAGAGTACCTTAGCAACCCGCCTAGCAACACCATAGCAACCACCCAGAACACCCTAGCAACTGCCTAGCAACCACCCAGAACACCCTAGCAACCACCCAAAATACCCTAGCACCTGCCTAGCAACCACCCAAAAGCCCCCTAGCAACCACCGAAAATACCATAGCAACCGCCTAGCAACCACCCAAAAGACCCTAGCAACCATCAGAAATATCCTAGCAACCGCCTAGCAACTACCCAGAATATCCTAGCAACCACCCAAAAGACCCTAGCAACGCCTAGCAACCACCCAGAACACCCTAGCAACCACCAAAAGACCCTAGCACACCGCCCAAAAGACCCTAGCAACCGCCTAGCAACCACCCAAAACACCCTAGCAAACCCGCCCTAGCAACCACCCAAAAGACCCTAGCAACCACCCAAAATATCCTAGCAACCGCCTAGCAACCACCCAAAAAGACCCTAGCAACCACCCAAAAGACCTAGCAACCGCCTAGCAACCACCCAAAAGACCCTAGCAACCGCCTAGCAACCACCCAAAAGACCCTAGCAACCACCAAAAATATCCTAGCAACCATCAGAAATACCCTAGCAACCACCTAGCACCCAAAAAGACCCTAGCAACCACCCAAAATATCCTAGCAACCGCCTAGCAACCACCCAGACCATCCTAGCAACCACCCAGAACACCCTAGCAACCACCCAGAATACCTTAGCAACTGCCTAGCAACACCATAGCAACCACCCAGAACAGCCTAGCAACTGCCTAGCAACCACCCAGAACACCCTAGCAACCACCCAAAACACCCTAGGCAACTGCCTAGCAACCACCCAAAAGACCCTAGCAACCACCGAAAATACCCTAGCAACCGCCTAGCAACCACCCAAAAGACCCTAGCAACCATCAGAAATATCCTAGCAACCGCCTAGCAACTACCCAGAATATCCTAGCAACCACCCAAAAGACCCTAGCAACGCCTAGCAACCACCCAGAAACACCCTAGCAACCACCCAAAAGACCCTAGCAACCGCCCAAAAGACCCTAGCAAACCGCCTAGCAACCACCCAAAACACCCTAGCAACCGCCTAGCAACCACCCAAAAGACCCTAGCAACCACCCAAAATATCCTAGCAACCGCCTAGCAACCACCCAAAAGACCCTAGCAACCACCCAAAAGACCCTAGCAACCGCCTAGCAACCACCCAAAAGGACCCTAGCAACCCCCTAGCAACCACCAAAAATACCCTAGCAACCACCCAGAACACCCTAGCAACCACCTAGCAACCACACAAAAGACCCTAGCAACCGCCTAGCAACCACCCAAAACACCCTAGCAACCACCCAAAAGACCCTAGCAAACCGCCTAGCAACCACCCAGAATACCTTAGCAACCGCCTAGCAACACCATAGTGACCACCCATAACATCCTAACAACCGCCTAGCAAAAAACTTTCGGTCCAAACTTTCTCAAGCCAACTTAAAGTTTGTCTCGACGAACTTTCGCATCTAGTTAAGTTGGCTTGAGAGAGCCAACATATTGAAATCCTATTTAAACTTATTATTATTATTATTCTTCTTACTAAAAAATCTGACTCAAAACTCGTCCTAGAGCTTTAACTCTACATACTCCAAAATCGGCTCAGACACTCAAACTGATCTGACCAAGTGTGCTATATCTTTTCAGACTGATCGGACTTACGGTTTTCCTACAAATGACGATCAAAACTCGGAAAAACTCCCATTGACTTAACATTGGGCATTCTAAAAAAATTCAAACTCACCAACCGACAAAAATTTAAATCTAAATCCCTTGAAAACTAATTCAAACTGCCATTCTATATATATTGGCCAATGAAACTCATTTAAACTAATAAACTCTAATCTCATACACTTATAAACTAATTAACTTAAATTTAATAACTAATTAACTAATAAACTCATGAATTCATAGACTTATGAACTCTTAAACTCATAAATTAATAAATTCTGAACTCTAAACTCATTTAAACTTATAAACTCTAAACTCAAAAACTTGTACACTTATAAAACTCTAAACTCATAACTCTGAGTGTGTGTGTGTGTGTGTGTGTGTGTGTGTGTGTGTGTGTGTGTGTGTCTGAGTGAGTGTGTGTGTGTGTGTGTGTGTGTGTGTGTGTGTGTGTGTGTGTGTGTGTGTGTTTGTTTGTATCTATCTAACTTATTTATATATCTATCATAAACTTCAAACTACTTTAAACTACTTTAAACTTCAAACCAATTTAAACTTCTTAAGTTTAAAGCTCCCAGCTCCCAAGCAACTCCATAGCAACCAAACTTGAGTACCCTAGCAACCGTTTTGCAAGACCTATATCTCTGTATCAGAACATCGTATAGAGATGAGGTTTGGCTCTTTTGACTCATGCTAGCAAACAGCACTTCCAACATGCTACATATGCTAGCAGTGAATAGCTACATGCTAATAGCGATTAGTTAAGTGTTAAATCATGCCAAGATCATGCTAAGAACTCTATAAAAACTCCATAGTAACCATCTGTGATAACTACCAACCACCTAGTAACACCATATCAACCGCCCTGAATACCATAGCAACCCCCCCAGAACACCCTAGCAACCGCCTAGCAACCACCCAAAAGACCCTAGCAACCACCCAAAAGACCCTAGCAACCGCCTAGCAACCACCCAAAAGACCCTAGCAACCACCCAAAAGACCCTAGCAACCACCCAAAAGACCCTAGCAACCACCCAAAACAGCCTAGCCAACCACCCAGAACACCCTGGCCTCCACCTAGCAACCACCCAGAATACCTTAGCAACGCCTAGCAACACCATAGCAACCACCCATAACACCCTAGCAACTGCCTAGCAACCACCCAGAACACCCTAGCAACCACCCAAAATACCCTAGGCAACCGCCTAGCAACCACCCAAAACCGCCTAGCAACCACCCAATAACACCCTAGCAACCGCCTAGCAACCACCCAGAATACCCTAGCAACCACCTAGCACAGCATAGCAACCACCCAAAAAATCCTAGCAACCACCCAGAACACCCTAGCAACCGCCTAGCAACCACCCAGAACACCCTAGCAACCACCCAAAATACCCTAGCAACCACCCAAAAGACCCTAGCAACCACCCAAAACACCCTAGCAACCACCCAAAAGACCCTAGCAACCACCCAAAATATCCTAGCAACCACCCAAAACACCCTAGCAACCGCCTAGCAACCACCCAAAAGACCCTAGCAACCACCCAAAATATCCTAGCAACCACCCAAAACACCCTAGCAACCGCCTAGCAACCACCCAAAAGACCCTAGCAACCACCCAGAACACCCTAGCAACCGCCTAGCAACCACCCAGAACACCCTAGCAACCACCCAAAATACCCTAGCAACCACCCAAAACACCCTAGCAAACCACCCAAAAGACCCTAGCAACCACCCAAAAGACCCTAGCAACCACCCAAAATATCCTAGCAACCACCCAAAACACCCTAGCAACCGCCCTAGCAAACCACCCAAAATACCATAGCAACCACCCAGAACACCCTAGCAACCGCCTAGCAACCACCCAGAACACCCTAGCAAACCACCCAAAATACCCTAGCAACCACCCAAAACACCCTAGCAACCACCCAAAATATCCTAGCAACCACCCAAAACACCCTAGCAACCGCCTAGCAACCACCCAAAAGACCCTAGCAACCACCCAAAAACACCCTAGCAACCGCCTAGCAACCACCCAAAAGACCCTAGCAACCACCCAAAAGACCCTAGCAACCAACCCAGAACACCCTAGCAACTGCCTAGCAACCACCCAGAACACCCTAGCAACCACCCAAATACCCTAGCAACCACCCAAAACACCCTAGCAACCACCCAAAAGACCCTAGCAACCACCCAAAATATCCTAGCAACCACCCAAAACACCCTAGCAACCGCCTAGCAACCACCCAAAAGACCCTAGCAACCACCAAAAATATCCTAGCAACCACCCAAAATACCCTAGCAACCGCCTAGCAACCACCCAAAAGACCCTAGCAACCACCGAAAATATCCTAGCAACCGCCTAGCAACCACCCAAAAGACCCTAGCAACCACCCAGGACACCCTAGCAACCACCTAGCAACCACCCAGAACACCCTAGCAACCGCCCAAAATACCCTAGCAACACCATAGCAACCACCCATAACATCTTAGCAACCGCCTAGCAAAAGAACGTTCTGCTCCAAACTTTCTCAAGCCAACTTAAAGTTTGTCTCAACGAACTTTCGCATCTAGTTATTATTATTATTCTTCTTACTAAAAAATCTGACTCAAACTCCTCCTAGAGCTTTAACTCTACATACTCCAAAATCGGCTCAGACACTCAAACAGATCTGACTCGGTGTGCTCTATCTTTTCAGACTGATCGGACTTACGGTTTTCCTAAAAATGACGATCAAAACTCGGAAAAAACTCCCATTGACTTAACATTGGGCATTCTAAAAAAATTCAAATCCAAACCGACGTTTTCACACACACAGACACAAAGGGCCTGACACCCCTGCGTTTCTCTCCCTCTCTCTCTCCCTCAGAGGATTTATATTATCGAGCAGCCAATAAGTAATGGCCTAAAATCTCCATAGCAACCACCCAGGACACCCTAGCAACCACCTAGCAACCACCCAGAACACCCTAGCAACCACCTAAAATACCCTAGCAACCGCCTAGCAACCACCAAAAAAGACCCTAGCAACCACCCAAAATATCCTAGCAACCGCCTAGCAACCACCCAGACCATCCTAGCAACCACCCAGAACACCCTAGCAACCACCCAGAATACCTTAGCAACCGCCTAGCAACACCATAGCAACCACCCAGAACACCCTAGCAACTGCCTAGCAACCACCCAGAACACCCTAGCAACCACCCAAAAGACCCTAGCAACTGCCTAGCAACCACCCAAAAGCCCCTAGCAACCACCGAAAATACCCTAGCAACCGCCTAGCAACCACCCAAAAGACCCTAGCAACCATCAGAAATATCCTAGCAACCGCCTAGCAACTACCCAGAATATCTAGCAACCACCCAGAACACCCTAGCAACCGCCTAGCAACCACCCAGAACACCCTAGCAACCACCCAAAAGACCTAGCAACCGCCCAAAAGACCCTAGCAACCGCCTAGCAACCACCCAAAACACCCTAGCAACCGCCTAGCAACCACCCAAAAGACCCTAGCAACCACCCAAAATATCCTAGCAACCGCCTAGCAACCACCCAAAAGACCCTAGCAACCACCCAAAAGACCATAGCAACCGCCCTAGCAACCACCCAAAAGACCCTAGCAACCACCTAGCAACCACCCAAAAGACCCTAGCAACCACCAAAAATATCCTAGCAACCACCCAGAACACCCTAGCAACCACCTAGCAACCACCTAGCAACCACACAAAAGACCCTAGCAACCGCCTAGCAACCACCCAAAACACCCTAGCAACCACCCAAAACACCCTAGCAACCACCCAAAATACCCTAGCAACCGCCTAGCAACCACCCAGAATACCCTAGCAACCGCCTAGCAACACCATAGTGACCACCCATAACATCCTAACAACTGTCTAGCAAAAAACTTTCCGGTCCAAAACTTTCTCAAGCCAACTTAAAGTTTGTCTCGACGAACTTTCGCATCTAGTTATTATTATTCTTCTTACCAAAAAATTACACTCAATCTCCTCCTAGAGCTTTGACTCTACATACTCCAAACTCGGCTCAGACCTTCAAACTGTTCTGACTCGAGTTGCTTTATCTTTTCAGACTGATCGGACTTACGGTTTTCCTACAAATGACGATCAAAACTCGGAAAAACTCCCATTGACTTAACATTGGGCATTCTAAAAAAATTCAAACTCACCAACCGACAAAAATTTAAATCTAAATCCCTTGAAAACTAATTCAAACTGCCATTCTATATATATTAGCCAATGAAACTCATTTAAACTAATAAACTCTAATCTCATACACTTATAAACTAATTAACTTAAATTTAATAACTAATTAACTAATAAACTCATGAATTCATAGACTTATGAACTCTTAAACTCATAAATTAATAAATTCTGAACTCTAAACTCATTTAAACCTATAAACTCTAAACTCAAAAACTTGTACACTTATAAACTCTAAACTCATAAACTCTGAGTGTGTGTGTGTGTGTGTGTGTGTGTGTGTGTGTGTGTCTGAGTGAGTGTGTGAGCGAGGTAGTCTGTGTGAGTGTGTGTGTGTGTGTGTGTATGTGTTTGTTTGTTTGTATCTATCTAACTTATTTATATATCTATCATAAACTTCAAACTACTTTAAACTACTTTAAACTTCAAACCAATTTAAACTTCTTAAGTTTAAAGCTCCCAGCTCCCAAGCAACTCCATAGCAACCAAACTTGAGTACCCTAGCAACCGTTTTGCAAGACCTATATCTCTGTATCAGAACATCGTATAGAGATGAGGTTTGGCTCTTTTGACTCATGCTAGCAAACAGCACTTCCAACATGCTACATATGCTAGCAGTGAATAGCTACATGCTAATAGCGATTAGTTAAGTGTTAAATCATGCCAAGATCATGCTAAGAACTCTATAAAAACTCCATAGTAACCATCTGTGATAACTACCAACCACCTAGTAACACCATATCAAACCGCCCTGAATACCATAGCAACCCCCCAGAACACCCTAGCAACCGCCTAGCAACCACCCAAAAGACCCTAGCAACCACCCAGAACACCGTAGCAACCACCCAAAAGACCCTAGCAACCACCCAAAAGACCCTAGCAACCACCCAAAAGACCCTAGCAACCGCCTAGCAACCACCCAAAAGACCCTAGCAACCACCCAGAACACCGTAGCAACCACCCAAAAGACCCTAGCAACCACCCAAAAGACCCTAGCAACCGCCTAGCAACCACCCAAAAGACCCTAGCAACCACCCAGAATACCCTAGCAACCACCCAAAACAGCCTAGCAACCACCCAGAACACCCTGGCCACCACCTAGCAACCACCCAGAATACCTTAGCAACGCCTAGCAACACCATAGCAACCACCCATAACACCCTAGCAACCGCCTAGCAACCACCCAGAACACCCTAGCAACCACCCAAAATACCCTAGCAACCGCCTAGCAACCACCCAAAACCGCCTAGCAACCACCCAAAACACCCTAGCAACCGCCTAGCAACCACCCAAAATACCCTAGCAACCACCCAAAAGACCCTAGCAACCACCCAAAATATCCTAGCAACCACCCAGAACACCCTAGCAACCGCCTAGCAACCACACAAAAGACCCTGGCAACCGCCTAGCAACCACCCAAAATACCCTAGCAACCGCCTAGCAACCACCCAGAATACCTTAGCAACCGCCTAGCAACACCATAGCAACCACCCATAACATCCTAGCAACCGCCTAGCAAAAACTTTCCGGTCCAAACTTTCTCAAGCCAACTTAAAGTTTGTCTCGACGAACTTTCGCATCTAGTTAAGTTGGCTTGAGAAAGCCAACATATTGAAATCCTATTTAAACTTATTATTATTATTCTTCTTACCAAAAAATTACACTCAATCTCCTCCTAGAGCTTTAACTCTACATACTCCAAACTCGGCTCAGACCTTCAAACTGTTCTGACTCGAGTTGCTTTATCTTTTCAGACTGATCGGACTTACGGTTTTCCTACAAATGACGATCAAAACTCGGAAAAACTCCCATTGACTTAACATTGGGCATTCTAAAAAAATTCAAACTCACCAACCGACAAAAATTTAAATCTAAATCCCTTGAAAACTAATTCAAACTGCCATTCTATATATATTAGCCAATGAAACTCATTTAAACTAATAAACTCTAATCTCATACACTTATAAACTAATTAACTTAAATTTAATAACTAATTAACTAATAAACTCATGAATTCATAGACTTATGAACTCTTAAACTCATAAATTAATAAATT
>JAJAQA010000022.1:907500-980000 GCA_021464565.1 Rutilus rutilus | reverse complement strand
AACTGCCCTGAATACCATAGCAACCCCCCAGAACACCCTAGCAACCGCCTAGCAACCACCCAAAAGACCCTAGCAACCACCCAGAACACCCTAGCAACCACCCAAAAGACCCTAGCAACCACCCAAAAGACCCTAGCAACCGCCTAGCAACCACCCAAAAGACCCTAGCAACCACCCAGAACACCGTAGCAACCACCCAAAAGACCCTAGCAACCACCCAAAAGACCCTAGCAACCGCCTAGCAACCACCCAAAAGACCCTAGCAACCACCCAGAATACCCTAGCAACCACCCAAAACAGCCTAGCAACCACCCAGAACACCCTGGCCACCACCTAGCAACCACCCAGAATACCTTAGCAACGCCTAGCAACACCATAGCAACCACCCATAACACCCTAGCAACTGCCTAGCAACCACCCAGAACACCCTAGCAACCACCCAAAATACCCTAGCAACCGCCTAGCAACCACCCAAAACCGCCTAGCAACCACCCAAAACACCCTAGCAACCGCCTAGCAACCACCCAAAATACCCTAGCAACCACCCAAAAGACCCTAGCAACCACCCAAAATATCCTAGCAACCACACAAAACACCCTAGCAACCGCCTAGCAACCACACAAAAGACCCTGGCAACCGCCTAGCAACCACCCAAAACACCCTAGCAACCACCCAAAACACCCTAGCAACCGCCTAGCAACCACCCAGAATACCTTAGCAACCGCCTAGCAACACCATAGCGACCACCCATAACATCCTAACAACCGCCCTAGCAAAAAACTTTCCGGTCCAAACTTTCTCAAGCCAACTTAAAGTTTGTCTCGACGAACTTTCGCATCTAGTTATTATTATTATTCTTCTTACCAAAAAATTCCACTCAATCTCCTCCTAGAGCTTTAACTCTACATACTCCAAACTCGGCTCAGACACTCAAACTGTTCTGACTCGAGTTGCTTTATCTTTTCAGACTGATCGGACTTACGGTTTTCCTACAAATGATGATCAAAACTCGGAAAAACTCCCATTGACTTGCATTGGGGAGTTCTAAAAAATTCAAATCCAGATTCAAACTGACCAACCGACAAAAATTCAAATCTAAATACCTTGAAGACTAAACCAAACTGCCGTTCTATATATATTAGCCAATGAAACTCATTTAAACTAATAAACTCTAATCTCATACATTTATAAACTAATTAACTTAAATTTAATAACTAATTAATTATTAAACTCATGAATTCATAGACTTATGAACTCTTAAACTCATAAATTAATAAACTCTGAACTCTAAACTCATTTAAACTTATAAACTCTAAACTCAAAAACTCATACACTTATAAACTCATCAGTTTATACACTTATAAACTCTAAACTCATAAACTCTGAGTGTGTGTGTGTGTGTCTGAGTGAGTGTGTGAGCGAGGTAGTCTGTGTGTGTGAGTGTGTGTGTGTGTGTGTGTGTGTGTGTGTGTGTGTATCTATCTAACTTATTTATCTATCTATCTCTCTGTCATAAACTTCAAACTACTTTAAACTTTAAACCAATTTAAACTTCTTAAGTTTAAAGCTCCCAGCTCCCAAGCAACTCCATAGCAACCAAACTTGAGTACCCTAGCAACCATTTTGCAAGACCTATATCTCTGTATCAGAACATCGTATAGAGATGAGGTTTGGCTCTTTTGACTCATGCTAGCAAACAGCACTTCCAACATGCTACATATGCTAGCAGTGAATAGCTACATGCTAATAGCGATTAGTTAAGTGTTAAATCATGCCAAGATCATGCTAAGAACTCTATAAAAACTCCATAGTAACCATCTGTGACAACTACCAACCACCTAGTAACACCATATCAACCGCCCTGAATACCATAGCAACCCCCCAGAACACCCTAGCAACTGCCTAGCAACCACCCAAAAGACCCTAGCAACCACCCAGAACACCGTAGCAACCACCCAAAAGACCCTAGCAACCACCCAGAAACCCTAGCAACCGCCTAGCAACCACCCAAAAGACCCTAGCAACCCCCCAGAACACCCTAGCAACCGCCTAGCAACCACCCAAAAGACCCTAGCAACCACCCAGAACACCCTAGCAACCGCCTAGCAACCACCCAAAAGACCCTAGCAACCACCCAAAACACCCTAGCAACCGCCTAGCAACCACCCAAAAGACCCTAGCAACCACCCAAAACAGCCTAGCAACCACCCAGAACACCCTAGCCACCACCTAGCAACCACCCAGAATACCTTAGCAACGCCTAGCAACACCATAGCAACCACCCATAACACCCTTGCAACTGCCTAGCAACCACCCAGAATACCTTAGCAACGCCTAGCAACACCATAGCAACCACCCACAACACCCTAGCAACCACCCAGAACACCCTAGCAACCACCCAAAATATCCTAGCAACCACCCAAAAGACCCTAGCAACCGCCTAGCAACCACCCAAAAGACCCTAGCAACCGCCTAGCAACCACCCAAAAGACCCTAGCAACCACCAAAAATATCCTAGCAACCACCCAGAACACCCTAGCAACCGCCTAGCAACCACACAAAAGACCCTAGCAACCACCCAAAACACCCTAGCAACCACCCAGAACACCCTAGCAACCACCCAAAATACCCTAGCAACCGCCTAGCAACCACCCAGAATACCTTAGCAACCGCCTAGCAACACCATAGCGACCATCCATAACATCCTAACAACCGCCTAGCAAAAAACTTTCCGGTCCAAACTTTCTCAAGCCAACTTAAAGTTTGTCTCGACGAACTTTCGCATCTAGTTATTATTATTAAGTTGGCTTGAGAGAGCCAACATATTGAAATCCTATTTAAACTTATTATTAAGTTGGCTTGAGAAAGCCAACATATTGAAATCCTATTTAAACTTATTATTATTATTCTTCTTACCAAAAAATTACACTCAATCTCCTCCTAGAGCTTTAACTCTACATACTCCAAACTCGGCTCAGACCTTCAAACTGTTCTGACTCGAGTTGCTTTATCTTTTCAGACTGATCGGACTTACGGTTTTCCTACAAATGACGATCAAAACTCGGAAAAACTCCCATTGACTTAACATTGGGCATTCTAAAAAAATTCAAACTCACCAACCGACAAAAATTTAAATCTAAATCCCTTGAAAACTAATTCAAACTGCCATTCTATATATATTAGCCAATGAAACTCATTTAAACTAATAAACTCTAATCTCATACACTTATAAACTAATTAACTTAAATTTAATAACTAATTAACTAATAAACTCATGAATTCATAGACTTATGAACTCTTAAACTCATAAATTAATAAATTCTGAACTCTAAACTCATTTAAACTTATAAACTCTAAACTCAAAAACTTGTACACTTATAAACTCTAAACTCATAAACTCTGAGTGTGTGTGTGTGTGTGTGTGTGTGTCTGAGTGAGTGTGTGAGCGAGGTAGTCTGTGTGAGTGTGTGTGTGTGTGTGTGTGTGTGTTTGTTTGTTTGTATCTATCTAACTTATTTATATATCTATCATAAACTTCAAACTACTTTAAACTTCAAACCAATTTAAACTTCTTAAGTTTAAAGCTCCCAGCTCCCAAGCAACTCCATAGCAACCAAACTTGAGTACCCTAGCAACTGTTTTGCAAGACCTATATCTCTGTATCAGAACATCGTATAGAGATGAGGTTTGGCTCTTTTGACTCATGCTAGCAAACAGCACTTCCAACATGCTACATATGCTAGCAGTGAATAGCTACATGCTAATAGCGATTAGTTAAGTGTTAAATCATGCCAAGATCATGCTAAGAACTCTATAAAAACTCCATAGTAACCATCTGTGATAACTACCAACCACCTAGTAACACCATAGCAACCACCTAGCAACCACCCAGAATACCCTAGCAACACCATAGCAACCACCAAAACACCCTAGCAACCACCTAGCAACATCATAGCGACCACCCAGAATACCCTAGCAACACCATAGCAACCACCAAAACACCCTAGCAACCACCTAGCAACATCATAGCGACCACCCAGAATACCCTAGCAACACCATAGCAACCACCAAAACACCCTAGCAACCACCTAGCAACATCATAGCGACCACCCAGAATACCCTAGCAACACCATAGCAACCACCAAAACACCCTAGCAACTGCCTAGCAACACCATAGCAACCACCAAAACACCCTAGCAACCGCCTAGCAACATCCTAGCAACCACCAAAACACCCTAGCAACATCCTAGCAACCACCCAGAATACCCTAGCAACCGCCTAGCAACACCATAGCAACCACCAAAACACCCTAGCAACCGCCTAGCAACATCATAGCAACCACCCAGAACACCCTAGCAACCGCCTAGCAACCACCCAGAATACCCTAGCAACCACCTAGCAACACCATAGCAACCACCCAGAACACCCTAACAACCGCCTAGCAACCACCGAGAACACCCTAGCAACCACCCAGAATACCCTAGCAACCACCTAGCAACACCATAGCAACCACCCAGAAGACCCTAGCAACCGCTTAGCAACCACCCAGAATACCCTAGCAACCGCCTAGCAACACCATAGCAACCACCCAGAACACCCTAGCAACCCACTAGAAAACCCCCAACAACTTTTTAACTGTAAACTACTTTAAACTTCAAACTGATTTAAACTTTAGACTAATTTAAAATTTAAACTACTTTAAACTTCAAACTTCTTTAAACTTTAAACTACTTTAAACTTCAAACTGATTTAAACTTTAGACTAATTTAAAATTTAAACTACTTTAAACTTCAAACTTCTTTAAACTTTAAACTAAATTAAACTTCAAACTTCTTTAAACTTTAAACTAAATTAAACTTCTAACTACTTTAATCTTCAAACTACTTTAAACTTCAAACTTTCCGGTCCAAACTTTCTCAAGCCAACTTAAAGTTTGTCTCGACGAACTTTTTAATCTAGTTAAGTTGGCTTGAGAAAGCCAACATATTGAAATCCTATTTAAACTTATTATTATTATTATTATTATTATTCTTACCAAAAAATTACACTCAATCTCCTCCTAGAGCTTTAACTCTACATACTCCAAACTCGGCTCAGACACTCAAACTGTTCTGACTCGAGTTGCTTTATCTTTTCAGACTGATCGGACTTACGGTTTTCCTACAAATGATGATCAAAACTCGGAAAAACTCCCATTGACTTGCATTGGGGAGTTCTAAAAAATTCAAATCCAGATTCAAACTGACCAACCGACAAAAATTCAAATCTAAATACCTTGAAGACTAAACCAAACTGCCGTTCTATATATATTAGCCAATGAAACTCATTTAAACTAATAAACTCTAATCTCATACATTTATAAACTAATTAACTTAAATTTAATAACTAATTAACTAATAAACTCATGAATTCATAGACTTATGAACTCTTAAACTCATAAATTAATAAACTCTGAACTCTAAACTCATTTAAACTTATAAACTCTAAACTCAAAAACTCATACACTTATAAACTCATCAGTTTATACACTTATAAACTCTAAACTCATAAACTCTGAGTGTGTGTGTGAGCGAGGTAGTCTGTGAATGTGTGTGTGTGTGTGTGTGTGTGTGTGTGTGTGTCTATCTAACTTATTTATCTATCTATCTCTCTGTCATAAACTTCAAACTACTTTAAACTTTAAACCAATTTAAACTTCTTAAGTTTAAAGCTCCCAGCTCCCAAGCAACTCCATAGCAACCAAACTTGAGTACCCTAGCAACCGTTTTGCAAGACCTATATCTCTGTATCAGAACATTGTATAGAGATGAGGTTTGGTTCTTTTGACTCATGCTAGCAAACAGCACTTCCAACATGCTACATATGCTAGCAGTGAATAGCTACATGCTAATAGCGATTAGTTAAGTGTTAAATCATGCCAAGATCATGCTAAGAACTCTATAAAAACTCCATAGTAACCATCTGTGACAACTACCAACCACCTAGTAACACCATATCAACCGCCCTGAATACCATAGCAACCCCCCAGAACACCCTAGCAACCGCCTAGCAACCACCCAAAAGACCCTAGCAACCACCCAGAACACCGTAGCAACCACCCAAAAGACCCTAGCAACCACCCAAAACACCCTAGCAACCGCCTAGCAACCACCCAAAAGACCCTAGCAACCACCCAAAACACCCTAGCAACCGCCTAGCAACCACCCAAAAGACCCTAGCAACCACCAGAAATATCCTATCAACCGCCTAGCAACCACCCAAAAGACCCTAGCAACCACCAGAAATATCCTAGCAACCGCCTAGCAACCACCCAGAATATCCTAGCAACCACCCAAAACAGCCTAGCAACCACCCAGAACACCCTAGCAACCGCCTAGCAACCACCCAAAATACCCTAGCAACCGCCTAGCAACCACCCAGAACACCCTAGCAACCACCCAAAAGACCCTAGCAACCGCCTAGCAACCACCCAAAACACCCAAGCAACACCATAGCAACCACCCAGAACACCCTAGCAACTGCCTAGCAACCACCCAGAACACCCTAGCAACCACCCAAAATACCCTAGCAACTGCCTAGCAACCACCTAAAAGACCCTAGCAACCACCGAAAACAGCCTAGCAACCGCCTAGCAACCACCCAAAAGACCATAGCAACCACCCAAAATACCCTAGCAACCGCCTAGCAACCACCCAAAAGACCCTAGCAACCACCCAAAATATCCTAGCAACCGCCTAGCAACCACCCAAAATACCCTAGCAACCACCCAGAATATCCTAGCAACCGCCTAGCAACCACCCACAACACCCTAGCAACCACCCAGAATATCCTAGCAACCGCCTAGCAACCACCCAGAATATCCTAGCAACCACCCAAAACAGCCTAGCAACCACCCAGAACACCCTAGCAACCGCCTAGCAACCACCCAGAACACCCTAGCAACCACCCAAAATACCCTAGCAACTGCCTAGCAACCACCTAAAAGACCCTAGCAACCACCAAAAACAGCCTAGCAACCGCCTAGCAACCACCCAAAAGACCATAGCAACCACCCAAAATACCCTAGCAACCGCCTAGCAACCACCCAAAAGACCCTAGCAACCACCCAAAATATCCTAGCAACCGCCTAGCAACCACCCAGAATACCCTAGCAACCACCCAGAATATCCTAGCAACCGCCTAGCAACCACCCAGAATACCCTAGCAACCACCCAGAATATCCTAGCAACCGCCTAGCAACCACCCAGAATATCCTAGCAACCACCCAAAACAGCCTAGCAACCACCCAGAATACCCTAGCAACCGCCTAGCAACCACCCAGAACACCCTAGCAACCACCCAAAATACCCTAGCAACCACCCAAAAGACCCTAGCAACCACCCAGGACACCCTAGCAACCACCTAGCAACCACCCAGAACACCCTAGCAACCGCCCAAAATACCCTAGCAACACCATAGCAACCACCCAGAACATCTTAGCAACCGCCTAGCAAAAAACGTTCTGCTCCAAACTTTCTCAAGCCAACTTAAAGTTTGTCTCGACGAACTTTCGCATCTAGTTAAGTTGGCTTGAGAAAGCCAACATATTGAAATCCTATTTAAACTTATTATTATTATTCTTCTTACCAAAAAATTACACTCAATCTCCTCCTAGAGCTTTAACTCTACATACTCCAAACTCGGCTCAGACCTTCAAACTGTTCTGACTCGAGTTGCTTTATCTTTTCAGACTGATCGGACTTACGGTTTTCCTACAAATGACGATCAAAACTCGGAAAAACTCCCATTGACTTAACATTGGGCATTCTAAAAAAATTCAAACTCACCAACCGACAAAAATTTAAATCTAAATCCCTTGAAAACTAATTCAAACTGCCATTCTATATATATTAGCCAATGAAACTCATTTAAACTAATAAACTCTAATCTCATACACTTATAAACTAATTAACTTAAATTTAATAACTAATTAACTAATAAACTCATGAATTCATAGACTTATGAACTCTTAAACTCATAAATTAATAAATTCTGAACTCTAAACTCATTTAAACTTATAAACTCTAAACTCAAAAACTTGTACACTTATAAACTCTAAACTCATAAACTCTGAGTGTGTGTGTGTGTGTGTGTGTGTGTGTGTGTGTCTGAGTGAGTGTGTGAGCGAGGTAGTCTGTGTGAGTGTGTGTGTGTGTGTGTGTGTGTGTGTGTGTGTGTGTGTGTGTTTGTTTGTTTGTATCTATCTAACTTATTTATATATCTATCATAAACTTCAAACTACTTTAAACTACTTTAAACTTCAAACCAATTTAAACTTCTTAAGTTTAAAGCTCCCAGCTCCCAAGCAACTCCATAGCAACCAAACTTGAGTACCCTAGCAACCGTTTTGCAAGACCTATATCTCTGTATCAGAACATCGTATAGAGATGAGGTTTGGCTCTTTTGACTCATGCTAGCAAACAGCACTTCCAACATGCTACATATGCTAGCAGTGAATAGCTACATGCTAATAGCGATTAGTTAAGTGTTAAATCATGCCAAGATCATGCTAAGAACTCTATAAAAACTCCATAGTAACCATCTGTGATAACTACCAACCACCTAGTAACACCATATCAACCGCCCTGAATACCATAGCAACCCCCCAGAACACCCTAGCAACCGCCTAGCAACCACCCAAAAGACCCTAGCAACCACCCAGAACACCGTAGCAACCACCCAAAAGACCCTAGCAACCATCCAAAAGACCCTAGCAACCGCCTAGCAACCACCCAAAAGACCCTAGCAACCACCCAGAACACCGTAGCAACCACCCAAAAGACCCTAGCAACCACCCAAAAGACCCTAGCAACCGCCTAGCAACCACCCAAAAGACCCTAGCAACCACCCAGAATACCCTAGCAACCACCCAAAACAGCCTAGCAACCACCCAGAACACCCTCGCCACCACCTAGCAACCACCCAGAATACCTTAGCAACGCCTAGCAACACCATAGCAACAACCCATAACACCCTAGCAACTGCCTAGCAACCACCCAGAACACCCTAGCAACCACCCAAAATACCCTAGCAACCGCCTAGCAACCACCCAAAACCGCCTAGCAACCACCCAAAACACCCTAGCAACCACCCAGAACACCCTCGCCACCACCTAGCAACCACCCAGAATACCTTAGCAACGCCTAGCAACACCATAGCAACAACCCATAACACCCTAGCAACTGCCTAGCAACCACCCAGAACACCCTAGCAACCACCCAAAATACCCTAGCAACCGCCTAGCAACCACCCAAAACCGCCTAGCAACCACCCAAAACAGCCTAGCAACCACCCAGAACACCCTCGCCACCACCTAGCAACCACCCAGAATACCTTAGCAACGCCTAGCAACACCATAGCAACAACCCATAACACCCTAGCAACTGCCTAGCAACCACCCAGAACACCCTAGCAACCACCCAAAATACCCTAGCAACCGCCTAGCAACCACCCAAAACCGCCTAGCAACCACCCAAAACACCCTAGCAACCGCCTAGCAACCACCCAAAATACCCTAGCAACCACCCAAAAGACCCTAGCAACCACCCAAAATATCCTAGCAACCACCCAGAACACCCTAGCAACCGCCTAGCAACCACACAAAAGACCCTGGCAACCGCCTAGCAACAACCCAAAACACCCTAGCAACCACCCAAAACACCCTAGCAACCACCCAAAATACCCTAGCAACCGCCTAGCAACCACCCAGAATACCTTAGCAACCGCCTAGCAACACCATAGCGACCACCCATAACATCCTAACAACCGCCTAGCAAAAAACTTTCCGGTCCAAACTTTCTCAAGCCAACTTAAAGTTTGTCTCGACGAACTTTCGCATCTAGTTATTATTATTATTCTTCTTACCAAAAAATTCCACTCAAACTCGTCCTAGAGCTTTAACTCTACATACTCCAAACTCGGCTCAGACACTCAAACTGTTCTGACTCGAGTTGCTTTATCTTTTCAGACTGATCGGACTTACGGTTTTCCTACAAATGACGATCAAAACTCGGAAAAACTCCCATTGACTTACATTGGGGAGTTCTAAAAAATTCAAATCCAGATTCAAACTCACCAACCGACAAAAATTCAAATCTAAACACCTTGAAGACTAAACCAAACTGCCGTTCTATATATATTAGCCAATGAAACTCATTTAAACTAATAAACTCTAATCTCATACACTTATAAACTAATTAACTTAAATTTAATAACTAATTAACTAATAAACTCATGAATTCATAGACTTATGAACTCTTAAACTCATAAATTAATAAACTCTGAACTCTAAACTCATTTAAACTTATAAACTCTAAACTCAAAAACTCGTACACTTATAAACTCTAAACTCATAAACTCTGAGTGTGTGTGTGTGTGTCTGAGTGAGTGTGTGAGCGAGGTAGTCTGAGTGAGTGAGTGTGTGTGTGTGTGTGTGTGTGTGTGTGTGTGTGTGTTTGTGTGTGTGTATCTATCTAACTTATTTATATATCTATCATAAACTTCAAACTACTTTAAACTACTTTAAACTTCAAACCACTTTAAACTTCTTAAGTTTAATGCTTCCAGCTCCCAAGCAACTCCATAGCAACCAAACTTGAGTACCCTAGCAACCGTTTTGCAAGACCTATATCTCTGTATCAGAACATCGTATAGAGATGAGTTTTGGCTCTTTTGACTCATGCTAGCAAACAGCACTTCCAACATGCTACACATGCTAGCAGTGAATAGCTACATGCTAATAGCAATTAGTTAAGTGTTGAATCATGCCAAGATCATGCTAAGAACTCTATAAAAACTCCATAGTAACCATCTGTGACAACTACCAACCACCTAGTAACACCATATCAACCGCCCTCAATACCATAGCAACCCCCCAGAACACCCTAGCAACCGCCTAGCAACCACCCAGAACACCCTAGCAACCACCCAAAATACCCTAGCAACCGCCTAGCAACCACCCAAAAGACCCTAACAACCGCCTAGCAACCACCCAAAAGACCCTAGCAACCACCCAGAACACCCTAGCAACCGCTTAGCAACCACCCAGAACACCCTAGCAACCACCCAAAATACCCTAGCAACCACCCAAAAGACCCTAGCAACCACCCAAAATACCCTAGCAACCACCCAAAACACCCTAGCAACCACCCAGAACACCCTAGCAACCACCTAGCAACCACCCAAAAGACCCTAGCAACCACCCAAAATATCCTAGCAACCACCCAAAACCCTAGCAACCGCCTAGCAACCACCCAAAAGACCCTAGCAACCACCCAAAATATCCTAGCAACCACCCAAAACACCCTAGCAACCACCCAAAAGACCCTAGCAACCACCCAAAACACCCTAGCAACTGCCTAGCAACCACTCAAAAGACCCTAGCAACCACCCAAAAGACCCTAGCAACCACCCAAAAGACCCTAGCAACCACCCAAAACACCCTAGCAACTGCCTAGCAACCACCCAAAAGACCCTAGCAACCACCCAAAACATCCTAGCAACCACCCAAAACACCCTAGCAACTGCCTAGCAACCACTCAAAAGACCCTAGCAACCACCCAAAAGACCCTAGCAACCACCCAGAAAACCCTAGCAACCGCCTAGCAACCACCCAGAATACCCTAGCAACCACCTAGAACACCCTAGCAACCACCCAAAATACCCTAGCAACCACCCAAAAGACCTTAGCAACCACCCAGGACACCCTAGCAACCACCTAGCAACCACCCAGAACACCCTAGCAACCGCCCAAAATACCCTAGCAACTGCCTAGCAACACCATAGCAACCACCTATAACACCCTAGCAACCTTTGCGGCCCAAACTTTCTCAAGCCAACTTAAAGTTTGTCTCGACGAACTTTCGCATCTAGTTAAGTTGGCTTGAGAGAGCCAACTTACTGAAATCCTATTTAAACTTATTATTATTATTATTATTATTATTCTTCTGTTAAAAACTGTTGACTCAAACTCGTCCTAGAGCTTTAACTCTACATACTCCAAACTCGGCTCACACACTCAAACTGATCTGAAGTTAGTTGCTTTATCTTTTCAGACTGATCGGACTTACGGTTTTCCTACAAATGACGATCAAAACTCGGAAAAACTCCCATTGACTTAACATTGGGCATTCTAAAAAAATTCAAACTCACCAACCGACAAAAATTTAAATCTAAATCCCTTGAAAACTAATTCAAACTGCCATTCTATATATATTAGCCAATGAAACTCATTTAAACTAATAAACTCTAATCTCATACACTTATAAACTAATTAACTTAAATTTAATAACTAATTAACTAATAAACTCATGAATTCATAGACTTATGAACTCTTAAACTCATAAATTAATACATTCTGAACTCTAAACTCATTTAAACTTATAAACTCTAAACTCAAAAACTTGTACACTTATAAACTCTAAACTCATAAACTCTGAGTGTGTGTGTGTGTGTGTGTGTGTGTGTGTGTGTGTGTGTGTGTCTGAGTGAGTGTGTGAGCGAGGTAGTCTGTGTGAGTGTGTGTGTTTGTTTGTTTGTTTGTATCTATCTAACTTATTTATATATCTATCATAAACTTCAAACTACTTTAAACTACTTTAAACTTCAAACCAATTTAAACTTCTTAAGTTTAAAGCTCCCAGCTCCCAAGCAACTCCATAGCAACCAAACTTGAGTACCCTAGCAACCGTTTTGCAAGACCTATATCTCTGTATCAGAACATCGTATAGAGATGAGGTTTGGCTCTTTTGACTCATGCTAGCAAACAGCACTTCCAACATGCTACATATGCTAGCAGTGAATAGCTACATGCTAATAGCGATTAGTTAAGTGTTAAATCATGCCAAGATCATGCTAAGAACTCTATAAAAACTCCATAGTAACCATCTGTGATAACTACCAACCACCTAGTAACACCATATCAACCGCCCTGAATACCATAGCAACCCCCCAGAACACCCTAGCAACCGCCTAGCAACCACCCAAAAGACCCTAGCAACCACCCAGAACACCCTAGCAACCACCCAAAAGACCCTAGCAACCGCCTAGCAACCACCCAAAAGACCCTAGCAACCACCCAGAACACCGTAGCAACCACCCAAAAGACCCTAGCAACCACCCAAAAGACCCTAGCAACCGCCTAGCAACCACCCAAAAGACCCTAGCAACCACCCAGAATACCCTAGCAACCACCCAAAACAGCCTAGCAACCACCCAAAACAGCCTAGCAACCACCCAGAACACCCTGGCCACCACCTAGCAACCACCCAGAATACCTTAGCAACGCCTAGCAACACCATAGCAACCACCCATAACACCCTAGCAACTGCCTAGCAACCACCCAGAACACCCTAGCAACCACCCAAAATACCCTAGCAACCGCCTAGCAACCACTCAAAACCGCCTAGCAACCACCCAAAACACCCTAGCAACCGCCTAGCAACCACCCAAAATACCCTAGCAACCACCCAAAAGACCCTAGCAACCACCCAAAATATCCTAGCAACCACCCAGAACACCCTAGCAACCGCCTAACAACCACACAAAAGACCCTGGCAACCGCCTAGCAACCACCCAAAACACCCTAGCAACCACCCAAAACACCCTAGCAACCACCCAAAATACCCTAGCAACCGCCTAGCAACCACCCAGAATACCTTAGCAACCGCCTAGCAACACCATAGCGACCACCCATAACATCCTAACAACCGCCTAGCAAAAAACTTTCCGGTCCAAACTTTCTCAAGCCAACTTAAAGTTTGTCTCGACGAACTTTCGCATCTAGTTATTATTATTATTCTTCTGTTAAAAACTGTTGACTCAAACTCGTCCTAGAGCTTTAACTCTACATACTCCAAACTCGGCTCACACACTCAAACTGATCTGAAGTTAGTTGCTTTATCTTTTCAGACTGATCGGACTTACGGTTTTCCTACAAATGACGATCAAAACTCGGAAAAACTCCCATTGACTTAACATTGGGCATTCTAAAAAAATTCAAACTCACCAACCGACAAAAATTTAAATCTAAATCCCTTGAAAACTAATTCAAACTGCCATTCTATATATATTAGCCAATGAAACTCATTTAAACTAATAAACTCTAATCTCATACACTTATAAACTAATTAACTTAAATTTAATAACTAATTAACTAATAAACTCATGAATTCATAGACTTATGAACTCTTAAACTCATAAATTAATACATTCTGAACTCTAAACTCATTTAAACTTATAAACTCTAAACTCAAAAACTTGTACACTTATAAACTCTAAACTCATAAACTCTGAGTGTGTGTGTGTGTGTGTGTCTGAGTGAGTGTGTGAGCGAGGTAGTCTGTGTGAGTGTGTGTGTGTGTGTGTGTGTGTGTGTGTGTGTGTGTGTGTGTGTGTGTGTGTGTTTGTTTGTTTGTATCTATCTAACTTATTTATATATCTATCATAAACTTCAAACTACTTTAAACTACTTTAAACTTCAAACCAATTTAAACTTCTTAAGTTTAAAGCTCCCAGCTCCCAAGCAACTCCATAGCAACCAAACTTGAGTACCCTAGCAACCGTTTTGCAAGACCTATATCTCTGTATCAGAACATCGTATAGAGATGAGGTTTGGCTCTTTTGACTCATGCTAGCAAACAGCACTTCCAACATGCTACATATGCTAGCAGTGAATAGCTACATGCTAATAGCGATTAGTTAAGTGTTAAATCATGCCAAGATCATGCTAAGAACTCTATAAAAACTCCATAGTAACCATCTGTGATAACTACCAACCACCTAGTAACACCATATCAACCGCCCTGAATACCATAGCAACCCCCCAGAACACCCTAGCAACCGCCTAGCAACCACCCTAAAGACCCTAGCAACCACCCAGAACACCGTAGCAACCACCCAAAAGACCCTAGCAACCACCCAAAAGACCCTAGCAACCGCCTAGCAACCACCCAAAAGACCCTAGCAACCACCCAGAACACCGTAGCAACCACCCAAAAGACCCTAGCAACCACCCAAAAGACCCTAGCAACCGCCTAGCAACCACCCAAAAGACCCTAGCAACCACCCAGAATACCCTAGCAACCACCCAAAACAGCCTAGCAACCACCCAGAACACCCTGGCCACCACCTAGCAACCACCCAGAATACCTTAGCAACGCCTAGCAACACCATAGCAACCACCCATAACACCCTAGCAACTGCCTAGCAACCACCCAGAACACCCTAGCAACCACCCAAAATACCCTAGCAACCGCCTAGCAACCACCCAAAACCGCCTAGCAACCACCCAAAACACCCTAGCAACGCCTAGCAACACCATAGCAACCACCCATAACACCCTAGCAACTGCCTAGCAACCACCCAGAACACCCTAGCAACCACCCAAAATACCCTAGCAACCGCCTAGCAACCACCCAAAACCGCCTAGCAACCACCCAAAACACCCTAGCAACCGCCTAGCAACCACCCAAAATACCCTAGCAACCACCCAAAAGACCCTAGCAACCACCCAAAATATCCTAGCAACCACCCAGAACACCCTAGCAACCGCCTAGCAACCACACAAAAGACCCTGGCAACCGCCTAGCAACCACCCAAAACACCCTAGCAACCACCCAAAATACCCTAGCAACCGCCTAGCAACCACCCAGAATACCTTAGCAACCGCCTAGCAACACCATAGCGACCACCCATAACATCCTAACAACCGCCTAGCAAAAAACTTTCCGGTCCAAACTTTCTCAAGCCAACTTAAAGTTTGTCTCGACGAACTTTCGCATCTAGTTATTATTATTCTTCTGACCCAAAATTTTCTGACACTAACTCCTCCTAGAGCTTTAACTCTACAAACTCCAAACTCGGGTCAGACCTTCAGACTGTTCTGACTCGAGTTGCTATATCTTTTCAGACTGATTTGACTTTCAGTTTTGTTAAAAATTCATATTAAATATCATAAAAATCCCATTGACTTTCATTGCAGACTGTTCAAATTGAGCCAAGACTACGGTGGCCCATTAGTGCACAAACACAAAAACTCAAATCTAAACTCCCTGAAGCCCTAGACTCAATTAAACTACTATTCTATGTACTAATGAACCTATCTATCTATCTATCTATCTATCTATCTATCTATCTATCTATCTATCTATCTATCTATCATCTTTTTAACTCCTATCTATCTATCTATCTATCTATCTATCTATCTATCTATCTATCTATCTATCTATCTATCTATCATCTTTTTAACTCTATCTATCTATCTATCTATCTATCTATCTATCTATCTATCTATCTATCTATCTATCTATCTATCTATCTATCTATCTTTTTAACTAAATAATCCATCTTTCTTTCTTTTAAACAAACTAATCTATCTTTCTTTTTAACTAAATAATCCATCTTTCTTTCTTTTTAATGAACTAATCCATCTTTCTTTCTAACTAATATATCTTTCTTTCTTTCATTCTAACTAATATATCTTTCTTTCTTTCATTCTAACTAATCTATCTTTCTTTCTTTCATTCTAACTAATCTATCTTTCTTTCTTTCATTCTAGCTAATCTATCTTTCTTTCTAAGTAATCTATCTTTCTTTCATTCTTACTAATCTATCTATCTTTCTTTCTAACTTATCTATCTTTCATTCTAACTAATCTATCTCTTTCTTTCTAACTAATCTACCTATCTTTCATTCTAACTAATCTATCTATCTTTCTTTCTAAGTAATCTATCTTTCTTTCATTCTTACTAATCTATCTATCTTTCTTTCTAACTAATCTATCTATCTTTCATTCTAACTAATCTATCTCTTTCTTTCTAACTAATCTATCTATCTTTCTTTCTAACTAATCTATCTTTCATTCTTACTAATCTATCTATCTATCTTTCTTTCTAACTAATCTATCTATCTTTCATTCTAACTAATCTATCTATCTTTCTTTCTAACTAATCTATCTATCTTTCATTCTAACTAATCTATCTATCTTTCTTTCTAAGTAATCTATCTTTCTTTCATTCTTACTAATCTATCTATCTTTCTTTCTAACTAATCTATCTATCTTTCTTTCTAACTAATCTATCTTTCATTCTAACTAATCTATCTATCTTTCTTTCTAACTAATCTATCTTTCTTTCATTCTTACTAATCTATCTATCTATCTTTCTTTCTAACTAATCTATCTATCTTTCATTCTAACTAATCTATCTATCTTTCTTTCTAACTAATCTATCTATCTTTCATTCTAACTAATCTATCTATCTTTCTTTCTAACTAATCTATCTTTTTCATTCTAACTAATCTATCTATCTTTCTTTCTTTCTAACATATCTTTCTATCTAATCTATCTTTCTAACTAATCTTTCTTTCTTTCTTTTTCTTTCTTTCTTTCTTTCTTTCTTTCTTTCTTTCTTTCTTTCTAACTAATCAATCTTTTTTCTTTCTCTCACTAATCTATCTTTCTTTCTAACTAATTAGTCTTTCTTTCTTTCTTTCTTTCTTTCTTTCTTTCTTTCTTTCTTTCTTTCTGTCTGTCTGTCTGTCTGTCTGTCTGTCTTTCTTTCTTTCTTTCTTTCTTTCTTTCTTTCTTTCTTTCTTTCTTTCTATATTTCTTTCTAACTAATCTGTATTTCTTTCTAACTAATCTTTCTTTATTTTTTCTTTCTTTCTTTCTTTCTAGCCAATCTTTTTTCTTTCTTTCTAGCTAATCTTTCTTTTATCTTTTTCTTTCTTTCTTTCTTTCTTTCTTTCTTTCTTTCTTTCTTTCTTTCTTTTCTTTCTTGCTTACTTTTCTTATCTTTCTTTCTAACTAATCTTTCTTTTTTCTTTCTTTTCTTTCTTTCTATCTAAGCTTTCTTTTTTTCTTCTTTCATTCTAACAAATTTTTCTTTCTTTTTTCTTCCTTACTTTTCTTTCTTACTAATTTTGCTTTTTTCTTTCTTTCTACTTAATCTTTCTCTTTCTTTCTTTCTTACTTTCTTTCTTTATTTCTCTTTCTTTCTTTCTTTCTTTCTTTCTTTCTTTCTTTCTTTCTAACTAATCTTTCTTTTCTTTCTTGCTTGCTTTTCTTTTCTGTCTTTCTAACTAATCTTTCTTTTTTCTTTCTTTCTTTCTTTCTTTCTTTCTTTCTTTCTTTCTATCTAATCTTTCTTTTTTCTTTCTTCTTTCGTTCTAAATAATTTTTCTTTCTTTTTTCTTCCTTACTTTTCTTTCTTTCTTACTAATTTTGCTTTTTTCTTTCTTTCTACCTAATCTTTCTCTTTCTTTCTTTCTTTCTTTCTTTCTTTCTTTCTTTCTTTCTTTCTTTCTTTCTTTCTTTCTACCTAATCTTTCTTTTTTCTTTTCTTTCTTTCTTTCTTTCTTTCTTTCTTTCTAACTAATCTTTCTTTTCTTTCTTGCTTACTTTTCTTTTCTTTCTTTCTAACTAATCTTTCTTTTTTCTTCCTTACTTTTCTTTCTTTCTTACTAATTTTGCTTTTTTCTTTCTTTCTACCTAATCTTTCTCTCTTTCTTTCTTTCTTTCTTTCTTTCTTTCTTACTCTTTCTTTCTTTCTTTCTTTCTTTCTTTCTTTCTTTCTTTCTTTCTTTCTTTCTTTCTTTCTTTCTTTCTTTCTTTATACCTAATCTTTCTTTCTTTCTTTTTAACTAATCTTTCTAACTAATCTTTCTTTCCTTTCTAACAAATCTTTCTTTTTTCTTTCTTTCTTTCTAACTAATCTTTCTTTCCTTTTTCTTTCTTTCTTACTTTCTTACTTTCTTTCTTTCTTTCTTTCTTTCTTTCTTTCTTTCTTTCTACCTAATCTTTCTTTTTTCTTTTCTTTCTTTCTTTCTTTCTTTCTAACTAATCTTTCTTTTCTTTCTTGCTTACTTTTCTTTTCTTTCTTTCTAACTAATCTTTCTTTTTTCTTCCTTACTTTTCTTTCTTTCTTACTAATTTTGCTTTTTTCTTTCTTTCTACCTAATCTTTCTCTTTCTTTCTTTCTTTCTTACTTTCTTTCTTTCTTTCTTTTTTCTTTTCTTTCTTTCTTTCTAACTAATCTTTCTTTTCTTTCTTTCTTTCTTTCTTTCTTTCTTTCTTTCTTTCTTACTCTTTCTTTCTTACTTTCTCTTTCTTTCTTTCTTTCTTTCTTTCTTTCTTTCTTTCTTTATACCTATCTATCTAATCTTTCTTTTTTTCTTTCTTCTTTCGTTCTAACTAATTTTCTTTCTTTTTTCTTCCTTACTTTTCTTTCTTTCTTACTAATTTTGCTTTTTTCTTTCTTTCTACCTAATCTTTCTCTCTTTCTTTCTTTCTTTCTTTCTTTCTTTCTTTCTTTCTTACTCTTTCTTTCTTTCTTTCTTTCTTTCTTTCTTTCTTTCTTTCTTTCTTTCTTTCTTTCTTTCTTTATACCTAATCTTTCTTTCTTTCTTTTTAACTAATCTTTCTAACTAATCTTTCTTTCCTTTCTAACAAATCTTTCTTTTTTCTTTCTTTCTTTCTAACTAATCTTTCTTTCCTTTTTCTTTCTTTCTTACTTTCTTACTTTCTTTCTTTCTTTCTTTCTTTCTTTCTTTTTTCTTTTCTTTCTTTCTTTCTAACTAATCTTTCTTTTCTTTCTTTCTTTCTAACTAATCTTTCTTTTCTTTCTTTCTTTCTTTCTTTCTTTCTTTCTTTCTTTCTTTCTTACTCTTTCTTTCTTACTTTCTCTTTCTTTCTTTCTTTCTTTCTTTCTTTCTTTCTTTCTTTCTTTCTTTCTTTCTTTCTTTATACCTATCTATCTAATCTTTCTTTTTTTCTTTCTTCTTTCGTTCTAACTAATTTTCTTTCTTTTTTCTTCCTTACTTTTCTTTCTTTCTTACTAATTTTGCTTTTTTCTTTCTTTCTACTTAATCTTTCTCTTTCTCTCTTTCTTTCTTTCTTTCTTTCTTTCTTTCTTTCTTTCTTACTCTTTCTTACTCTTTCTTTCTTTCTTTCTTTCTTTCTTTCTTTCTTTCTTTCTTTATACCTAATCTTTCTTTCTTTCTTTTTAACTAATCTATCTAACTAATCTTTCTTTCCTTTCTAACAAATCTTTCTTTTTTCTTTCTTTCTTTCTAACTAATCTTTCTTTCCTTTCTAACAAATATTTCTTTTCTTTTTTTTCTTTTTCTTTCTTTCTAACTAATCTTTCTTTTCTTTCTTGCTTACTTTTCTTTTCTTTCTTTCTAACTAATCTTTCTTTCTTTCTTTCTTTTCTTTCTAACTAATCTTTATTTTATTTTTCTTCTTTCGTTCTAACTAATTTTTCTTTCTTTTTTCTTCCTTACTTTTCTTTCTTTCTAACTAATCTTTCTTTCTTTATTTCTTTCTTTCTTTCTTTCTTCCTTTTTTTTCTAATCTATCTATCTTTCTTTCTAACTAATCTATCTATCTTTCATTCTAACTAATCTATCTCTTTCTTTCTAACTAATCTATCTATCTTTCTTTCTAACTAATCTATCTTTCATTCTTACTAATCTATCTATCTATCTATCTTTCTTTCTAACTAATCTATCTATCTTTCATTCTAACTAATCTATCTATCTTTCTTTCTAACTAATCTATCTATCTTTCATTCTAACTAATCTATCTATCTTTCATTCTAACTAATCTATCTATCTTTCTTTCTAAGTAATCTATCTTTCTTTCATTCTTACTAATCTATCTATCTTTCTTTCTAACTAATCTATCTATCTTTCTTTCTAACTAATCTATCTTTCATTCTAACTAATCTATCTATCTTTCTTTCTAACTAATCTATCTTTCTTTCATTCTTACTAATCTATCTATCTATCTTTCTTTCTAACTAATCTATCTATCTTTCATTCTAACTAATCTATCTATCTTTCATTCTAACTAATCTATCTATCTTTCTTTCTAACTAATCTATCTATCTTTCATTCTAACTAATCTATCTATCTTTCTTTCTAACTAATCTATCTATCTTTCATTCTAACTAATCTATCTATCTTTCTTTCTAACTAATCTATCTTTTTCATTCTAACTAATCTATCTATCTTTCTTTCTTTCTAATATATCTTTCTATCTAATCTATCTTTCTAACTAATCTTTCTTTCTTTCTTTCTTTCTTTCTTTCTAACTAATCAATCTTTTTTCTTTCTCTCACTAATCTATCTTTCTTTCTAACTAATTAGTCTTTCTTTCTTTCTTTCTTTCTTTCTTTCTTTCTTTCTACCTAATCTTTCTTTTTTCTTTTCTTTCTTTCTTTCTTTCTTTCTTTCTTTCTTTCTTTCTTTATACCTAATATTTCTTTTTTCTTTTCTTTCTTTCTTTCTTTCTTTCTTTCTTTCTTTCTTTCTTTCTTTCTTTCTTTCTAACTAATCTTTCTTTTCTTTCTTGCTTACTTTTCTTTTCTTTCTTTCTAACTAATCTTTCTTTTTTCTTCCTTACTTTTCTTTCTTTCTTACTAATTTTGCTTTTTTCTTTCTTTCTACCTAATCTTTCTCTTTCTTTCTTTCTTTCTTTCTTTCTTTCTTTCTAACTAATCTTTCTTTCTTTCTTTTTTCTTTCTAACTTTTCTTTCTTTCTAACCAATCTTTCTTTCTATCTTTCTAACTAATCTGTCTTTCTCTCATTCTACCTAATATTTCTTTCTTTCTTTCTTTCTTTCTTTCTTTCTAATCTTTTTCTTTCTTTCTTTCTTTCTTTCTTTCTTTCTTTCTTTCTTTCTTTCTTTCTTTCTTTCTTTCTTTCTAACTATTCTTTCTTTATACCTAATCTTTCTTTCTTTCTTTCTAACTGTTCTTTCTTTCTAACTAATTTATCAATCAAAATTTAAACTACTTTAAACTTCAAACTACTTCAAACTTCTAACTACTTTAAACTTCTAACAACCTTTATCTTCTTCAAACTCTCTGGTCCGGCTTTCTCAAGCCAACTTAAAGTTTGTCTCAACAAACTTTTTTTTCTAGTTATTATTCTTCTTCTTATTCTTCTGACCCAAAATTTATCAACTCTAACTCCTCCTAGAGCTTTAACTCTACAAACTCCAAACTCGGGTCAGACTTTCAGACTGTTCTGACTTGGTGTGCTATATCTTTTCAGACTGATTTGACTTTCAGTTTTCTTAAAAATTAATATTAAAAACCATAAAAATCCCATAGACTTACATGGTAGACTGCTCAAATTGAGCCAAGACTACGGTGGCCCATTAGTGTACAAGCCAAAAACTCAAATCTAAACTCCCTGAAGCCCTAGACTCAATTAAACTACCATTCAATGACCTAATAAACTTCTATCTATCTATCTATCTATCTATCTATCTATCTATCTATCTATCTATCTATCTATCTATCTATCTAACTTATCTTTCTAACTAACTTATCTTTCTATCTATCTTTCTAACTAACTTATCTATCTTTCTTTCTTACTAATCTATCTATCTTTCTAACTAACTTATCTATCTATCTTTCTTTCTAACTAATCTATCTTTCTTTCTAACTAACTAATCTATCTTTCTTTCTTTCTTACTAATCTATCTATCTTTTTAACTAACTTATCTATCTTTCTTTCTAATCTATCTATCTTTCTAACTAACTTATCTATCTTCCTTACTAATCTATCTATCTTTCTAACTAACTTATCTATCTATCTATCTATCTATCTATCTATCTATCTATCTATCTATCTATCTATCTATCTATCTATTTTCAAACCTTATCTATCTATCTATCTATCTATCTATCTATCTATCTATCTATCTATCTATCTTTTTAACTTATCTATCTATCTATCTATCTATCTATCTATCTATCTATCTATCTATCTATCTATCTATTTAACTAATCTATCTATCTATCTATCTATCTATCTATCTTTTTAACTTATATATCTATCTATCTATCTATCTATCTATCTATCTATCTATCTATCTATCTATCTATCTATCTATCTATCTATCTATCTTTTTAACTTATCTATCTATCTATCTATCTATCTATCTATCTATCTATCTATCTATTTAACTAATCTATCTATCTATCTATCTATCTATCTATCTATCTATCTTTTTAACTTATCTATCTATCTATCTATCTATCTATCTATCTATCTATCTATCTATCTATCTATCTATCTTTTTAACTAATCTATCTATCTATCTATCTATCTATCTATCTATCTATCTATCTATCTATCTTTTTAACTCTATCTATCTATCTATCTATCTATCTATCTATCTTCAAACATTATCTATCTATCTATCTATCTTCAAACCTTATCTATCTATCTATCTATCTATCTATCTACAAACCTTATCTATCTATCTATGCTACAATCAGTAAATCATACTTGAACATGGTAAATCATGGTATACTATAGTAAATCATAGTAAACTATGGTAAATCGTGGTAAATCATGGTAAACTATGGTAAATCATGGTAAACTATGATAAATCATGTTAGAATCAGTAAATCATACTTGAACATGGTAAATCATGGTATACTATAGTAAATCATGGTAAACTATGGTAAATCGTGGTAAATCATGGTAAACTATGCTAAATCATGCTAAACTATGGTAAATCATGCTAGAATCAGTAAATCATACTTGAACGTGGTAAATCGTGGTATACTATAGTAAATCATGGTAAACTATGGTAAATCGTGGTAAATCATGGTAAATTATGGTAAATCATGGTAATCTATGATAAATCATGCTAGAATCAGTAAATCATACTTGAACATGGTAAATCATGGTATACTATAGTAAATCATGGTAAACTATGGTAAATCGTGGTAAATCATGGTAAACTATGGTAAATCATGGTAAACTATGATAAATCATGCTAGAATCAGTAAATCATACTTGAACATGGTAAATCATGGTATACTATAGTAAATCATGGTAAACTATGGTAAATCGTGGTAAATCATGGTAAACTATGGTAAATCATGGTAAACTATGGTAAATCGTGGTAAATCATGGTAAACTATGGTAAATCATGGTAAACTATGCTAAATCATGCTAGAATCAGTAAATCATACTTGAACATGGTAAATCATGGTATACTATAGTAAATCATGGTAAACTATGGTAAATTGTGGTAAATCATGGTATACTATAGTAAATCATGGTAAACTATGGTAAATCATGGTAAACCATGCTAGCAACATGGTAAAAAAATTCTAGCATCATGCTAGCAACATGATTATCATGCTAGCATGGTAAACTATGGTAAATCATGGTAAACTATGGTAAATCGTGGTAAACTATGGTAAATCATGCTAGAATCATAGTAAATCATACTTGAACATGGTAAATCATGGTATACTATAGTAAATAATGGTAAACTATGGTAAATCATGGTAAATCATGGTAAACCATGGTAAACTATGGTAAATCATGCTAAACTGTGGTAAATCATGCTAGAATCAGTAAATTATACTTGAACATGTTAAATCATGGTATACTATAGTAAATCATGGTAAACTATTGTAAATCGTGGTAAATCATGGTAAACTATGGTAAATCATGCTAGAATCAGTAAATTATACTTGAACATGGCAAATCGTGGTATACTATAGTAAATCATGGTATACTATAGTAAATCGTGGTAAATCATGGTAAACTATGGTAAATCATGCTAGAATCAATAAATCATACATAGATCTATCTATCTATCTATCTATCTATCTATCTATCTATCTATTATCTATCTATCTATCTATCTATCTATCTATCTTTTGAACTTATCTATCTATCTATCTATCTATCTATCTATCTTTTGAACTTATCTATCTATCTATCTATCTATCTGACTTATCTAACTTTTCTTTCTTTCTACCTAATCTTTCTTTCTTTCTTTCTTTCTTTCTTTCTTTCTTTCTTTCTTTCTTTCTTTCTAACTTTTCTTTCTTTCTACCTAATCTTTCTTTCGTTCTTTCTTTCTTTATACCTAATCTTTCTTTCTTTCTTTCTTTCTTTCTTTCTTTCTTTCTTTCTTTCTTTCTTTCTATTTCTTTCTATGCTAGAATCAGTAAATCATACTTGAACATGGTAAATCATGGTATACTATAGTAAATCATGGTAAACTATGGTAAATCGTGGTAAATCATGGTATACTATAGTAAATCATGGTAAACTATGGTAAATCATGGTAAACCATGCTAGCAACATGGTAAAAAAATTCTAGCATCATGCTAGCAACATGATAATCATGCTAGCATGGTAAACTATGGTAAATCATGGTAAACTATGGTAAATCGTGGTAAACTATGGTAAATCATGCTAGAATCATAGTAAATCATACTTGAACATGGTAAATCATGGTATACTATAGTAAATAATGGTAAACTATGGTAAATCATGGTAAATCATGGTAAATCATGGTAAACTATGGTAAATCATGCTAAACTGTGGTAAATCATGCTAGAATCAGTCAATTATACTTGAACATGGCAAATCGTGGTATACTATAGTAAATCATGGTATACTATAGTAAATCGTGGTAAATCATGGTAAACTATGGTAAATCATGCTAGAATCAATAAATCATACTTGAACATGGTAAATCATGGTATACTATAGTAAATCATGGTAAACTATTGTAAATCGTGGTAAATCATGGTAAACTATGGTAAATCATGCTAGAATCAATAAATCATACTTGAACATGGTAAATCATGGTATACTATAGTAAATCATGGTAAACTATGGTATATCGTGGTAAATCATGGTAAACTATGGTAAATCATGCTAGAATCAGTAAATTATACTTGAACATGGTAAATCGTGGTATACTATAGTAAATCATGGTAAACTATAGTAAATCGTGGTAAATCATGGTAAACTATGGTAAATCATGCTAGAATCAATAAATCATACTTGAACATGGTAAATCATGGTATACTATAGTAAATCATGGTAAACTATGGTAAATCGTGGTAAATCATGGTAAACTATGGTAAATCATGCTAGAATCAGTAAATTATACTTGAACATGGTAAATCGTGGTATACTATAGTAAATCATGGTAAACTATGGAAAATGATGGTAATCTATGACAAATCATGCTAGAATCAGTAAATCATACTTGAACATGGTAAATCATGGTATACTATAGTAAATTATGGTAAACTATGGTAAATCATGGTAAATCATGGTAAACTATGGTAAATCATGGTAAACTATGGTAAATCATGCTTGAATCAGTAAATCATCTATCTTTCTTTCTTTCTTTCTTTCTTTCTTTCAACTAATCAATCTTTCTTTTTCTTTCTTTCTCTCTTTCTTTCTTTCTCTCTTTCTTTCTCCTTCTTTCTTACTAATTAATCTTTCTTTCTTTCTTTCTTTCTTTCTTTCTTTCTTTAAACATTTTCTTTCTTTCTTTCTATCTCTTTAAACCTTTTCTTTCTATCTATCTATCTATCTATCTATCTATCTATCTATCTATCTATCTATTATCTATCTTTTGAACTTATCTATCTATCTATCTATCTATCTATCTATCTATCTATCTATCTATCTATCTATCTATCTATCTATCTTTTGAACTTATCTATCTATCTATCTATCTATCTATCTATCTGACTGACTTATCTAACTTTTCTTTCTTTCTACCTAATCTTTCTTTCGTTCTTTCTTTCTTTATACCTAATCTTTCTTTCTTTCTTTCTTTCTTTCTTTCTTTCTTTCTTTCTTTCTTTCTTTCTTTCTTTCTTTCTTTCTTTCTTTCTTTCTTTCTAACTTTTCTTTCTTTCTACCTAATCTTTCTTTCGTTCTTTCTTTCTTTATACCTAATCTTTCTTTCTTTCTTTCTTTCTTTCTTTCTTTCTTTCTTTCTTTCTTTCTTTCTTTCTTTCTTTCTAGCTAATCTTTCTTTCTTTTTTCTTTCATTCTTTCTTTCTACCTAATCTTTCTTTCTTTCTTACAATCTTTCTTTCTTTCTTTCTTTCTACCTAATCTTTCTTTCTTTCTTACAATCTTTCTTTCTTTCTTTTTTTCTTTCTAGCTAATCTTTCTTTCTTTTTTCTTTCATTCTTTCTTTCTAGCTAATCTTTCTTTCTTTTTTCTTTCATTCTTTCTTTCTACCTAATCTTTCTTTCTTTCTTTCTTTCTTTCTTTCTTTCTTTCTTTCTTTCTTTCTTTCTTTCTTTATACCTAATCTTTTTCTTTCTTTCTTTATACCTTATATTTTTTTCTTTCTTTCTTTCTTTCTTTCTTTCTTTCTTTCTACCTAATCTTTCTTTCTTTCTTTCTTTATACCTAATCTTTCTTTCTTTCTTTATACCTAATCTTTCTTTCTTTCTTTCTTTCTAACTAATCTTTCTTTCTTTCTTTCTTTCTTTCTAACTAATCTTTCTTCTTTCTTTCTTTCTTTCTTTCTTTCTTTCTTTCTTTCTTTCTTTCTTTCTTTCTTTCTTTCTTTCTTTCTTTCTTTCTAACTTTTCTTTCTTTCTACCTAATCTTTCTTTCGTTCTTTCTTTCTTTATACCTAATCTTTCTTTCTTTCTTTCTAACTAATCTTTTCTTTTTTCTTTCTTTCTACCTAATCTTTCTTTCGTTCTTTCTTTCTTTATACCTAATCTTTCTTTCTTTCTAACTAATCTTTCTTTCTTTTTTCTTTCTTTCTAACTAATCTTTCTTTCTTTCTTTCTTTATACCTAATCTTTCTTTCTTTCTAACTAATCTTTCTTTCTTTTTTCTTTCTTTCTAACTAATCTTTCTTTCTTTCTTTCTTTCTTTCTTTCTTTCTTTCTTTCTTTCTTTCTTTCTTTCTTTCTTTCTTTCTTTCTTTATACCTAATCTTTCTTTCTTTCTTTATACCTAATCTTTCTTTCTTTCTTTCTTTCTTTCTTTCTTTCTTTCTTTCTTTCTTTCTTTCTTTCTTTCTTTCTTTCTTTATACCTAATCTTTCTTTCTTTCTTTCTTTCTTTCTTTCTTTCTTTCTTTCTTTCTAACTAATCTTTCTTCTTTCTTTCTTTCTTTCTTTCTTTCTTTCTTTCTTTCTTTCTTTCTTTCTTTCTTTCTTTCTTTCTTTCTTTCTAACTTTTCTTTCTTTCTACCTAATCTTTCTTTCTACCTAATCTTTCTTTATACCTAATCTTACTTTCTTTCTTTCTTTCTAACTAATCTTTTCTTTTTTCTTTCTTTCTACCTAATCTTTCTTTCGTTCTTTCTTTCTTTATACCTAATCTTTCTTTCTTTCTTTCTTTCTAACTAATCTTTCTTTCTTTTTTCTTTCATTCTTTCTTTCTACCTAATCTTTCTTTCTTTCTTACAATCTTTCTTTCTTTCTTTCTTTCTAGCTAATCTTTCTTTCTTTTTTCTTTCATTCTTTCTTTCTACCTAATCTTTCTTTCTTTCTTACAATCTTTCTTTCTTTCTTTTTTTCTTTCTAGCTAATCTTTCTTTCTTTTTTCTTTCATTCTTTCTTTCTAGCTAATCTTTCTTTCTTTTTTCTTTCATTCTTTCTTTCTACCTAATCTTTCTTTCTTTCTTTCTTTCTTTCTTTCTTTCTTTCTTTCTTTCTTTCTTTCTTTATACCTAATCTTTTTCTTTCTTTCTTTATACCTTATATTTTTTTCTTTCTTTCTTTCTTTCTTTCTTTCTTTCTTTCTTTCTTTCTTTCTTTCTTTATACCTAATCTTTCTTTCTTTCTTTCTTTATACCTAATCTTTCTTTCTTTCTTTCTTTCTTTCTAACTAATCTTTCTTTCTTTCTTTCTTTCTTTCTTTCTTTCTTTCTTTCTTTATACCTAATCTTTCTTTCTTTCTTTCTTTCTTTCTTTCTAACTAATCTTTCTTCTTTCTTTCTTTCTTTCTTTCTTTCTTTCTTTCTTTCTTTCTTTCTTTCTTTCTAACTTTTCTTTCTTTCTACCTAATCTTTCTTTCTTTATACCTAATCTTACTTTCTTTCTTTCTTTCTAACTAATCTTTCTTTCTTTTTTCTTTCTTTCTAACTAATCTTTCTTTTTTCTTTCTCTTTCTTTCTTTCTTTCTTTCTAACTTTTCTTTCTTTCTAACTATTCTTTCTTTCTAACTATTCTTTCTTTCTAACTAATTTATCAATCAAAATTTAAACTACTTTAAACTTCAAACTACTTCAAACTTCAAACTACTTCAAACTTCAAACTACTTCTAACTACTTTAAACTTCTAACTACTTTTAACTTCTTCAAACTCTCTGGTCCGGCTTTCTCAAGCCAACTTAAAGTTTGTCTCAACAAACTTTTTTTTCTAGTTATTCTTCTTCTTCTTATTCTTCTGACCCAAAATTTATCAACTCTAACTCCTCCTAGAGCTTTAACTCTACAAACTCCAAACTCGGGTCAGACTTTCAGACTGTTCTGACTTGGTGTGCTATATCTTTTCAGACTGATTTGACTTTCAGTTTTCTTAAAAATTAATATTAAAAACCATAAAAATCCCATAGACTTACATGGCAGACTGCTCAAATTGAGCCAAGACTACGGTGGCCCATTAGTGTACAAGCCAAAAACTCAAATCTAAACTCCCTGAAGCCCTAGACTCAATTAAACTACCATTCAATGACCTAATAAACTTCTATCTATCTATCTATCTATCTATCTATCTATCTATCTATCTATCTATCTATCTATCTATCTATCTATCTATCTATCTATCTATCTAACTTATCTTTCTAACTGACTTATCTTTCTATCTATCTTTCTAACTAACTTATCTATCTTTCTTTCTTACTAATCTATCTATCTTTCTAACTAACTTATCTATCTATCTTTCTTTCTAACTAATCTATCTTTCTTTCTAACTAACTAATCTATCTTTCTTTCTTTCTTACTAATCTATCTATCTTTTTAACTAACTTATCTATCTTTCTTTCTAATCTATCTATCTTTCTAACTAACTTATCTATCTTCCTTACTAATCTATCTATCTTTCTAACTAACTTATCTATCTATCTATCTATCTATCTATCTATCTATCTATCTATATATCTATCTATCTATTTTCAAACCTTATCTATCTATCTATCTATCTATCTATCTATCTATCTATCTTTTTAACTTATCTATCTATCTATCTATCTATCTATCTATCTATCTATCTATCTATTTAACTATCTATTTAACTAATCTATCTATCTATCTATCTATCTATCTTTTTAACTTATCTATCTATCTATCTATCTATCTATCTATCTATCTATCTATCTATCTATCTATCTATCTTTTTAACTAATCTATCTATCTATCTTTTTAACTTATCTATCTATCTATCTATCTATCTATCTATCTATCTATCTTTTTAACTCTATCTATCTATCTATCTATCTATCTATCTATCTATCTATCTATCTATCTATCTTCAAACCTTATCTATCTATCTATCTATCTATCTATCTATCTATCTATCTATCTATCTATCTATCTATCTACAAACCTTATCTATCTATCTATGCTACAATCAGTAAATCATACTTGAACATGGTAAATCATGGTATACTATAGTAAATCATAGTAAACTATGGTAAATCGTGGTAAATCATGGTAAACTATGATAAATCATGTTAGAATCAGTAAATCATACTTGAACATGGTAAATCATGGTATACTATAGTAAATCATGGTAAACTATGGTAAATCGTGGTAAATCATGGTAAACTATGCTAAATCATGGTAATCTATGATAAATCATGCTAGAATCAGTAAATCATACTTGAACATGGTAAATCATGGTATACTATAGTAAATCATGGTAAACTATGGTAAATCGTGGTAAATCATGGTAAACTATGGTAAATCATGGTAAACTATGCTAAATCATGCTAGAATCAGTAAATCATACTTGAACATGGTAAATCATGGTATACTATAGTAAATCATGGTAAACTATGGTAAATTGTGGTAAATCATGGTATACTATAGTAAATCATGGTAAACTATGGTAAATCATGGTAAACCATGCTAGCAACATGGTAAAAAAATTCTAGCATCATGCTAGCAACATGATAATCATGCTAGCATGGTAAACTATGGTAAATCATGGTAAACTATGGTAAATCGTGGTAAACTATGGTAAATCATGCTAGAATCATAGTAAATCATACTTGAACATGGTAAATCATGGTATACTATAGTAAATAATGGTAAACTATGGTAAATCATGGTAAATCATGGTAAACTATGGTAAATCATGCTAAACTGTGGTAAATCATGCTAGAATCAGTAAATTATACTTGAACATGGCAAATCGTGGTATACTATAGTAAATCATGGTATACTATAGTAAATCGTGGTAAATCATGGTAAACTATGGTAAATCATGCTAGAATCAATAAATCATACTTGAACATGGTAAATCATGGTATACTATAGTAAATCATGGTAAACTATTGTAAATCGTGGTAAATCATGGTAAACTATGGTAAATCATGCTAGAATCAGTAAATTATACTTGAACATGGCAAATCGTGGTATACTATAGTAAATCATGGTATACTATAGTAAATCGTGGTAAATCATGGTAAACTATGGTAAATCATGCTAGAATCAATAAATCATACATAGATCTATCTATCTATCTATCTATCTATCTATCTATCTATTATCTATCTATCTATCTATCTATCTTTTGAACTTATCTATCTATCTATCTATCTATCTATCTTTTGAACTTATCTATCTATCTATCTATCTATCTATCTATCTATCTATCTATCTATCTATCTATCTATCTTTTGAACTTATCTATCTATCTATCTATCTATCTATCTATCTATCTGACTTATCTAACTTTTCTTTCTTTCTACCTAATCTTTCTTTCTTTCTTTCTTTCTTTCTTTCTTTCTTTCTTTCTTTCTTTCTAACTTTTCTTTCTTTCTACCTAATCTTTCTTTCGTTCTTTCTTTCTTTATACCTAATCTTTCTTTCGTTCTTTCTTTCTTTATACCTAATCTTTCTTTCTTTCTTTCTTTCTTTCTTTCTTTCTTTCTTTCTTTCTATTTCTTTCTATGCTAGAATCAGTAAATCATACTTGAACATGGTAAATCATGGTATACTATAGTAAATCATGGTAAACTATGGTAAATTGTGGTAAATCATGGTATACTATAGTAAATCATGGTAAACTATGGTAAACCATGCTAGCAACATGGTAAAAAAATTCTAGCATCATGCTAGCAACATGATAATCATGCTAGCATGGTAAACTATGGCAAATCATGGTAAACTATGGTAAATCGTGGTAAACTATGGTAAATCATGCTAGAATCATAGTAAATCATACTTGAACATGGTAAATCATGGTATACTATAGTAAATAATGGTAAACTATGGTAAATCATGGTAAATCATGGTAAACTATGGTAAATCATGCTAAACTGTGGTAAATCATGCTAGAATCAGTAAATTATACTTGAACATGGCAAATCGTGGTATACTATAGTAAATCATGGTATACTATAGTAAATCGTGGTAAATCATGGTAAACTATGGTAAATCATGCTAGAATCAATAAATCATACTTGAACATGGTAAATCATGGTATACTATAGTAAATCATGGTAAACTATTGTAAATCGTGGTAAATCATGGTAAACTATGGTAAATCATGCTAGAATCAATAAATCATACTTGAACATGGTAAATCATGGTATACTATAGTAAATCATGGTAAACTATGGTATATCGTGGTAAATCATGGTAAACTATGGCAAATCATGCTAGAATCAGTAAATTATACTTGAACATGGTAAATCGTGGTATACTATAGTAAATCATGGTAAACTATGGTAAATCGTGGTAAATCATGGTAAACTATGCTAAATCATGCTAGAATCAGTAAATCATACTTGAACATGGTAAATCATGGTATACTATAGTAAATCATGGTAAACTATGGAAAATCGTGGTAAATCATGGTATACTATAGTAAATCATGGTAAACTATGGTAAATCGTGGTAAATCATGGTAAACTATGGTAAATCATGGTAAACCATGCTAGCAACATGGTAAAAAAATTCTAGCATCATGCTAGCATGGTAAACTATGGTAAATCATGGTAAACTATGGTAAATCGTGGTAAAATATGGTAAATCATGCTAGAATCATAGTAAATCATACTTGAACATGGTAAATCTTGGTATACTATAGTAAATAATGGTAAACTATGGTAAATCATGGTAAATCATGGTAAACTATGGTAAATCATGCTAAACTATGGTAAATCATGCTAGAATCAGTAAATTATACTTGAACATGGCAAATCGTGGTATACTATAGTAAATCATGGTAAACTATAGTAAATCGTGGTAAATCATGGTAAACTATGGTAAATCATGCTAGAATCAATAAATCATACTTGAACATGGTAAATCGTGGTATACTATAGTAAATCATGGTAAACTATGGTAAATCGTGGTAAATCATGGTAAACTATGCTAAATCATGCTAGAATCAGTAAATCATACTTGAACATGGTAAATCATGGTATACTATAGTAAATCATGGTAAACTATGGAAAATCGTGGTAAATCATGGTATACTATAGTAAATCATGGTAAACTATGGTAAATCGTGGTAAATCATGGTAAACTATGGTAAATCATGGTAAACCATGCTAGCAACATGGTAAAAAAATTCTAGCATCATGCTAGCATGGTAAACTATGGTAAATCATGGTAAACTATGGTAAATCGTGGTAAAATATGGTAAATCATGCTAGAATCATAGTAAATCATACTTGAACATGGTAAATCTTGGTATACTATAGTAAATAATGGTAAACTATGGTAAATCATGGTAAACTATGGTAAATCATGCTAAACTATGGTAAATCATGCTAGAATCAGTAAATTATACTTGAACATGGCAAATCGTGGTATACTATAGTAAATCATGGTAAACTATAGTAAATCGTGGTAAATCATGGTAAACTATGGTAAATCATGCTAGAATCAATAAATCATACTTGAACATGGTAAATCATGGTATACTATAGTAAATCATGGTAAACTATGGTAAATCGTGGTAAATCATGGTAAACTATGGTAAATCATGCTAGAATCAGTAAATTATACTTGAACATGGTAAATCGTGGTATACTATAGTAAATCATGGTAAACTATGGAAAATGATGGTAATCTATGACAAATCATGCTAGAATCAGTAAATCATACTTGAACATGGTAAATCATGGTATACTATAGTAAATTATGGTAAACTATGGTAAATCATGGTAAATCATGGTAAACTATGGTAAATCATGGTAAACTATGGTAAATCATGCTTGAATCTATTATCTATCTATCTATCTTTTGAACTTATCTATCTATCTATCTTTTGAACTTATCTATCTATCTATCTATCTATCTATCTATCTATCTATATATCTATCTTTTGAACTTATCTATCTATCTATCTATCTATCTATCTATCTATCTATCTATCTGACTGACTTATCTAACTTTTCTTTCTTTCTACCTAATCTTTCTTTCGTTCTTTCTTTCTTTCTACCTAATCTTTCTTTCTTTCTTTCTTTCTTTCTTTCTTTCTTTCTTTCTTTCTTTCTTTCTTTCTTTCTAACTTTTCTTTCTTTCTACCTAATCTTTCTTTCGTTCTTTCTTTCTTTATACCTAATCTTTCTTTCTTTCTTTCTTTCTCTCTTTCTTTCTTTCTTTCTTTCTTTCTTTCTTTCTTTCTTTCTTTCTTTCTTTCTAGCTAATCTTTCTTTCTTTTTTCTTTCATTCTTTCTTTCTACCTAATCTTTCTTTCTTTCTTACAATCTTTCTTTCTTTCTTTCTAGCTAATCTTTCTTTCTTTTTTCTTTCATTCTTTCTTTCTACCTAATCTTTCTTTCTTTCTTACAATCTTTCTTTCTTTCTTTTTTTCTTTCTAGCTAATCTTTCTTTCTTTTTTCTTTCATTCTTTCTTTCTAGCTAATCTTTCTTTCTTTTTTCTTTCATTCTTTCTTTCTACCTAATCTTTCTTTCTTTCTTTCTTTCTTTCTTTCTTTCTTTCTTTCTTTATACCTAATCTTTTTCTTTCTTTCTTTATACCTTATATTTTTTTTTCTTTCTTTCTTTCTTTCTTTCTTTCTTTCTTTCTTTCTTTCTTTCTTTCTTTATACCTAATCTTTCTTTCTTTCTTTCTTTCTTTCTTTCTTTATACCTAATCTTTCTTTCTTTCTTTATACCTAATCTTTCTTTCTTTCTTTCTTTATACCTAATCTTTCTTTCTTTCTTTCTTTCTTTCTAACTAATCTTTCTTCTTTCTTTCTTTCTTTCTTTCTTTCTTTCTTTCTTTCTTTCTTTATACCTAATCTTTCTTTCTTTCTTTCTTTCTTTCTTTCTTTCTTTCTTTCTTTCTTTCTTTATACCTAATCTTTCTTTCTTTCTTTATACCTAATCTTTCTTTCTTTCTTTCTAACTAATCTTTTCTTTTTTCTTTCTTTCTACCTAATCTTTCTTTCGTTCTTTCTTTCTTTATACCTAATCTTTCTTTCTTTCTTTCTAACTAATCTTTCTTTCTTTTTTCTTTCTTTCTAACTAATCTTTCTTTCTTTCTTTCTTTCTTTCTTTCTTTCTTTCTTTCTTTCTTTCTTTATACCTAATCTTTCTTTCTTTCTAACTAATCTTTCTTTCTTTTTTCTTTCTTTCTAACTAATCTTTCTTTCTTTCTTTCTTTCTTTCTTTCTTTCTTTCTTTCTTTCTTTCTTTCTTTCTTTCTTTATACCTAATCTTTCTTTCTTTCTTTATACCTAATCTTTCTTTCTTTCTTTCTTTCTTTATACCTAATCTTTCTTTCTTTCTTTCTTTCTTTCTAACTAATCTTTCTTTCTTTCTTTCTTTCTTTCTTTCTTTCTTTCTTTCTTTCTAACTTTTCTTTCTTTCTACCTAATCTTTCTTTCGTTCTTTCTTTCTTTATACCTAATCTTACTTTCTTTCTTTCTTTCTAACTAATCTTTTCTTTTTTCTTTCTTTCTACCTAATCTTTCTTTCGTTCTTTCTTTCTTTATACCTAATCTTTCTTTCTTTCTTTCTAACTAATCTTTCTTTCTTTTTTCTTTCTTTCTAACTAATCTTTCTTTTTTCTTTCTCTTTCTTTCTTTCTTTCTTTCTAACTTTTCTTTCTTTCTAACTATTCTTTCTTTCTAACTATTCTTTCTTTCTAACTAATTTATCAATCAAAATTTAAACTACTTTAAACTTCAAACTACTTCAAACTTCAAACTACTTCAAACTTCAAACTACTTCTAACTACTTTAAACTTCTAACTACTTTTAACTTCTTCAAACTCTCTGGTCCGGCTTTCTCAAGCCAACTTAAAGTTTGTCTCAACAAACTTTTTTTTCTAGTTTCTTTTTCTTTTTCTTTTTTTTTTTGCGAACAAGCCTTACCTAATGACATTCCTCCACAGATAACATCAAAAGAAAGTCAGAATAGCCATCTTAGTCATTACTCATTAGTAACGTGGTGAGATTAAATTTTGGGCTGGTAGATTTACAAATGATTGGTATTGTTGGTAAGATTACGAGATTACAGGCAGAAGTCATTCTTACCAACTAAACGATTTACTGTCATACAGAAGACAGATGAAAAACCAGACAGACACACTTTCCAGACATTCCAGCTCTTTAAAATAATTTTGCCAGACTTTGCCAAACTGTACAGTACGCTTGGGTCTGCCGAGTCTGCAAATGTCTATGTCTGCTGGGAACGTTTGCCTGAGTCTCCTGTCAGAGAGATCTTCAACTCCCACCTCTGGCGGAGCTTCGACCGGATCCCAAAGGAGGCTGGAGATATTGAGTCCGAGTGGACCATTTTCTCCACCTCCATTGTCGAAGCGGCCGCTCGGAGCTGTGGCCGAAAGGTCTCCGGTGCCTGTCGAGGCGGCAATCCCCGAACGCGGTGTTGGACACCGGAAGTAAAGGATGCCGTCAAGCTGAAGAAGGTGTCCTATCGGGCCTGGCTGGCTTGTGGGACTCCTGAGGCAGCTGACAGGTACCGGCAGGCCAAGTGAACTGCAGCCTGGGTGGTTGTGGAGGCAAAAACTCGGGCCTGGGAGGAGTTTGGTGAGGCCATGGAGAAGGACTATCGGCTGGCCTTGAAGAGATTCTGGCAAACCATCCGGCGCCTCAGGAGAGGGAAGCAGTGTCCTATCAACGCTGTTTACAGTGGAGGTGGGCAGCTGTTGACCTCAACTGGGGATGTCATTGGACGGTGGAAGGAATACTTCCCGCCGTCACGTCTTCCATTGAGGAAGCAGAGGCTGAGGGCTCAGAGGCGGACTCGTCCGTTACCCAAGCTGAAGTCACCGAGGTAGTCAAGAAACTCCTCTGTGGCAAGGCACCGGAGGTGGATGAGATCCGCCCTGAGTACCTCAAGTCTCTGGATGTTGTGGGGCTGTCTTGGCTGACACGCCTCTGCAGAATCGCGTGGCGGTCGGGGACAGTGCCTCTGGGATGGCAGACCGGGGTGGTGGTCCCTCTTTTTAAGAAGGGGGACCGGAGGGTGTGTTCCAACTACAGGGGGATCACACTTCTCAGCCTCCCTGGGAAAGTCTATGCCAGGGTACTGGAGAGGAGAATAGGGCCGATAGTAGAACCTCGGATTCAGGAGGAACAGTGTGGTTTTCGTCCAGGCCGTGGAACACTGGACCAGCTCTATACCCTCTACAGGGTGCTGGAGGGTTCATGGGAGTTTGCCCAACCAGTCCACATGTGCTTTGTGGATTTGGAGAAGGCATTCGACTGTGTCCCTCGCGGCATCTTGTGGAGGATGCTCTGGGAGTTTGGGGTCCGGGGTCCTTTGCTAAGGGCTGTCCGGTCCCTGTACGACTGGAGCAGGAGCTTGGTTCGCATTGCCGGCAGTAAGTCAGACTTGTTCCCGGTGCAAGTTGGACTCCGGCAGGGCTGCCCTTTGTCGCTGGTTCTGTTCATAATTTTTATGGACAGAATTTCTAGGCGCAGCCAGGGGCCGGAGGGTGTCAGGTTTGGAGACCACACGATTTCGTCTCTCTGCTCTTTGCGGATGATGTTGTCGTGTTGGCCCCTTCAGACCAGGAACTTCAGCATGCACTGGGACGGTTTGCAGCTGAGTGTGAAGCAGCTGGGATGAGAATCAGCACCTCCAAATTCGAGGCCATGGTCATCAGTCGGAAAAGTTTAAGTATCTTGGGGTTTTGTTCACGAGTGAGGGAAGGATGGAACGGGAGATTGACAGACGGATCGGTGCAGCTTCTGCAGTAATGCGGTCGATGTACCGGTCTGTCGTGATGAAGAAAGAGCTGAGTCGCAAGGCGGAGCTCTTGATTTACCAGTCAATCTATGTTCCTACTCTCACCAATGGTCATGAGCTGTGGGTCATGACCGAAAGGACAAGATCCCGAATACAGGCGGCCGATATGAGCTTTCTCCTCAGGGTGGCTGGGCGATCCCTTAGAGATAGGGTGAGAAGCTCGGTCACTCGGGAGGAGGTCAGAGTAGAGCCGCTGCTCCTCCACATCGAGAGGGGCCAGCTGAGGTGGCTCAGGCATCTGTTTCGGATGCCTCCTGGACGCCTTCCCGGGAAGGTGTTCCGGGCACATCCCACTGGGAGAAGACCCCGGGGAAGACCTAGGACACGCTGGAGAGACTATATCTCCTGGCTGGCCTGGGAACGCCTCGGTGTCCCCCCGGAAGAGCTGGAGGAAGTGTCTAGGGAGAGGGAAGTCTGGGCATCTCTGCTTAGACTGCTGCCCCCATGACCCGGCCCTGGATAAGAAGATGGTATGGTATGGTACCAAAACTGCTTCTCTTTTTGTAGTTAGCAAGTATTTCAGACCAGGCGGGCCACACATCAGACTTCAACTGTTTGTAAAGTAGTTTTGCGGTGTTATGAGAAGCTAGCAATAGCAATATCTAGATTAGTTAAAGAAAAAAAAAAAAAAGAAAAAAACTAAAATAAAAAACACCAAAAAGAAACCTCCCCTGTTGTTGCTACCTTGTCGTGGTGGAGAGGCTTGTGTGCCTCCGTGACCCTGAAGACTATACCCCTGGCAGGTACTACCAAGCCAGGCAGTTTTCAGGTTAGTGGCCAGTCTAAAAGCAGCATTGCCATCACCCATTGGCAGTAGGATGATTGGATTAAGATTGGGCCGATGTATTTGTCATACAAATGAATGGTGTTTCTACCTATGCAAATTAAGACATATTCAGTAAGTGTGGTGCTCATGTGCATATTCAAATTCATTTAAAAAAAACTTGTAATACAAAAAAAGTTACTTTTCATGTATACTTTTACTATGTAAAGTTTTATTGTGGTAGGAGTAAAGGAAAAAATTAAGCCTATTTGGGTGTATTTTGGGCATATTCGATTAGTGTATAGCTCATTTGCATATTCAAATTCATTTTCAAAGAAACTTGTAATACAAAAAAATTTACTTTTCATGGGTACTTTCATTGTGTAAAGTTTCATTTTGATGGGAGTAAAGGAAAAAAATAGCCCCATAGACCATTTACGCAAAAACCGGAAATACGTCAATGAAGCGTAAACCCAGTTCCGGTATGAGTTCTTTTTGGCGGAGAAATGGCAGCTAGAGTGTTTTCGACGAGCCTGAGTTGTCTTCCAAAGTTCACCAGCGCCGATGTGGTGAAGAGTGTGGAGATGCATTCGTCCACTAAAGGGAACAAACTGGACAAGGGATATAAATTCTTCCACGAAGAGTTTATCCACAATTACCAAGGTAAGCTTTAGCTAGCTTTAGCTTTAGCCAAAGCCGTATCACCGGTTATAACTCTGTTTACGTTAACTGTAAATCTTAGGTGTTGTGAATTTGTAATATAATAAGGAATAACACATCGCAGTGAATATGTCATGTGTATGTTTAAGTGAGATGGCATGAGATTAACATAACAACCAGTAGTTTGGTAAAGTTGTGTATTTCTATGTGAGTTAACATGTAATGTTTTCTTGTTGCATGTGGTTATAGTATCAAATATACTCCAGGGTCAGGTAGTAGTGAGAGGTAGATGCTTCAGGTCAATGAGAAAGAGCGAGGAGCCTCACAAACTGGAGGTTTGACTATAGACAGAGTGCCGGTTGGCAAAAGTTCAAAAAGTTGCCCGTTCTTGCATGTTCACTTTTCTTGCTGCGGTTGCGGCACTTTCTTCACTTGCTATTATTTTACTGAAAGTAGGGTGACCAGACGTCCTCTTTTTCCCAGACATGTCCTCTTTTTTGATACCTATATAATAAAATAACATTGAACATACATGAAATGTAATCATATTTGCATTATGTACGCAGCTCCCCATACACAAAAGAAATGTATTTAAAATATATTTTCAGGATATATTTTGGAATATATGCAAATATTTTAAATTGGCCCAATAAATATATTATATTATACTTATATTTAATATATTTTTGTTATATTTCAGAATATATTTCAATGTATTTTTTTCTGTATGGGTCCCCAAAAGTGTCAAAAATATGTGTGGCATATATTCCAAATACATTGAAATATATTCTGAAATATAACAAAACTATATGAAATATAAGTATGAAATATATTTATTGGGCCAATTTAAAATATTTGCATATATTCCAAAATATATCCTGAAAATATATTTTACATATTTCTTTTGTGTATGGGTCTGCACACCCATTACTCTCGATGAAATATCTCACAAACTCACTTCACTCCTCTTTTTTACCAACTCAAATCTGGTCACCCTACTGAAAGTTATAGTTTCATGTTATTATGAACATTGATGTAGCAACATAAGTATGACTTCAGTGTAACCTATTTAATTTATTGTGTCTAGATATCACTGGAGGCAGAAAGTGCCAACCTGAAGGCTTTCTGCTGCAGTTGTGCGGCTGGTAAAGGATTCTGCAATCACATAGTTGCCATCCTGTACCAGACCGCACACTATTCCCAGCTGGGTCTGCAGGCTGTTCCACCCCCCCTGGCCTGCACAAGTGGCTTACAAAGATGGCACAGACCAAGAACACAGGTGGGTTTGTGATAAACATGTCATTATGATTTAAGAACCGATGTGTATCTATAACAACTGTAAATTATTATAAAAACACCCCCAGTAGTGACTACAGACTGTAATTGCGACAAAATAAAATAAAATTCTTTAGCAAAATATATAAGCAAAGACCAGTACTTTGTTTAGGCTTGGCTTGTAGGGAATTACAAACCTGCACACATATATTCAAACGCACATAACTATAGAACCCATTCTAAATGCGCATGTGAACACCATCAGTGTTTCTCACAGGTTCGCGTTTAAAGTCTGTGTAGAGAGAATGGTGTCGTCTTAGCGGCCCCTAATTTAATAACAAATGATCGTTGCGACGGAAGCAAATCAATCAAAACTAACTTTAGCTGGAAAATAACTTTATTAAAGAACCGCTATAAAGCCAAAACAATCTCTGTTACCTTAAATTATACGCTTATCTCTGTGAAGCTGCTTTGAAACAATCTACATTGTTAAAAGCACTATATAAATGAAGATGACTTGACTTGACTTAATTGGTTTTTGTCTTTTACTTAAGGGAATCCATCCTGAACCGGTTAGTGAGCTGGTGGTGCAAAAACCCAAAACAGTTGGCAAGGACGGTCTGAGGTCCACACTGTACAAGGCATATACAGGTGATTTAATTTAACTGTTTTGTTGCTTTGTGAGAGTAAGTTAAGTTTTTTTTTAATGTTATGACTAACCAAATTATGGTTGCCGCAGATAAAATGAATACAATTTAAATGTGTGACCAATAATCTTGTGTTTCTCTTTGCTCTCTTGTCTAGGACCACTGCCAGATCCATATATGATGGCATCTGGAAGCAAACTAAGCCAGGTGCAGCCCCAACCTCTCATTGCTGTTGTATTAGATGGGGTTTCTGAGATGGAGCTGACACCATCTAAATTTGGGTCTGTCCCTCGTGGATCCCCCATGTCCTATCACTGTCCACCCAAGAAGTCCAGTGACCTCCTCCTACACCACATGGCTCCAGAATTTCCATCCCTTCCTGTGATGCAGCACACTCTTCCCAGGTTGCATTTCGTCCCGACCTTGCATCAGTTAATGCATCTCCAGTCTCTTGAAGTGTCAGCGCAGCTGTCCAGCGAGATAGCACAAGAAACTCAGCAGCAGTCCAAATGTCCTGTGTGGACACAGCTACGGCGACCAAGGCTGACTGCTAGTCGTTTTTGGGAAGCTTGTTGTAGTAGGGCATGTCGTGAAGAGCTGGAATCTGCAGCTATCCAGATGATCAGAGGCTCCACAAAGCAAACAGCAGCAATGAAGCGTGGTCTACTAGTGGAGCCTGAAGTGCTGGCAAACTATGCTGAACTGTTGCGAGTTAATGTGTTACCAGCAGGATTCATCATTCACCCTGACGCACCACATCTCGGGGCCAGTCCAGACGGTCGGGTGTATGACCCTTCAGAGTCGCCTCCTTTTGGCCTGGTTGAGGTGAAGAGCAGCACAAAAACTGATCCATCTCAGGTTGCTCACCTCAAGGTGCAGGAAGGCCAGATCAGTCTGAGGCGTTCACATAAGTACTACTGGCAGGTTCAGGGCCAACTGGCAATCACAGGACTGACATGGTGTGACTTTGTTACTGATACCCAATCAACTTTAACTGTGGAAAGAATCTGGCGTGATGACTCATTCATTGCGGAAATGAAAGAGAAATTAGATATATATTATTATGGCACATACATGAATGCATACCTTGAATTAAACTAATCTTGTCTTTACCAATCAGTTTAGCCTTCTGTCTTACTGTTGATGATCTGTAATGTTATTTTTTATTGTAAATGTTTGATGTTATTTGAGTTGTTATTAATCAGTTGATGTTACACATAGCAAAAAATTAAATGATGCACAATTTTGACCAAAATTGTTTTATTTGTTCATCTAATGTTTTAGTGAAATCAGTCACATTTCAACAGAAAAATATTAATATAACATTTATATTTAATTTGATTTTTAAGAATATGTGGGAACACTAAATTATTTACATACTATTGACACGTTATACATTATTTACATACAAAACATTAATTCACTCTTCAAAACAAAAAGGTCCTTGATAATTTGCCAAAACACAGCAGTTAAGCCAGATCTGATTCACACTGCCAATCAGTGTGAGCGGCACGGGAGAGTCCCAGATGTGAAAGGACTTTACCCTGCCGATCACTCTCTCCACTATAATTCTAAGGCGGGCAATGGCTTGGGTTTGTTCCGTTTCCTCCTTGCTGAATTGAGCTGAACGCTTAAAAGGTGGAATGATGAGCTTAGCTCCAACGTCAGCAAGGAGGTCTTGAATGAGGAACCCTTTGTCCGCCATGACATCGTCTCCTGGCTCCAGCAAGGGAAGGACTCCACTGATCCTGGTGATCTCCTTATCTGAGATGCACCCAGTGTACAGGGGTGAGATGAATGTCACCAAACCATTGGGAGCAACTCCAATTAGCCCTTTCAGTGTCGTCCTGTTCTTGTAATGTGAAAATGTTTCTGACTGTAAGGTCAGGGATGAGGCTGTCTCCAGGGCAATTTCTGTGCAGTCTAGTACCACTCTGACATTGGGACAGTACCTCTGGAATTTAAGGGCCATAGTGGACTTAACCTTTTCCCTGCTTATCCAGATGGGAAGTGAGCTCAGCATCATGAAAAGATAATTGGCCCAGGTGATGGTAACCCTGCTGACCCTGGCAATGCTCACATTGAACATGTCAGCAATGAGCTGTTCCTTCATGCCAACAGCAACACGCATGGAGTACATCAAGAACTCATCTATTAATGGCATGATGCGTGGTGGGCTGGGATCTTGGCAGCCTTCCTCACCTGCCCTCTGTGCTTTGGTCCAGTACACCAGTCTAAGTGCAGATGGTGCAATCGACTCCCAAAAAATAGTAAAAACACTCTCAGATGGAAATTTGGTGTAGAAACGTATTTGGTCGTTCGACGAACAGTATCGGCTGAAGAGAGTAGGGGGTGGTAGACCAGTGTTTTGCAACTTGGCTTCTAAGTCATGGATGTAATCCAAAGCCTCATCCAGAGCACCTGTAAAGATAAAGAAATTAAAAACCAGTCTTAACATATTTATGCTACCTTTCAACACAACACAGTAATCATGTTTTAAAAAGTATTTTAAGTATTAAATTACAAATTACATTTCATTTATTTTTGTTAAGGAAAATACAAATGACAAAACTCAAAAGTAATTAAATACATGTAATTAAAATAGGGGAGAGCGGGGTACAACCTAACACAGGGCCAGTTGTAACACACTTGTTTCAAATACTTCCACACATGCTAGTATGATGAAACTTAGTGTATTTACTAGCTGCCACATCAATAAATTGTTTCATTATTAAAAAAAAAAAACATTTTATATGAATACTTAATAATTGTATTTTATTGAGAAAATATTTTACGATTTCTTGTATTTTTTATTTTTATTAGATCAGATTCCATTTGTAAACCGTTATATGGTCGTGTTATCAAATTAATTTGGGGAATAATAAATACTCTGAACCCAAAGTAGGTTTACAAAGATGGAGAAAGTCAAAAAGCGTTAGGTTGTGCCCTACTGCCCATCGCTGGCCCCTTACAGCTAGACAGCATGAGACTATAGCTACGTTTACATGGACACAATCGGAATGAAATAAATCCGACTGATGAACGTTAGTTGAATTTTGTGAACAGCTTATGTTATAAACATTAATTTGTTCAGGTAGAAATATTTATCCAATAACGTTACACATAGATGACTAGCGTTAACTAAACACATTATGAACAATCTTACCTGCAGGTGGGTGTGTCACGTAGTCGTGATCCATCCTTACTGCCTTAGGCACCATGTCGCTATCTTCACAGCATAGCTGTTTAGACTGGCGTTTGAAGGTTCTGTCATATACTGACTCCCTTCTCAAAGGAGCTGTAAAGTTGTTCCAAGGGAATAGGCTCGGGACGACACTACTCTTCAGGCGACGAACGACGCAGCCACCACTGTAATCATCCGGAGCGAAGTGCCGGCTGCAGACATAGGTGCTACCCGTTTTAACATTAAAACTATGCCCTTCCTCTCTTCGGATCGCTTGTATCCATTTGGGTTTCAGGTTTGGATCCACAGGAAAAGAATGAAAGGAAAGGTAGGGCTGTTTTTGGTTGGAAGACGAACAGCCTGGAACACAACAGAAACTGCGACTCTTCGACTCTGCCATTTTTCGTATCTGCCGCTATGATAACAGGAAGTTCTAATACACTTCATTGACGTATTTCCGTTCGAAAAATGCGGAAGTGCGTAAAAGGTCTATTGGGGTGTATTGTTGCCTGCCTTATTGGCACACTTCTCGGATTGATGAGAATTTAACATATTTCCTCAACTAGGATTTCTTAGGACTTTTAGTATGTTGTTCTGGACACCTCATAGAAATGATAAGCTGCAAAAAATTCTTTTACAATTAGTCTGTCGTAAAACGCTATTTTGCCTGGACTATATAGATTAATCGTCTCCAGTTGTGTCTGGTTTACCCCTGTGTATAACTAGCCCTTGTGTTTCACTTGTTCTCTGTCAGATGTTCCTTTTCCTTGTTTCCCTTGTTTTGTTCCAGCTTTATTCATTATTGTTTGTTTCATTTAAAAACATTTGTATAAATAATAAATTCAGATATTTATTCTTTGTAATGAGTGAAAACTATTGATATTAAAAGTTAATTATTTGTACCTGATTGTATGTTTTTTTTTTTTTTTTTTTTTTTTTTTCATAGTATGATTTTGGGGGTATCGGACATTGAATGAGGGTTAAAGTGGAGCAGATTTAAATTCCTAACCATCTCTGACCCCTTGTCTACCATGCCTGGACTTTTCTCCCTCTTATTTATATTTTTAATTGCACAGTTATATATATATACATGTAAACATATATATTTATTTATTCAATCTTATGCATAGTTTGGACTTGTTTTTTAGGTACCTGTCTGTAGCACATTATATTTAATATGTACATTCTGCACATTATGCTTTTTTATTTATTCAATGCATGTTACTCTACTTGCCAAATAAAGTGTTTGAATTGAAATATTTTCAGTTACCAGTGCTGGCAGTGCAGTGTTCTTAACCAGTTCTATATATCGCTTATTGTGCCCGAAAAGACCATAAACATTACAGATAACAGTCTAAGTATCAATTAATATACAGTACATTTATCTTAAACTATTCATGTTCAAACGAATACGCTGCAAATCGGTTGATATTAGGTCAATGTTGCTCTGTCGGGAATTGTTTAAATAGCCTTTAAAGCCTTTAGAATGACTTAAAATAAACATATAACAACAAGGCAATGATAATTGGTTCAGATGAAGTATCAAAAGCAAGTAATTTTGTTTTATTGAATAACACTGTTTGTATTATGTATATTAGATTATGTATTTTAACAAATCAACTTCGGTACATTATGTATTGTAACAAATGCCTGCAGAGGGCAGCAATAATGGCCTAGTGATTGTTATTGCACTTTAGCGCATTATTAAATCAGTCAATCAACGTTTAAGTCAAATGCACACTCGGGCCGTTTACACGACACCCTTTGCGTTTTGGCAGTTCATTTACACCACAGCGTTTTGGGGGCCTGAAAACACAAACTTTTGAAAAGGGGTTTCAAAGCGTACGTTTTTGAAAATGATACCGTCATTGTCTCTGAGTAAAGTACAAAAATGTGAATCTGTGAAAACGGTGTCGACATGTGCATGTGTATTGTATGTTTAATATATAGGCATGCACGTTTGGTGCGAGTTCCCAGTAAAAGAATGCGTATGTGCGCAGGCACGTAGACTTTCTTTACTAAGAGACATCACTAACTGTTGGCCTGGCATGCACAATACAGAGTTTTTAGTTTTTGGATCTGTGTGAACGGGGTTCGATTTGATAACGTTTTCATCTGTTCAAAGAAAAAAACATTTCCATTTTTAGTACATCGTTGTTGTGTAAACATACCCTTCAACTTTAATATTGGTATGTAAAATGTCCCTTGAGCAAACTTTTTTTATCAGCAGTTTCTCAGAAGGAGAATGTCCATATGTAATAAATTTATAACGTTTTCTATCAAATGATACCTACCTTTTGACTCTCCTTGCTATAATTTCGGAGTTATGAGTCTTTATTTTTGTGTATGTCACTCATAAAAAAACAACTCTAAAAATGCCTTCAGGGCTTATAGGATTTAACTTTTTTTTTTTTGTTTAAGAGTTTGAGTCAGAGATAGTTTGTTGACTGAGCTAATGAGACACTTCACACACAAAGCACATCAGACTTTATATGCATTCCCAAATGCACGTTATAGAAAACCCAAACAAACATCACATGCAGAGACTGAGTTTGTGTTGAGCAGCAACGACTGTGAATGGAGCCGCTGGAAGAAACACGTAACCTGACACATGTAAATAAAGTAAGGGAAAATGTAAATTGTAACATTGTCCGTGGACAGTCTGTCTGGACCGACGTTCAGGTGGCCAGGCACATGTGCGGCTCTCAGCGAACGCAGAGAGTGCTGAGCCCAAACGAGGAGGCGTTCCACCAGAGCATTGAGATTTCTGGATCTGACACCACCCTGGCGGTTCACGTAGGACACCACAGACATATTGTCCGTGCTAACCAGCACATGGTGGCCTCGTAGGTGTGGGAGGAAGTGCTTCAGTGCATTCTCGACCGCCATCATCTCCAGACAGTTTATGTGAAGGCATTTCTCCCGGTCTCACCACTGGCCAAAGACCGGTCTGGGTTGAAGGCATCTGTTGAGATAACCTTCTGGTACGAGACAGCTCCCATTGTCACTCCCGGCTGGTACCATTCGGCCGCTATCCAGGGCTCCAGAGCTGAAACGCAGCTCTGAGTCACTCTGATACTGTTGTGGCAAATTCAAAGTTGTTTTTGGTTCAGGTCTCAAAGAAGTTTCTCAGAGTCGAGGTTCCAGGTCAGAAGAATTTACTTTATTGTACAAACAATAAAGGAGAAGCCAGCTGGTCATCTGAAGTTATAATATCCAACATTCATTTTTTATACCTTTTTCATATCATCAAGTCTCCAATGGTTACCCTCAAACCCATCTCTTCCCCTCTGACACGCCTGGTGACCTTGGCACAGTTAGACATGTCTTCTCTATTGGTCAAACCATGGTGCTTTTGTTTCATACAGTTTTTTGACACTTTGGGTTACTTATGCATACTGGTTATTTTCCATTCTCTCATCCTTTTTCAGACCTATTTTTTTCATGCTTGTCATTTTCATTACATAATACTTAGACATGAATCAAGGGGAAATTCTCCAACATATCCCCCCTTTGGGACTAATCCAGTCCCACCTTCATTTCTGTCCCAGAATGTATCTACATGAATAAGCCTCTCTGTTACCTTTCAATCATGGCCAGTATAGACCATCCATCTCTCTTATCAATAGGCCTACTCACGAAGGTACACCCTGGAGGAATAGTGAGACCAAACATCTCACCTTCCTTTTCTATTATCAGTCTTGAAGGGATAGATTACTTCAAACATTTGATTTTTCAGCATAATCAACATATCTCAGTGTATAGACTTAAAATTAATATTGTTTTCAGCATAATCAACATATCTCAGTGTTATAGACTTAAAATTAAGATTGTTTTCAGCATAATCAACATATCTCAGTGTTATAGACTTAAAATTAAGATTGTTTTCAGCATAATCAACATATCTCAGTGTACAGACTTGAAGTTAGGATTATCCCACGGAGCCAGAGGAACTGCACAGGCGCTTCCGGTGGCCTGGAGTGCTATCTGGGTCGCTCCATCGCTGCCAGAGGTGCCCTGGGCACTATCTGGTGTTGGGGCAGACAGCGGGTTTTTAAACCACCAGTTGAGTCTGCCCTTGCTGGTCCGGCAATTGGCGACCGCGCTTGTAATTCATTTCTCTTTTTACCCGGTGGAAATATCTCCCAGTAGTCTAATGCATGTACTTCACTTATGATTCATAAAAACTTTAGAATATTAAAAGAACTCTGTTATAAGAGTAAAATGATTAGTAAGTGATAAAAATATTAAAAACATTCTTATCTTTTCCCTTTATATCTGGTTGCATTACCTCGTACCACAGGCAATGACCTGCTTCAAACCTTGTATCGTCCCCTCTCATTCACATATTCATATTTGTGACAGTTAGTGTGATTATATGTAAAAATATTCTCAGTAGGATTATAAGTGTAAAAAAAAGAAAGTTTTTTTACCCCAAAACTAAAATACAAAGAGTGGCTACCTCCCTCTCTATCAAAAACAGTGTCAAATTGTTAAACCCAATAATAGTAAAGTAAAAAGAAAGAAAAAACAAGAATAACAAGGCACCCTCTTCCTTACTCCTCCACCAGGACTTTTACAGGAAGTCGTCTAGCTCATCCAGTCCTGGCCCAATCTGGTGCACTCTTGTGTTTGTGCAACCGATATCCACTCCCTACCTACCTACCTACCTACCTACCTACCTACCTACCTACCTATTTATTTATTTATTTATTTATTTATTTATTTATTTATTTATTTATTTATTTATTTATTTATTTATTTATTTATTTATTTATTTATTTATTTATTTATTTATTTATTTTATTTTATTTTATTTTATTTTATTTACTTATTTATTTAAGGGAAAGTGCATATTAATAGACATTTCTGCCAATATGCCAGAGTTAGCCAGAAGGCTATTTTTCATCTGCAGTCCCGGACAGATGTCAAGTCACCCTAAAAGAGAGTAAAATTACATATAAAAATAAAAAAAAAATTGTACAATGCATTTAGTACGAAATCCTATTATGTTAAAAAATACAGTCGAAATAAGTTATAACTGCATAGTTTTTCCAGCATAATTGTATAATTAACAGTGTCAAAAGCCTTCCTGAGATCCAGGAACACCGCACCAACAGAGCCCTGATGAAGAAGCGAGTCGCAGTCTCGGTGGAGTAATTGGCTCTGAAGCCAAACAAAGGGCAAAGGGTGTGGAATTTAGATGGTTAATAATTTGTTTTGCTTTTAGTTTCTCTGCAATCTTAGACACTGCAGGCAATATACTGATGGGTCTGTAGTTTGACATGGAATGAGGATCTCCACTTTTGAAAACTGGAGCAACAGCAGCTGGTTTCCACATGCTTGGGAAAATATTTTGTGAAATAGACATGTTGATTATTTTGGCGATGGGGGATATGATTGATATACTTAGTGCCTTGAGCATTAAAAATATCTTTACATTTTGATGGTCTGAGTGATTTAATGGTCTGTGATACCTCTGATTCTGTGATGTTAATTATGTTTGTCGGTTTTTTCATTTATTTTAATTACTGGTTACACCAAAATTTAGCTGACACTCTTCATGAAATGTTGCTTTAACCCAGCACTGGTTGTTTTGTTAGAATGCCATTTATTTAAATGTTTCTAGAAACAGGGTAAGAGCTTGTAAGATCTTCCTTTGTCCTTCCTTGACCCTCTATAGGATTACTATTGGCGTGGTAATTAAAAATCAGGTAATTAATGAGACCAAATGTACCACTCACATTTGCTGACATGAACATGGTATTTTACATTGAACATGACATGACTTTGCTTTATTGCATTATGCGTTCCTATGCATTTCCTTACGACTGTAGGTTCATATGTGCTCAATCGTGAAGCGGACATTTAAGATGATTTTCAGGTGTCTCACACAAAGCAGTGTGAACCAAGGAGAAGCCCTTCATCCACTGAGGTCTGCCCAGACCACCGCACCGCTGGAGGTGACAGGGTTGGTCAAGAAGGGTCAGATCATCATCGTGAAGAAGGTGCCAGAGAAGAAGAAGTTTCTCCATGAAGGAATGACACGTCAACTGAATAAGTCACAAAAGGTCCAGATTGACTCTATGAACTTTGCTCACGTCACAGGATTACAGGAAGAGAACCTGAACGCATTCATCCCCCTGCTGGACTAAAGCGAAACACTGGTGAGAACAGGTGTTCTGCAGGTGAACACAGCCCATTGAGCTTCTACAGACACCATCATTGCAAAGACAATATTTGTGCTACATCTTCAAGGATTATAACAAACGTCTTACTGTGACCCCGTAAGTGTTCATCAGAATGTGACCCACGGGATCAAGGAGGGAATCTGTAAGACTGAAAATACTGGTTGAGGCCTGGTCTATGAGGTAAAAGGGCCCTGCTGGCTAATTAACATTCGACCTCCCCCATACAGCCTGACTTCCTCTCACAAACTACTAAGAACAACTCACACAAGAACATGGTTTAATGTGAATGCTTATCATTGACTGTTATGTTGTTGGTGTCATTTGAAATGTCTCAAAGTGAGTGGTACAGATATCTCATATCCAGATAGATAAAATAAAAGGTAATAAGGTTTATAGAAGTTTAGAGAAAACTGGTTAAGCCATTTGAGGGTGGTCTCCCCCATCCCCCATGTCACCTGGTCAGGAGGATAAAGGAAGAAGTTCTCTCTCTCTCTCTCTCTCTCTCTCTCTCTCTCTCTCTCTCTCTCTCTCTCTCTCTCTCTCTCTCTCTCTCTCTCTCTCTCACTTTTAGTGAGGCACAGATGTTATTAAAACCTTTCATTTATGGAGTCAGATAAATTAACGAGTAAATACATATGATTAATGTATTACAAATTTAACCAACCAATACTTTGCATGAGTGAGGACAGAACACGTGATAACCTTCCCAGTGTATTGGCGAACCGAGATTGGACCAATATAGCGGGCCTTACAGTAGTTAGTAATACAGTGGAAATGAATAGAAATGTGAATATTTGGTTTGCATGTTAATTTACGGTGTGTGCCCCAAAATCTTCTGGTTATACCCCTCAAATGTTCAGTTAGGGGCCACTGTGCTCCTAGTGACAAAAGGTTAGTCTGGAGCCCTGCACGCAGATGCATTCGGAACATTGCACATTCTAGTCGAAATCAAAACATGAAGAAAAATGTATCAAATTTGTTATTACTTCATAGAAAGTGCAGAAAAAGGAATATTAGTTTGTCTGCTTGTGCCACCATGCCTCACTCTTCACAGTGTACTGTGACTTGAATTCAGTGTTTAGGGGTCGTCTGACAAACGGTCTCCGGCCCCTAGACCCAAAAAGAACAATCTTGCTTTCATCAGTCCACAAAACGTCACGCCATTTCTCTTTAGGCCAGTCAATGTGTTCTTTGGCGTATTGTACACTTTTCAGCACCTGTCATTTTTTCAACAATGGGACTTTGCGGGGACATCTTGCCGATAGCTTGGCTTCACAGAGGCGTCATCTAATTGTTCCAGTACTCACGGATAACTCTAGATCTTCTTTGATCACCCCTGGAGCTGATCATTGGCTGAGTCTTTGCCATTTGGCTATTCTTCGATTCATTCGAATGGTAATTTTCCGTTATCTTCCACGTCTTTCTGGTTTTGGTTGCCAATTTAAAGGATTTGATATCATTTTAGCGGAGCAGCCTAGCATTTTCTGCACTTCTTTATATATTTCCCCTCTCCAATCAACTTTATCAAAGTACACTGTTCTTCTGAACAATGTCTGGAACAGCCCATTTTATTCAGATTTTCAGAGTGAAATGCACAATAACCCCCATGTACAGTACAGTACTGCCTTCGTCCCTAAATAAGGGACACTTGTTGACAATAGTTTTTTCACAGAATGAATAACCTCACTAATTGAACTTCACACTGCTATTATTTTATAATGTGCCCCTTTCAATGATGCAGTTACACAGAATCAGCAGCATGCATGTCATGACTGTTGGGTCTGTTGTTTTTCTATTACTCTAATACACCTACTAGTCATTTTTTGCCATGTAGAAATATAATTTATACCGAAGACAGTGATTGATCTGGTTAGTGATGTTGGACTGCTATTATTTTGAACAAAACTGTATATATAAGTATTAGGGGTGTAACGGTTCACAAAATTCACGGTTCGGTACGGTTCGGTTCGGTACGTTTTCCATACAGCAAAAATAAATAAATGCCAGAGAAATTTCCTTGAATTTTTTTTTTATTATTATTATTTTATTTAATGAAACTAACATCATAAATTATGATTTTTTTTTTTTTTTTTTTTGCTTTTTTTACTGAACAATAATGGAGCTATACTTGACTCTTCTTATGAGCATATAAAACAAAACAGCTCCTTGGATATGGAGTTAATTTTGTGCCAATAATAATGAACGTAGTTTTTCAAGAAACTAATGAAAACATCAATTGAAACTAAATAAATTTAAATAAATTAAATCTTTGAAACTGAAAAAGAATAAATCGCAGGCAAATTTTTTGACTTTGTTTTTAATACACTGCATGTTTTGATAACTATTTCTCATATTTCAATCGCTGATCTGAACTTACAAATGCGCTTCCAGAGTTTTCGTTTACGCTTCCAGAGTTTCCGTTCGCCGTTCTGACTCATTTCTCTCGTGGGGGCGGGGCTAGTAGCAGTGTGTTCTCATTGGTTACTGAGTTTTTGATTGACAGCTTCGTGACCTGGAAGTGAAGACGTCAGTGGTGTGTTTATGTCATTTTTTACAGTCTATGGTTTATGTGTGGATGTGAGCATCTGTAATCGCAGATTTCTATTTCATTTTAGTGATATTAAGTTTATATCTGTATTTATTTGCTGCTACACTATATTGTTGAGATGATTTCTTATAGAAGGAATAGTAAAGACGAATGATATCATTATCATTAGTCATCATCGCTATATCAGGAGGATACTGGATAACGTTAGCCTACTCATGGTAAGTCTGATATTTTTTTTTTTTCATTAAAGGGGGGGTGAATTGCTCATTTTCACTCAATCTCCTGTTAATCTTGAGTACCTATAGAGTAGTATTGCATCCTTCATATCTCCAAAACGTCTTTAGTTTTATTATATTTATAATATAAAGATGGGCTATACCGAGTCTTTCCGGAAAAAACCGAGCGGCTGGGGGCGGGCCGTGTGGGCGGTGTGCTATAGTGCTAACCGAGCTAACAACAACACAGAGAGACATTTGAAGCAGTTTACTCACCGCATGCGACAGCGAACCTTTATCATTGCGACTGCTCGATCCTTAAGCATTAGACGATCTGCAAATCCGTCGATGGGCTTTGTTTATAAAACAATCATCGTCGAAATGCAGGGAACAAACAGTCTACACAACTCCGTTTATGCTCAGGAAAAACAAACTCCATGCACTGTTCCCTTAATGCTGGGTTCTTTGGGAATCTGTGCAGGGTTGTCTTGCCCTGGCAACCAAAAACCCACTTCTTTGGTGACATTGACTTCCCTAAAAGCCGAGCAGAGCGCTTTGAGGTAACGTACTGCTTTCGCTCTCTTCTCTCTCTGGTCTACGAGTGCGCGCGCCCGCGGAGAAGTGCCCTGAGGACCCATATAAGGAAATTCTGCCCTCTCTTACGTCAGACAGAGCCATACTCGAAAAAAACCCTCCGAAACTTGTGACAAACCGGAAGGAGTATTTTTGGAACAAAAATACTCCTTCAAACGTACAACTTAACTTTTGAAACTTTGTCCATGTTTAGCAATGGAATCCAACTCTTTAACAGTGTAAAAAACTCAGTATGCATGAAACAGCAATTCACCCCCCCTTTAATACTATACTAATACTATTTATAATACAGTACTGGCTTTTTTTCAGGTGGAGAGGCATTTTAGAGCTCAGTGAGAGCCCATAACATTATACAGCTGAGCTGTGTTGTCTTGATTTAACTGTTAGCCCAATCATTAGCACTACATGACTTATTTATCTACATTCGGTTACAGTCTTCGATTAGATCATATTTGCTTCAATTAGATCATATTTCCCCCCAGCCACCCCAAACAAATTGGGCTAGAGTACTGTACAGTATCTGTACTGTATCAGTCAATGACCGATGCCATAGGACCAGAGCGCTGTCAATCACTGCCTGATTCAACTTTGGCAATGTAAAGCCTTTTTTACCATGCCAATAAAGCTATTTAAACCTGAATTTCTCAATTGCTGATTAATTTGCGATGCAGAGTTTTTGAAAGAGGAGAGACACGACTTGACCACAGAACACGTCTCTGTTCATAATATGTAAACACTCAATTATTTTGAAGTATCGCCCTGGTCGCAATATTTATTCTGATTACTTTTGTGTGATAAAGATGACTGATAAAGCTATTATATGTATCTAGTATGAGTAACAAAATGCTTTTTCTGTGTCCATATTTGACTAATAATAATGAAAAAAAGTGCACTTCAAATGAACATTTCTGAGAAAAATGTTTAATCTTTAATAGTCTTTAATAATAAATATATGTCCAAATTAAAAACTTAATACATGCAAGTAATTATGACTGAAAACATCCAGCAACTGGAGAATACATAGCCATGGATATATGTTTATATATAGGGCTATACAGCCATCTACTGGTTACACAACCATATTACAGATGATAAATGCTGCTTTACTCCGAGGTAAATATTTAGTACTGTAAAATATTTTAAGTCTGCAACTTGTTACTGTATGGGGAGTTCAAAGCAGTTTGTATTGTTAGATTATAATACATTTCCTCTCTCATTTTCCAGGGAGTGGAGCAACTTTTCTATAAACAAAATTCTGATGCTGACACAGAGGATGGAGTGATAGTACCAGAGATCCACTGTCCCTTTCAGACAATAATCTTACTTTGTTCAGACACATCACCTTTGAATGACTGGGATCTTGATCTTCAGACACCTGATTTATTTTATTTTAATATAAACTAGCAAATATTTCAATTTCCTCTAGATTAAAACAAACATAGTTCGCAAGTACACAAGAGGTTTCACTTTATTCTTATTAATCTATGCTGATCTTGGATTAGCATACCAATAGCATATGAATGTTGAGGGGAAAGTTCACCCAAAAATACAATTCTCTCTTATTTTACTCGCCCTCATGCTGTCCCAGATGCATTTTACTTTCTTTCTACTGATAAACACGAATTAAGATTGTAAGGAAAGTAATCCATCTCTGCGAGTCCTAAAGACGCTTTAAACCACACACAGTGAGTGTGACGGTAATCCATGCGACCTCAGTGGATGAATCAATGCCTTCTGAAGTCAAACAATATATACTAATAATGTGACTGTTGTAACTATTAAAAATCAACTGTCTTACGTACATGGGTTACAATCTACTAGTATTATGGACTCACGGAGATGGATTATTTCCTTAAATATCTTTGTCTATGTTTATGTGAAGAAGAAAGTCATATACATCTGGGATGGCATGAAGGTGAGTAAATGATGAGAGAATCCTCATGTTTTGGGTGGACTATCCTTGCACTGCTTGTGTCCAGTCACTGCTGTGTTACAGGAACTGCTTTGTTACTTGTACTGGAACAGGAACTGCTCAAAGAATCATTGCAACATTTAAAATGTATATGAATTTTTAAAATGTATTCTGTATTTGTAATTGTGCATTTTGTATAGTAATGTATATCATGAGAATACTGTGCATTACATGTATATTATGCAGTTAATGTTTTGTGAATTCTGGTCTTTCCTGTCACAACATAATTGCATCCAAGACCTCTTCGATACTTGTGTATATGCTTTAGTGACAATAAAGAATGTACATTTATTTGAATTCATATTTTCAATTACATTCATTTAACTGGTTGTATAAGTCACGATTGAAACGGTTGATGATTGTTAAAATATATTTACAATTTTAAATGTTAGAAGATAGTATTAATTATATGAAATAACTAAATACAATTATCAATTAAAAAAAATGGCAACAAGAACATTCTTTGTGTGACATATGTAATGAAATGCCCTTAGAGGTATGTATCATCTGACAGCAGGCCACGATTGTAATTTTCATATTGTTTAAATTCCTCTTATTTAAATGATCATTAATTTTGATGGTGTAAACGTATATCATGCTAACAATGAGTAGTGTGATGGCCATGGCTGCCAACCTTGATTACTTGGTTGAAGTTTGACTTTCTTGATGGCTGAATATATCACACACGTTTGCTAGTATTCTCTTTAAATTGTAACAGCTGAACCTAATCAGAGCCTAACATGCAAAAGAATCATCAGGAATAAACAAATATTCTCCGAAAACTTTGCGGTGGATGTTGTAGGTGTTACAAAGCATCCCACCTACGCTTTAGCTTCTATTTCAAGCTGATTATACCTGTAAACGCCACCCCTTGTGTCCCCTAATCTAATTTTAGACTGAAAACTTTCCATTTTTAGCCCACTAACTTGCCTCAGCAGAACAACAGGAAGCTCAGCCAGATAAAGAGATGAGGTTGAACTCTGTGCTGCCAGCTAGTGGAGGGTTAGGTACAGTGATGCGCAGACTGCAGTGTCCCACCGACCTTGCTTTCGTTCACGTCTCTGTGATGCAATTGCATCATAAAAATGTCTTGATAAAAGCCGGCAGGTGAAAATGGCTCACAGCACATTCTTCTCAACAACATACAGCATGACTGGAGCACAAACTGATGTTTAATCCTTAGAGGTTTGATCACTTCATTAATGCACACTTTATCAAACAGCACGCACTAATGATGGTTTTATTTTTATTTCTCCTTGCAGTGAATGCTGTTATAAGAAGGGACCTTGTTCATAAAAATAAGCTCTAATGTGGACGACAAATCTACATCTTCATGAAACAGCATCAGGCCGATGAAGACCTTCACTCTGATACTTGTGTGTATGCTTTAGTGACAATAAAGAATACATTTATTTGAATTCATATTTTCAATTACATTCATTTAACTGGTTGTATAAGTTACGATTGAAACGGTTGATGATTGTTAAAATATATTTAAAATTTTAAATGTTAGAAGATAGTGTTAATTAAATTAAATAACTAAATACAATTATCAATTAAAAAAATGCATTCTTTGTGTGACATATGTAATGATATGCCCTTTGAGGTCTGTATCTGACAGCTGGCCACGACTGTAATTTTCATATTGTTTAAATTCCTCTTATTTAAGTGATCATTAATTTTGATTAACGTGTAAACGTATATCATGCTAACAATGAGTAGTGTGATGGCCATGGTTTCCAACCTTTTTTGAGGGCTGAATATATCACACACGTTTGCTATTCTCTTTAAATTGTAACAGCTGAAACTAATCAGAGCCTAACATGCAAAAGAATCATCAGGAATAAACAAATATTCTCCAAAAACATTGGACACTACAATATTTTAAGTATTATATACAGACAGTACTTTAAAGAGGCTATATGCAACTTTTTCCCCAAAATAAACGTAACAATAGCCTTTTTATTTGACCATTTATGGCAGGTAAATACAGAATTATACTGTATTTATGGCAGGTAAATACAGATAAAATTAAAAACAAACATAACTTAATATCACTAAAATGAAATAGAAAGCTACGATTACAGACGCTCACATCCACACATAAACACACCACTGACGTCTTCACTTCCAGGTCACGAAGCTATCAATCAAAAGCTCAGTAACAAATGAGAACACACTGCTACTAGCCCCGCCCCCACGAGAGAAATGTGTCAGAACGGCGAACGAAAACTCTGGGAGCGTAAACGAAAACTCAGGGAGCGTAAACGAAAACTCAGGGAGCGTAAACGAAAACTCTGGAAGCGCATTTGTAAGTTCAGATCAGCGATTGAAATATGAGAAATAGTTAGCAAAACATGCAGTGTATTAAAAACAAAGTAAAAAAATTTGCCTGCGATTTATTCTTTTTCAGTTTTAGAGATAATTTATTTAGTTTCAATTTATATTTTCATTAGTTTCTTGAAAAGCTACGTTCATTTTTATTGGCACAAGAATAGCTCCATACTTGGACAAAATGAAATGTAATATTGTAGTAGTAGGCTAGTTATAAACAAAGGTTTATTTTAGTTCAGATTAACATTTGAGGGCAGCAATAATTGTATTCATAATGTCAAAATAAAACCGACGTAATGTTACTTGAAAGCATTATAGCCCAATATTCCTGACAATATTCCTGCCAAACTTCCATACCTTGCAGTTAGTGTTACTACAGTAAATCCATGGTGAATGTTGCTGATCTGTGGACGCTGGATAGTTCATTCATGTCACAATGTTTCTTCGTGGTTTCCACATCAGCGCTGTTTGATCCGTTAATAACAGAGAAATGTGCATGTTTCTCACTAGATCTCGCAGCGATGTTATTACTTCAGTGGCGATTTCAAAAAGCATTTGAAATTCAAATGCTTTCTTTACTGGTCTGGTCTCTTGCCACCAGCGCTGTGTGGTGTTGCTTGATCAGGCTCGCGCAAAGGGCTCGCGAGTCTCGCTTCACAGGTTAAAACTGATAACGGTCCACACAAACACAATAAGAGAGTAGCTCAGTGTCGTTCCTTATTGCATTTGCCATTTGATATTGTGGTCGCGCCGCGCTTGCCACCCGCGACGCGCTTTCATTTGAAATAACGAAATTTTTGTCGGCAGAAAAAAATGGTCCAACGAACCGTTCGGTACGTAGGCTAATGCGTACCGAAAACCGAACCGAAAGCCTCGTACCGAACGGTTCGATACGAATACGCGTATCGTTACACCCCTAATAAGTATGTATGTTAGATTACGTTCAGTAGGTAGCTACATGTATATGTAGGTTTATACTTGTTTAAGTTATACTTCTACTGTTTATGTTTATATTTGTTAAATATGTAGCACCGTGGTCCTGCGAGGCATGACATTTCATTCCACTGAATGTCTCTATAGCAGAATGACAATAAAGCTCACTTGACTAAAGGACAGAATGATATAATGCAAGGACCGTAAAAGGTTTTGCCACAAACTCAACACCATCATGCTTGTATTGTGAGACAGCTTTTCACCTTTTCACCAGCTTTTCACCACCTTTTCATCCCTAATAACAAGTAATAAAAAATAAAAAGCCATATGTACAACCACAAATGCTGACTGACTGGTACGTGTCACAACTGTCATCTCTTAGTTACTGTATTTCCCACGTTCACACAGTAACTTTGAGCTCTTCATCTGTGCAGTCATGACGGCGTATAACTATGATTGAGTTACTGACAGAACACTGCAGATCATCATGCTGTCACTGACCTTCTCTCAATGAAATCATGAAGTACTGTGATACTCACGCTGCTCACTGTCTGTACATGAGTAAACAGGCTTCTGAACTCCTGTGGAGAAAAACACACTTTAAGATCCGCTCAGATATGAGCTCACAGAAACATTAATATCTGTCATGAACAAAAGTCTCTAAAGCTGCTGTGATCAGAAATAAAACTGATACCTGTGTGTGGAGCTCTCGTTTATGAAGACACCTTTCGAGGAACTCTTTGAGGAAAATTATAACATAAGATGTGAGTAATTATATACTGATTTTCAAAATAAATTACAGAGACGTAACAATCAATTTTCAACAAGAATATGTTCATACTCCTAAGGCATGTTCAGACTTTTATTTTGAAATAGTGATGAATGTGAAAAATCATGAAAGAATGTTTTCATGTCAAGAGTTCAAAAGATAACATCCATTAAATGTTTTTAGAAAAAAAAGGTCTGAAAATGTTTTAAATATTAAGATAAATAAACATTTTAGGTAAATATTAAGACAAAATAATAGATTCACCATTTGTAATGTGGCAGCGAACTATAACGCACATACGTGTTCTTTTTATGTGTTTATTAGAGGTTAAATTCATATATAAATTTGCTATACATCCCATGATACTTCTGAATAGGATGTGTATAGCATCAACTTCATAAATTGTATGAAAATTATGGAAATATTTGGTTCAGATCACTTAAAACATATGGAAATGAAGGAGCCCTTATATGGGCAGAGTCTGGTTGTCACCGAGTGAAAATGTTTGGTACTGCGCTCAAACAAAATCTTACTGAAAGCTCATTTTCTGAGATCAACCTACAATTTGGCTTTGATTTTCTTGCATTTTTAGAGTCCAATATGTTTTGAAAATATATATTTTATATAAAATTTTTACATTGTACATTTTCATAAACTCAAACTTCTATAACTTTTTTTTCTGTTTCACTCTCTTAATTTATTTCACTTCTGCCAAATGTCTTCTTCAAAATAAGACCAATCTTACATCTATATTCCAAAGCATTCTTGAATTATAACCATTTAAGTTCGGAATGTGCATTTTCATGTCTATTCAAAAAAAAAAAAGGGGGGGGGGGGGTGACACTTCAGGGGTTAAGAAATATGACAGACTAAAACTTGACTGGATACTTGACAAAACAAAGCTTGTTCATAACTTATATATATATAATTTATAAATACCTCTTTTACACTGCAGTCATCAAATCGACGCCAGATTCCATCTTCACATTTGATGTCTGCATCATAGTGTCCACCATGATATTGGCCATAATGGTTTATAATGGCATAGAGTTCATATGTGTGGAAGGAAACCTGCAATACAACAGGAGGAACTCAGTCAAAAATAATGCAACTGTGTCAAATTTTATGTAATATTACAGCTTTTTTATTGTCTGCTTTGGTCAAAAACCTGTAATGGGTTTAATTATAAAGTCAGACAGGTCTCAGTAACTGCTGAAGAGGATGGATTCACAATCCCTCTCCTTGTATTATATAATCAATTGGAAATCATAGTGTTACGAGGCTATTTCATTTCATTGTGTTTTGTTTTCATTTGCGTATTTTTCATTGTTTTCGTATACAGATCCATTGGTTCCGTTTTACCTGTGTTCTTGTTCATTATTAGTTTCCATGGTTTCTGAATAATAACCCACATGTTTCTGCTCCAGTTAAGTAGCTTAGGCCCCGTTTACACGATGGGAAAATGCAGATATTTCCCTGCGTTTTGGCCTGTCATTTACACGAAAACGCCGTTTTTATCCAAGAAAACGATTATTTCTAAAAACTCCGGCCAAAGTGGAGATTTCTGAAAACGCCGGTTATGTGTTGCCGTGTCAACTGGGAGAAACGGGGTTTTAGGTTCTCAAACGTCACATTATGCGCCAGAAAATGCTTACGTCATGTGAGCGCCCTATGTTTAGAGTTTGTTTGGCTACTATTTGATCATGGATGCTGTTAAGGTGGTACTCATTTTTACTTTTGTGCAAACGTTTTGGGCCTGTTTGCATTTGCTTCGCTGTCTGTCCACACGAACGAACCTCGCGCCACGTCTGTTGTTTTGAAAGGAACTGGAAGTCGCTCGTGCTATTCGTTGTTGTCGATTTTGAGGATTCTGATTGGCTTGCATGGCTTTACCCTTCTCCCTACACTGCCGCCCATAGGTTTGGCATAATTATTATGTTGCTCGACGGCGTATTTATGCGGGTTGATGTAAACAACAACTTTTTTGAAAACGATGTTGTGTGCACGATGTTATTTTTGAAAACGGAGGGGGAGAAATATTCGTTTCTCTAAATACCCGGCTATGTGTAAATGTGGCCTTACTCTGGGCATTTCTCAATACCAAGTATGTAAAGTTCTTACTTGCGTCATTGGTAGTTTGGATTTGCCAAGTTTGACTTAAGAGAACGAGGACAAAAAAGTCCAGTAATTTTCCAAATGGTAAAGCAGCGTTCTTGATAACGTCACTGAGCTCGCTCCGTCTACTCCAGTTATATTTTAGGCAACAATAGGGGCTTTCGCACTGGGTAGTTTTAGGGTTCCCCTAAGAACGTTTTCCTGGTGGCATTCGCACCGCCAGTAGGAACTCTGAAGGGACGTAAGCCGCGCTTCTTGTTGTGACTTCTTTTAACGGCGCTGAGAACGCCAGAGCCTGAGCTCATAGAGCTCGCAATCTCTGTGTTCATTAGTTTACGAGCTGTCTAACAGTCCTGTCTAATACGTTATTAGATAGAACTGTTATACATAGACAGTAAATGAAAGGGTATTAGTGTATGCCGTGTGGTTGATGTCCAGTGTTGCTGAGCACAATTCATGTTTGGTTTGGTCACTTCAAAGTCGCAATGGATGTTCTCCTCAGCGTAAAGGTTAAGAGGCTCATCTATCACTGTTTTCCATGTTCGTAGAGTTAGTTTCTGGAGTAAATATATAGGCTATAATCTGTGTGTTCACACAGCTTTTTAAAATGGCGTGTGCTGGTGTATCTCTTTCCTGTAGCTCACACAGTAGAGCGTTGGCGTTTGCAACGCCAAGGTCATGGGTTCGATTCCCAGGGAAAGCAAGAACTGATAATAATGTAAATGTGTAGCTTGAAATGCAATGTAAGTCGCTTTGGATAAAAAAGCGTCTGCCAAATGTAATAGTGATGGTGTTTCGCGTGTGTTCAGCCAATCAGCGAACACTAACGTCACGGATAGTTCCTATAGTGCTGGTTCAGTCCCGACTCTGAATTAGGAGTAAATTAGTTCCTCAAAGGAGTTCCTAAAACTAAAATCATTCCTAGTTCCTGCGGTGCGAACACGCCAAAATCTGGGTATTTCCACCAATAGTTCTAGAAACTGTGAAAAGGTTCCTCCGGCTTAATAGCCACAAATGTGGTTTAGGTAACACCTACATTGATTAGGCTACATACTATGGAATGCCAAAGCTGCCAATATTAAAAATAAATAAATGTATAAATATACAAATAAATGTAAAAAAGAATAAATAAATAAATAAATGTACATAGAAAAGCAACTCAAATTTATACATTTATTTCCTTATTTATGTATATATATTTTTTTTCCATATTTATTCTTTTATTTATACATTTATTCATTTCTACATTTATGTATTTCTACATTTTATTTATACATTTATTCATTTCTACATTTATGTATTTCTACATTTTATTTATTCATTTATTTCTTCCTACATTTCTTCCTGCGTAGGGTAATGAGGAGGGCGTGGTTTACCTCAGACATAGCAATCGAGCTCAGAGTAAGCGAAGGGTTGAGGCCACAGTGACACCCTGTGGCGAAATACAGTAAGTATAGCTCACTGATTCCATCATGTCATATGTCTTCAAAATGTAAAACACTTCATAATATTTGTATGCACTTGTAGGCTAATTGCTGTGTAAATGCATTAAGATCTCTTCTGTATTGATGGCTCTGATGAAGGTCTGGTTGGATTTTAGTGGTAGGCTAACTGCCCTACAGTCTTATCCTCTAACTGAATTTATCGATGTGGATTAACGTGACGTTCATACATTTAATAAGGTTGCCCCTGGACATGAGTTTATGGAGGTAGGCTAAAGACTACCACCGCTTAATAGAATAAAAAAAAATGTTTCACTTGCTGTCAGTATTGTTTTTGGAAATTAGGCTACATTAAAATGCAATGGTCTCGTTTCAAAAGCATTGGTCAATATGCTTGCGTCGACTTCACTGTAGCCTATATGTGCCCTGCTTCCTTTCCGTGAGTTCTGACCGAAAAATGGAAAATATCAAGCGCTTCCGTTTCAGAGTCCCTGTTTCATGTTTGTTAGCCCAGGACATTTTACAAATCCAGACAAACGATGTTCTACGGCCATGTCCGGAATAAAGAGTAGCCTATCCATGTCACACAGTAAGATTTAGGATTTTGACCATATACCTCGCAGTCACAGACCGTATCAACGTCAGTGAGCTACACTTATTGTATTTCGCCACAGGGTGTCACTGTGGCCTCAACCCTTCGCCTTCGCTTACTCTGAGCTCGATTGCTATGTCTGAGGTAAACCACGCCCTCCTCATTACCCTACGCAGGAAGAAATGTAGGAAGAAATAAATGAAGAAATAAATAAATGTAGAAATACATAAATGTATAAATAAATAAATGTAAAAATAAATAAATGTAGAAATGAATAAATGTATAAATAAATAAAAGAATAAATAAATAAATATGGAAAAAAATAAATATACATAAATAAGGAAATAAATGTATGAATAATTATTTCTTTTCTTTTCTTTTTTTTTTCTTTTTTTGCTTTTCTATGTATATTTATTTTTTACATTTATTTGTATATTTATTTATTTATTTATTTATTTATTTATTTATGTATGTATGTATGTATGTATTTATTTATTTTTAAAATTGGCAGCTTTGGCATTCCATAATCTTCACTGCATGCATATTTATAACAAAACTAAATATAAAACTCAACCCTGCCTCTTTTCATTTACATTTTAAAAATATGAAACATATTAATGGTTCAGGCAATATATGATCATATATAAATAAAAATATATATTTTATTTTATTACAGTGAAGATTATCAGAGTACATGTACTCTAGTAGACTACAACGGTAAAGTTAAATAGCCTAATTGTATACAGTTATGAAACTTCACTTTGTCCTCAGCCAAAACGATTTGCAACAAATGATAGATTCATGATAAAGATCGCCCGTTAGATATACACAAGACGAATTATATCTCATGTTTAACCACTACAGAGACATCAGAGCTAGCGGCGATCTTCAGAAGGACTAGCCGAGGAAAGGCTGTTCCAGGCGAGATACATGAGCGCTGAGCGCCCGGGGATCGCCTGGATCTCACAACTCCGAAAAAGGCAGATCAAATTTTCAAATAGGTGCTATCTTTATTAATGCACCACAGATTTGAGATTTAAACAACTACATTATAGTTACATCTACATTATCTACATTATAGACACAATAGTAGTACCTTAATCTGAGGACGAATGATCACTTCCAGTTCATTTTTTCTGTAGCCATATGAGGTGCTCTCAAACCTGCTTAACTGAATAATCAGTATTCCTGGAAACTTGTCCATCACACTTTTCTGTTGAGAAAACAATTTAGATCATAATTCACTGGAAGAGTTTAATAAGAATAAGTTAAGTTGTAAGTTCTTTCTTCAAAATATTTATGAAGCAAATACAGCATTAAACAATTAAATGCAAATATTATTACTAACTAGTCTGATACCAAACCAAAGCATGTCACAACTACATGGTCCTGTCTACCAGAGAACTTTGTAACAAATCAAAGAGAAAAATACGTTTTTGACTCAGTTTTTATAACTTTTCAGTATTTCAGCTTAGAAAATAATATATATATATATATTGTATTTTATATATTCAATATATTTGTATTGTAACTGATTTACTTAAATGTGGATCAAATTCACACTATATTTCACAATTTATCTCACATTATAACAGATATTACATGTAGGAAATATACTTACCTTTTCCAAGACTGTCGTGTTTTTGCAATCTAAACAACACACCTGACACTCTCCACACATTTGATAAAAATATTCCTTTATTGCATTTTCCTACATTGGAAGAAATATTAAAAATAAATACATAAGATAAAGCACAGTTACACTGTTCATTAAATTCATGTGATGTGCTTGTACATGAATATGCATTTAAAATATAGACATATTCAACAGAGTCCCACTGAAGCCGTGTTTCAATAGAACTCTATAGTAGATCCCGATACCTTTGATTAGCAATGGAGCAAAGATTCATGTTGATTTGATGTGAAGCTCTAAATATGTCATTTTCCCTGACTTTTACAATGAATAAACAAAATGGAAATTGACATTATATGTATTTCTGTTTTGCATGGCAATGGATATAATTATCTTGACACGTTTAGTCCTGGCGGAACAGATCTGCTGTTGGTTATTGGTGCTGCTGAGCAAGTAATGAGCAAGGACAGCTGTGAGCAAATAAGACATGCTGCTGTTATATACATGAATTATATGATACATACATGAATTACCAGTAGCAAATCTACACAGGTGGTGCTGGGGAAGATGGAAGGTGTCTGAAAGCGTACTGCAACTGCTACAGCAAATGCTGACCAAGTATTTGAATTTGAAAGGAAAACACCAGGAACCAGTTCTCTACAGAGAATGATGTGATTGCAAGCAGACTGAGTTAATGACCTAGCCTGCATTATCCAGAGTTTCATGGACTCAAAGACTTCAGAGACTCAAATCTCATCATTTAATATTCTTTATTATTATTACTTTTGATCAATATTCATAATCAGTAGTATTATGTATCTGTTTTATGTTTTATATACACTGTAAAAAAATCCCGTTGTTTTTACGGAAAAAAACTGGCAGCTGTGGTTACCAGAATAATACTGTAAAAAACACATCAAACCGTAAACATACTTACGGAGTCACATGTAAATTTAACATTTTAAACATGTATATTTAACATTGGATTTCCGTAATATGATATAATGTTATACGACCTATTGAAGTATAAATATCTGTTTTGTACCATAGTATTACACTTACAAACCAACTAACTCAGCAGTAATGAGAGTTACATAATTAATCAAAGCTCATCACAAGTAGTACTTCCACAAGAAAATTAATATTAATATACAGAAGGTGCACAGTGTCATTCACACAAACATTAAACACCATAATGGTAACACACATGAAATTTTAAAAATACAATAAACATTAATTTAACAACATTAAATGTAACATAAACCCCTAATGTACATAACTGATTATAAAAAAAAACTAAGAAAACTATGATGAAATATAGTTATTTCAACAAAAATGCGTCAAATGTGAAGTGTCACGCAGGGAATTGTGGGAATGTCAATTTACGATTTTTCACTGTAAATTATACAATGACTTGTTCGTTTTTAATCGTCTGTAAATCGTTCGTCTGTAAATTTAACGGTATTTTACAGTAAAATGGCATTAAATGTACCATTAGATCTATCTCAGTTATTTACCGTATAGTACGGAAACTTTCTGTTAACCAATTAACAGTTTTTCACTGTAGCATTTTTATAGTATTTTACTGTTAAAATCACGATCATTTTTTCCAGTGTACATTCATAATCATTTGTAATCATTGTATTTTGTGAAGATGTGGGAGAGAGAGACTTTGTAAGACTCTGAGACTTTGTGTGCGGGAGAGAATGAAATGTATATGCAGTGTTTTCCACAAGCATAGCACAAGGATATAGATTCCAACATTAATGGAAACCATATGTTCCTCTGGTGATGTATTTGTTCCTATGGTGATGTAGTTTTTCTTGGTCCAGTAGTATAAAGACTGAGCTCTTTTGTCTGAAAATCAGGAAGAGATGGAAAGGCTGCTGAATGAAGACATTTGTTTGGTCCATTGTCTCTTCCTCCTGTGTCTTATATAAAATAAATAAATAAGAGATCTCTTGGCAAAATCACTGGTGTCTGTTTCCATGAAATCACCCAACAGGTTCTATGGTGTTTGCAAATGGTGCCTGACTGTCCTACAGCAAGTTAAAGGTACAATATGTAAATTTTTGCTGCCAGCGGTCACATTTTTAAAACAGTAACAAAGGCAAAGCTTGATGACGCTATGAAGGAGAATGGTACGATGGGAGAGATCTAGAGATGTATGGAACTCATGAATCATGTTCACGGCTGAGGTAATACATTTCAGGAAAAAGTTGCCATTATTTTGTCACTTATTGGGAGCAGTATGCTAGCTGGAGCCGTTTACCTCCAGTCTTTGTGCTAAGCTAGTCTAGCGGTGGGTGCGTCAGACAGAGTTACGGCACGCACGGAGATGAGAAGGGTATTTATGAACTTAGCTAACTCTGGGGGATATGGTGAATAAGCTAAAGTCCCAAAAAGTCAGTGTGTTCCTTTAAGTCAGGGGGGTGGGGGGGTATTTAACACTCTGCTTATCTACATTTGGGACGACTTTGGGGTCCCCAGACAATAACATTTATTTTTGTAACAGAATAATAGTTGTTGTTGTTTTTTTTAAAACAAATGTAATTTTACACTGTGTAATGTTTTTACTCAACATTTGTTCAGTTTTTGGAAGATTTATGATATATTTTAAATTTCTTTAAATAAATAAATAATTAAATATTTAAATAGGCTTTTTACAAAAAAACAGCATTTTATGTAAAATTCACTTTATAAAAGACCCATATTTCTAACTTTCATTCATGGGGATAACATGGATAATGTTACATGGTTCAGTGTAAACCTTTTTGCCCATATTTTGTAAAATGTAGTTTTAAAAGTAAAAAATGATCATTTTAACTATTTGATGGCTATAGAGCTCCACTATATGCTATTTGACTAACTGAAAGATATCACAAGATTTTGCAGTTGGATTCATATCTAAATATTATGAAATCACAATTCTAAAAATGATTTTTTTTTTTTGTACTGAAATTTTGTTTTTTCAAATAATGTTACATTATGATTAGAATCAAACCTGAAAAAGATAAAAGTTGAAATTTTAGAGTTATTTCAATCATCTTTTTTCATATAATTGTACAAATGTGATCTACACTTCAGTTACTAACTCTAACAGCACAGATATGTACAGTTAGATTATATATTGAGTACAAATACATGACATGAACATCAAAATGCAATGAATTGAACAGCATAACAAGCAAATAAAGCCAGACACCTCCGTTTTTCATAACAAGCACGGGTGAAGCTCCGGGTGTTAGCTTCGTCCTCTGTCACTGGCCTGCTGCTGGATCTGTAAATCGGGTTGGTCCTTCAAGACATTCAACTCTCTCCTCTGCCCACCTCCACCACCACCCTCCTCCTCTTTAACTGCTGACGACTTTGCGAACTTCTTCACCAACAAAACAACATCTATCAGCAGTCAGTTCTCAGCTCCACACACACAGGAACCCAGACCGACCCCTTCCACAGCCAATATCCCTCTGTCCTCCTTTTCCTCGCTAACCGAGGAAGAAGTATCTACACTTCTCCTCTCCAGTCACCCTACCACCTGCCCTCTAGACCCCATCCCCTCACACCTTCTACAAGCCATCTCTCCCACACTTCTACCAGCACTCACACACATCATCAACTCATCCCTCCACACTGGCACCTTCCTACAGCATTCAAGCAGGCTCGGGTTACTCCACTGCTTAAAAAACCAACGCTAAACACATCATTTGTAGAGAATTACAGACCTATCTCTCTCCTACCATTCATTGCGGAAACACTTGAAATAGCTGTTTTCATATGGAGAGAATTATGTGCCATAATTTAACAAACAAATCCAGCATTTTGCAAACAAACTCAATCTACTTCGCAAAGGAAAACTCGACTCGCAAACAAACAGAAAGCAATGTGCAAGCACAAAGGTCAGTTTGAGTGAAAATGCAGTGGAGTAACAAATATGTATTGTGTTTTACAAATATAAATAAATGAGCCAAGATAATACTTCACAAATATATACAAACCATCCTTCAAATTGCATGTAACCTTTGAACAAATACCAAATCTAGTGCATACAAATGCATATCTGTCTGTTATGATTGTGTGACACTTCGCTTTTTATGAGATCTTTTGGCTCGATTTTCTCACAAATGCGTCCAGGCAGATTTTCTCACAAATGCAGTAGAGCAACTTCCTCTTCTAAAACAGTAGATGGCGCTAAACTATAGGCTAATTTAGCGCTAATCTCCCAGGAGAAGCACTGATTTGAAACTTGCCTTTGCCTACAGCTGAGGAAAATGACCGGTGAACGGGTGTGTTTCTGTCTTATTTGATCTATAATTAACCTTTTTGAGGTTTTCTCTTGCAAAATGTTTATTGCATATCTAGACAGAAATCCACATTAGCACTTAGTCGGATCGGGGAATAAGCTGAAAGCTCTGCCATCATATGTTGCTTGTCATTTTTTTTCTGCATCGGACTCATGCGAAATGACTAAATTAGTGATTATGTCTACACTTGAACGGATCTATTTCTTTCGTTCTCCATAAATGAATGAGAACATTTCATTTAATTGAATGGCGGGTTTCATTTGTGTGTCCAAAATAATAATTTGGGCACTGCATAGGCTACGTCACAGGCAAGATAAGAAACAATTGTATATTGTTTTGTTTTTTTGTTTGTTTTTTTCATTAATTATTTTATTACATTAACAGTTAAGCTGACTGAATTCCAACTAAATAAATAAATAAGTGGGACCCTCCTTTCAATTAAATGAAAGGGGACGCTGTCAGTAGCCTAAAAGAGGCCTAGAAATAGGGTTTTGTTCCACATTTAAAATCAGAAATATATAGAGATATTACTAAACCTACCCACTTTCAAACCTGTTTATCATATAAACCCAAAAATGCCGAATTACCACTTGAAGTACAAAATAAACCAGTTTGAAATGTGTGATATACCTGAAGTTGCTATTTAGGGACAGTAAACATGATAAGATTATCAAGAAAACTTCTACTGTAACATTAACATCCCAATTACTTCTCATTATGTTGTGCCAATTTAAAGGTAATATTTGAGGTAAAATCTGAATAACAAATAGAATTAAGCCAAAATATAATAAAAGAACTCCCAACTCTCACACATTCACCGTGAGACTCCGTGAGACGCAACTGACCCTGAAGTGAAGATAATAGGTAGACGCTCAGTCTAGGTGCTAATTCTGGGTTTATCACCAGGTTCACTCAGGAGTGTCGGCCAGAACACCACTTAAGGCCAAATATTCCAGAGTATGGAATGACAAGCTGAGAGATAGTTCTTATTATTCTGTTTATTCTTTCCTCTTACTTGTGTCAGTAATTCTCAGTGTGTAATTTGAGTGTGGTTTCTATACAGAGAGAAATAAAATACAAATGAATAAAGGAAACATATGCATACACATAATTTCTCCTTAAGCACTAATATACATTACAAGATAAATAAACAATAGTCAGAATATGACTAGATATATCTTAAACTCTAAAATGTAGGCAGAGAAAGATTCAAACACTTACATAGGATTCTCAGATTTTCTATGCTTTAAGTCACCAATAACGAACTTTCTGTCATCTATGATATAGATACTCAAAGCCTAAATAGCCTATAATGGTCCAGATAATAATATTTAACACAACTTACTTCAGATTTTACTCAACCACAAAGTACTGATAAGTAATAAAGTATAAATCAGGTGGACCGAAGCTAGAAAGTAACGTCCGAACGCGAATATAATTAACACACTCGCGTAGCGACCCTCAAACTCCCAACTCTCATCCATATCAAATAACAGAAATAACAGCTAACAAAGAAATGCAATATCACGAGTAATACAGCAGAAATACTTACTTTTCTCATTCACGCACACTCTGAGGAAAATGTCGCTCACAATGAGAATCCAACTGACTGACGATCTCTATCGTACTGCGTACTAACTTTGACAACCGACCGACTATCTTTCATACTGCATACTAACTGCGTGACATCACATACAATATACAAACCAGCGCGCGTCCGCTATCCTATTACAAGCACTGAATAAACGGCAGTAAACGTAAAACATAACTCACATGGTCAACTGTACTAAATAATATGAACACAAACATAACTTTGGGGCCTTTTCTACAGACCCTTTTCGCACGCTCTCACGCCACACATCCATTCTCAGGAAAGCCATTTATTGACCATAATATAGGCACGTTAGTTGGCGAGAAAAAGAGCTATAGAGAGTATTTTGCTAAATATGTGTACTATATTACATATTTATTATATTTGTACTTATATCATTAAATAAAGTTGTTTTTTTACTACCAGCTGATAGGGCTGTCTGTATGTAGCCTATTTTTCTTGAGAAAAA
>JAJAQA010000022.1:467500-905000 GCA_021464565.1 Rutilus rutilus | reverse complement strand
CCGATCCCTAAACCTACCCATCTCTCTCTGTCTCTCTCTCTCTCTCACACACACACACACACACACACACACACACACACACACACACACTAACCCGATCCCTAAACCTACCCATCTCTCTCTGTCTCTCTCTCACACACACACACACACACACTAACCTGACCCGTAAACCTACCCATCTCTCTCTGTCTCTCTCTCACACACACACACACACTAACCTGACCGCTAAACCTACCCATCTCTCTCTCTCACACACACACACACACACACACACACACTAACCCGACCCCTAAACCTACCCATCTCTCTCTGTCTCTCTCACACACACACACACACACACACACACACACACACTAACCCGATCCCTAAACCTACCCATCTCTCTCTGTCTCTCTCACACACACACACACACACACACACACACACACACACACACACACACACACACACACACACACACACACACACACACACACACACACTAACCGGACCCGTAAACCTACCCATCTCTCTCTGTCTCTCTCACACACACACACACACACTAACCTGACCCCTAAACCTACCCATCTCTCTCTCTCACACACATACATACACACACACACACACACACACACACACACACACACACTAACCCGACCCCTAAACCTACCCATCTCTCTCTGTCTCTCTCTCTCACACACACACACTAACCGGACCCGTAAACCTACCCATCTCTCTCTGTCTCTCTCACACACACACACACACTAACCTGACCCCTAAACCTACCCATCTCTCTCTCTCACACACACACATACATACACACACACACACACACACACACACACACACACACACACACACACACACACTAACCCGACCCCTAAACCTACCCATCTCTCTCTGTCTCTCTCTCACACACACACACACACACACACACTAACCTGACCCGTAAACCTACCCATCTCTCTCTGTCTCTCTCTCTCACACACACACACTAACCTGACCCCTAAACCTACCCATCTCTCTCTCTCACACACACACACACACACTAACCCGATCCCTAAACCTACCCATCTCTCTCTGTCTCTCTCTCACACACACACACACACACACTAACCTGACCCGTAAACCTACCCATCTCTCTCTGTCTCTCTCTCTCACACACACACACTAACCTGACCCCTAAACCTACCCATCTCTCTCTCACACACACACACACACACACTAACCCGATCCCTAAACCTACCCATCTCTCTCTGTCTCTCTCTCACACACACACACACACACACACACACTAACCTGACCCGTAAACCTACCCATCTCTCTCTGTCTCTCTCTCTCACACACACACACTAACCTGACCCCTAAACCTACCCATCTCTCTCTCTCTCTCTCACACACACACACACACTAATGTGACCACCTGCTAATAAGCCCAAGAGGGGACAAGGGGTATGTTTCTGAGGGACAATGTGGGACACTGTCTGGCGCGGCGGTGCTCCACTGGCAGACTCACTGATAGAGGTTTACCCATTTCTAGCACATACCACCTTGCATAGTATTAATAATGCCCTATTCTCCTAAACGTGTAATTTTTGATGTATGCTCATGAATAGGCCAACCAATGTGTGTTTTTTTTCTAAATAAAGACTCATAATATTTTGAACATTCAATGAATTGACAGATGTACTTCCACTTAAGATTTACTATTTAATTTTATTTATTTTTCATTACAATTTATTTACTTTAAATAAATTAATAAATTATAATATAAATGTATAGGATTAACAGGAATTGTAGTTGCTCAACACCACAGGAACAGTTTTAAAAAAAAGTATTTAAAAAAAATACGATTGACCTCGTATTCCCCTCCCTCCATGTCCGATTGAGAAGGACGTTTTGCAAAGGTCACAAAAAGCCCTCTCGGTATCCCCCTCAACACCTTTCAGCCACAAATATTCATTTCCCCATTCTTGTTTCTTGTACTCACACCTTCTCTTTTTAATTGATGATGGCGTTGCCTCTCAGACAGTCTCTTTCTCGAATTGGAAAGCGCGCATCTAAAAGTTCCTTCCTTCCCAGTGTGTCTGGTATGCGCGTGCGTGCGCTGTCATGACAACAACGAAAAAGTTGACAACAACCTATTCAGCAGTTCAACTGAGGGGTTTGTGTGGCAACAATAGCGTGCTGAAATGTCAAGTAATGTTAGTTTGTCTGCTTGGGGCTCGAGTATATAGAGCGACCAACTTTTTTTTGAGCAAGCATAGATTATGCGTGACACGGTCTCAATTTGCGTGACGTGTGAATTGGGCTTAAAACGCTGTGCGCGCACGCGCTACGCGGGACGGGTGGTCACCCTAACACACACACTAACCCGACCCCTAAACCTACCCATCTCTCTCTCACACACACACACACACACACACACACACACACACTAACCCGACCCCTAAACCTACCCATCTCTCTCTCACACACACATACACACACACACACACTAACCCGACCCCTAAACCTACCCATCTCTCTCTCACACACATACACACACACACACACACTAACCCGACCCCTAAACCTACCCATCTCTCTCTCACACACACATTCACACACACACTAACCCGACCCCTAAACCTAACCATCTCTCTCTCACACACACATACACACACACTAACCCGACCCCTAAACCTACCCATCTCTCTCTCACACACATACACACACACACACTAACCCGACCCCTAAACCTACCCATCTCTCTCTCACACACACATTCACACACACACTAACCCGACCCCTAAACCTACCCATCTCTCTCTCACACACACATACACACACACACACACACTAACCCGACCCCTAAACCTACCCATCTCTCTCTCACACACATACACACACACACACTAACCCGACCCCTAAACCTACCCATCTCTCTCTCACACACACATTCACACACACACTAACCCGATCCCTAAACCTACCCATCTCTCTCTCACACACATACACACACACACACTAACCCGACCCCTAAACCTACCCATCTCTCTCTCACACACACATTCACACACACACTAACCCGACCCCTAAACCTACCCATCTCTCTCTCACACACACATTCACACACACACTAACCCGACCCCTAAACCTACCCATCACACACATACACACAAGTCAAGCGTCTATAAAACGCCGATATCAGGCCGGGTGAAACCCGTAGTTGTTGGGACATCAGAGACCAGTTTGTCCAGGAGGGCAACATGTTTATTAGCAATAGCTAACGTTAGCTCCGTAGTGTCCGACGTTTTGAGCCATTCCTACGCACATTGCTTGATTTTTTCCCATCGGACTTCAGTAAAGGGCTGCGGACCTTTCCCACCATCTTTTCCGACATGAAGAATACACTTTACGGGTGTTAATCGAGCTTGATCGCCGCTATCAGATGAAGATGCGCTGCTTACGTCCTCCTCTGTTTACATGTGCGTAGTGATATTGGCTTGATTTCGGCTCTGACCTACTTACATTTTTGATGCTGATTGGTTGAAAATCGAGCTCAACCGTTTAGACGTCTCAATACGCAGTCAAAATAGTGCGCCAATAAATACACTTTTCTCATTAACTGCAGGAAAATGCGTGGAGAACTTTTTGCTTGGATACCTTTTATTAACGTTGAACATATTGAGCAAAAGAAAAAGTAGTGCCCCACTTGGTGGAACGAAACCCTATTTCTAGGCCTCTTTTAGGCTACTGACAGCGGCCTACATTCGCAGCGACTCTCATTCAGTTCCATGCTGGTGGAACGCTCTCCCCACCCTCATCCGTAATTGAAAATCCTTGGCAACATTCAAAAGACAGCTGAAAACCCTTCTCTTCCGTGAGCACTTAACCTCATAATAAAAAAAATTAAAAATAAAAAAAATAAATAAAAAAAACCTTCCTTTTCCTTTACATCCTACCTTTCATTTTCCTTTATGTCCTCGCAAATGCTACTCTGAACAATGACTGAGGGAGTGCAGGTGATGATGATTGGTGATTGCATGAGTGAGTGCAGGTGTGCGCCACGGAGGATTCTGGGGAATGAAGTGCACACACAGATGAAGGCTGAAGAACGTGACCGTGCATAAGGCTAGATGTAGGCTTTTTTTCACATTTTTGGTCACAAAATATTTAGTCAGTTTTGATGACTTTGCAATATTGATAAAATGTTAGAATATTAATAATGAAAATTGAGTAGGGCTACGCCAAAATGTGTAACATTTATGTAGCCTACAAAGGAATACAAAAGCCCCGACATAGAGTTTTGACGCAGCTTTAATCTCCCTTTTGGTTATTTCAATACTTAATTGACGACAGAACCCACTGAGCAAGCGACGTCTGTGGACGTACAAAACAGGTTGATATCAAGTCCGCCCGTCCAGGCCATGATCTGAACGTCCATTGACAGCCAGAATTAGTCGATTAATGACACTGAGAAATTATGTCCAATCTGGCCATAATCTAAACGTCTACTGACAGCCAGAACTAGTTCAGAAAAGACGTTCATACTGACTATAATCTGGACGCCCGTTGACATCCAGAATTAGTCGATTAATGACACTGAGTAATTATGTCCAATCCGGCCATAATCTAAACGTCCACAGACAGCCAGAACTAGTCCAGAAAAGACGTTTATACTGACTATAATCTGGACGTCCGTTGACATCCAGAAACAGTCCATAAATGACGTGAATAAAGATGTCCAATCTGGCCATAATCTAAACGTCCACTGACAGCCAGAACTAGTCCAGAAAAGACGTTTATACTGGCTATAATCTGGACGTCCGTTGACATCCAGAAACAGTCCATAAATGACATGAATAAAGATGTCCAATCCGGCCATAATCTAAACGTCCACAGACAGCCAGAACTAGTCCAGAAAAGACGTTTATACTGACTATAATCTGGACGTCCGTTGACATCCAGAAACAGTCCATAAATGACGTGAATAAAGATGTCCAATCTGGCCATAATCTAAACGTCCACAGACAGCCAGAACTAGTTCAGAAAAGACGTTCATACTGACTATAATCTGGACGTCCGTTGACATCCAGAAACAGTCCATAAATGACGTGAATAAAGATGTCCAATCCGGCCATAATCTAAACGTCCACTGACAGCCAGAACTAGTTCAGAAAAGACGTTCATACTGACTATAATCTGGACGCCCGTTGACATCCAGAAACAGTCCATAAATGACATGAATAAAGATGTCCAATCCGGCCATAATCTAAACGTCCACAGACAGCCAGAACTAGTCCAGAAAAGACGTTCATACTGACTATAATCTGGACGTCCGTTGACATCCAGAAACAGTCCATAACTGACGTGAATAAAGATGTCAAATCTGGCCATAATCTAAACGTCCACAGACAGCCAGAACTAGTTCAGAAAAGACGTTCATACTGACTATAATCTGGACGTCCGTTGACATCCAGAAACAGTCCATAAATGACGTGAATAAAGATGTCCAATCCGGCCATAATCTAAACGTCCACTGACAGCCAGAACTAGTTCAGAAAAGACGTTCATACTGACTATAATCTGGACGTCCGTTGACATCCAGAAACAGTCCATAACTGACGTGAATAAAGATGTCAAATCTGGCCATAATCTAAACGTCCACAGACAGCCAGAACTAGTTCAGAAAAGACGTTCATACTGACTATAATCTGGACGTCCGTTGACATCCAGAAACAGTCCATAAATGACGTGAATAAAGATGTCCAATCCGGCCATAATCTAAACGTCCACTGACAGCCAGAACTAGTTCAGAAAAGACGTTCATACTGGCTATAATCTGGACGTCCGTTGACATCCAGAAACAGTCCATAAATGACGTGAATAAAGATGTCCATTCCGGCCATAATCTAAACGTCCACAGACAGCCAGAACTAGTCCAGAAAAGACGTTTATACTGACTATAATCTGGACGCCCGTTGACATCCAGAAACAGTCCATAAATGACGTGAATAAAGATGTCCAATCCAGCCATAATCTAAACGTCCACAGACAGCCAGAACTAGTCCAGAAAAGACGTTCATACTGGCTATAATCTGGACGTCCGTTGACATCCAGAAACAGTCCATAAATGACGTGAATAAAGATGTCCATTCCGGCCATAATCTAAACGTCCACAGACAGCCAGAACTAGTCCAGAAAAGACGTTTATACTGACTATAATCTGGACGCCCGTTGACATCCAGAAACAGTCCATAAATGACGTGAATAAAGATGTCCAATCCGGCCATAATCTAAACGTCCACTGACAGCCAGAACTAGTTCAGAAAAGACGTTCATACTGACTATAATCTGGACGTCCGTTGACATCCAGAAACAGTCCATAAATGACGTGAATAAAGATGTCCAATCCGGCCATAATCTAAACGTCCACTGACAGCCAGAACTAGTTCAGAACAGACGTAGCCTATAATCTGGACGTCCGTTGAAATCCAGAAACAGTCCATAAATGACGTGAATAAAGATGTCCAATCCGGCCATAATCTAAACGTCCACAGACAGCCAGAACTAGTCCAGAAAAGACGTTTATACTGACTATAATCTGGACGTCCGTTGACATCCAGAAACAGTCCATAAATGACGTGAATAAATATGTCCAATCCGGCCATAATCTAAACGTCCACTGACAGCCAGAACTAGTTCAGAAAAGACGTTTATACTGGCTATAATCTGGACGTCCGTTGACATCCAGAAACAGTCCATAAATGACGTGAATAAAGATGTCCAATCTGGCCATAATCTAAACGTCCACTGACAGCCAGAACTAGTCCAGAAAAGACGTTTATACTGACTATAATCTGGACGTCCGTTGACATCCAGAAACAGTCCATAAATGACATGAATAAAGATGTCCAATCTGGCCATAATCTAAACGTCCACAGACAGCCAGAACTAGTCCAGAAAAGACGTTTATACTGACTATAATCTGGACGTCCGTTGACATCCAGAAACAGTCCATAAATGACGTGAATAAAGATGTCCATTCCGGCCATAATCTAAACGTCCACTGACAGCCAGAACTAGTCCAGAACAAAATGACAAACAATATCTGTAAATTAATTAACTGACTGTTAATTTACGGACTATATCATTAACTGTTAAATTGATCTTGCTGGTCAGACACCAACAGGGTTCATGATGCACACATGATGCTTTTAAGTCCTCCTGGGGTTTTACTATTTTACTATTTATGTTTTAAATTAATTTATGAAGCCACTGTAAAATGTATCATTACATGTTATATTGTAATACTATAATACTGTCATATTTTGTGCAGGCATTAGCTTACTTCATCGTAAATAGAAAAGCCTGGCAATGTAACTGCTAAATACCAAAGTATTGTGGTATTCCATGTTTCTCACTGACACACTCATAACTCTTCAAGATCGGGCTAAAAGAAAATCCCAAGCTTCCTACTCATATTTTTAGCATTGTGGCGGCGTTCATGTGTGTTCAATTTGTAAATACGATCTTTATGATACAGGTATGTTTTGAATGCATCAATAGCTCTAGTTTAGGGACAATCCATACAAACAATCTTTACTAAACAGACTGTCACAGTGAGAAGATTTTTGTCCTTAAGCAATGCTAAAGGCCTAACCACTGCAGTTAACACCATGCTGTTAAATAAAAGTCTGTAGGCAAGTCTTAAGGTTAGGGTTAGGGTTAACCTTAACCCTTAATTTCTAACCCAGACCCGGTTTCACAGACAGGGTTTAGATAAATCCAGGATTTGTCCTTAGTTCAATTTGGGTATTTAATTATAGCTTTTAAAAATGTGCCTTAGAAAAAAAAAACATTACTGGCGTGCATCTTGAGACAAAACAATGGCACTGCCATAAGATATGTCAGTTGCTTTCAGGTAATACTGCTCAAACATGCATTTTAGTCTGGGACTACAGGCGTAAGTCTTGCCTGTGAAAGTGTGAAACCCGGGGTATTATGTTGTAACTTGTATATAATTATGCCAATGTTACCAAAGTGTTGCGTTGGACAGAGGATTAACTCTAAACCAACAGGTTGTGTACCAGTGCCTCACAGGGTGAAAAAGGATGTTGACATTATTAGGCATAAGAGTGTTTCTAAAGGAAAGGTCAAGAATTTGTGAAAGTGTAAAAGGGTCATTATGGGTCACATGAATGTAACTGTCACCACCATGATACCAATTCATTAGATTTTCATATAGATCTACATACAGAATTGTATATGAATATATGCAGTCTTTGCTCTGTTTAATACACTGTTTGCTCTATTAAATTGCGCTTTATCAGAACAGTGGTAAATACATATTATATATGGTCAGTTACTGTAAGTTCTTACAGTATTTTTAATCTTTAATTTTTAATGTTTAATTTTTAATCATGCACTGCAATGAAAAAACAATTTAACCAATTGATTAAATATAACAGCCAGCCTACAAATACAACCAAATAAATAGCACATTATATATATATATATATATATATATATATATATATATATATATATATATATATATATATATTCATATTTTCCTGTAATTGCAATGTTGCCACACTATTGGCTGTCTCTCCTAGCTGTTTTGAGCATGATTGGTTATTCTCTGTTTATTCTGACTGTCATCCAGGAATCTAGCCAATGACAACTATGCGCGCCTTTACGAGTCAAGTTTGAATAAACGTCAGTTGAGCGAGTCGGTGTTTGCTTTGCTGCTGCGCGGGATCTTCAATATTAGCCTATTCTGTGGGTTTTACATCGTTTAAAACATGGATTATTTTACATCGGACTGCTAAATGTTTATTTTGAGCGAGTTGCTGGGTGTTGCTGGATGTAAATGAAGAACAAACAAGGAAATGGACAAAGAATTTTAACAACGGACATATTGCAATCTACGGAAGGTAAATAACTTTATTTTATACAAATTCTGCTACATCAAGATATAGTGTATTAAATTGAAAATCTAAACGCGATTAGAGCAATATTATTAGTGCATACGGTTATTCCCAATGTATTAATGTTATGTGCTGCTAGGATGTGTAACTTGTCTAACTTTATGATAAAAAATAAATGCTTTACAACGAGTGAACTTAGAATATTGTATCTTTAGACAGAAAGGAACTGTCACAGTCTTACTATAAGAATCTGCAAATAGGCTTTTGAATCTATTGTTGATCGCGGGGCCTAACGAGTCGTAATATGTTTTGGAGCTGGTGAGTCAATTTTGCAAGCTTTTTGCAAATGTCCCCATTAGTAAGTAAAACAAATAACTAATATTGATGTGTATGTGTGTGTTTCCTTCATGATCCAGGCATTTTGGGAATAAATATTATCCAGCCACACGATGTTCAGATGCGGTGAGTATTGTCATAAAATACACGTGAAATAGAGACAGAACATGTTACTCTGCTCAAATGCACTGGTTCAAACCCTCCAGACAAGCTTTATCTTCTTGAGTTTACAGGCCTAGCTGACCCAAAAATAAATGTCTTTCAAAATGAAAGTATTTTCAAACCTCTATAACTTACTTTTGTGAAACACAAGAATTTTGGGAATAAAACAACTATATTGTATGACAAAAATAAAAGGCATTTTTCAAGATATCTTAATTATGGTTCTACACAAGAATCTCATAAAATTTCAACATGAGGGTGAGTAAGCTACATAATGAGATAATGTAGCTTACTCTATTTTTTTTTTTTTTTTTTTGGATGAGCTGTTCTTTTAAAGGATTAGTTCACCTCAAAGTTGAAAATTGTGTCATCATTTACTCACCCTCAAGTTGTTTCAAATCTGTATGAATTTCTTTCTTTCTTTCTTCTGCTGAACACAAAGAAAGATATTTTGAAGAATGTCTGTAACTTGGGTCCCATTGACTTCCATAGTATTTTTTTTTCCTACTATCATGAAGTCAATGGGACCCAAGTCTGTCTGTTTACCGACATTCTTCAAAATATCTTTCTTTGTGTTCAGCAGAAGAAAGAAATTCATACAGGTTTAAATCAACTTGAGGGTGAGTAAATGATGACACAATTTTCAACTTTGAGGTGAACTAATCCTTTAAGGACATTTGCTAAATTAACCATGTTTTATTTATTATAGTGTAGAAATCATGTTTTTATGGTGGATTTAATACAATAATTTATTAAGTGAGTATAGGAGCAGGCTTCACTGCATATATTAATAAACTTTTAGAGTGCTGGCCTGGATAATTGTAATACGTAAAATAGGAAAGAGGCCACACTATGCATAAACTTATATTTGCAAAAATGCGCTTCGGCGCGTGCAAACTGATGAAGGCACACGCCGAAACGTGTTTTTGCAAATAAAAGTTTATGCGTAGTGCGGCCTCTTTCCTATTTTACGTATTACAATAATTTATTACCATTTGGTTAGTGTCGCAAAACAGTGTTAATTTTTAGTAAGGGTTCTCCAGATTTATATAACACTTATGGAACATTAAAAAAATGGTCCTATGTTACCCTATCAATAATCCTATTAACACTCTTTTAAAAAAATAAAATAATTTTTAGATCAAGCATTGGACTTACGGAGCAGAATAGGCACCAACAGAGAAACAAGTCCATCACTAGTAAGTATCCACTGCAGTATCTGGTTACACTTTATTTCGATAGTCCACTTTAGAAATTTTACTAACTATAACTTTTCAACTACATGTCAACTAACTCTCATTAGAGTATTAGTAGGCTGTAGTAGACAGTCAATAGACTGGTAGGTTAAGTTTAGATGTTAGGATTCGGGTTTGGAGAATAAGTTGACTTGTAGTTGCCGAGTAACTTATAGTCAGTAGAATGTCTGTTAGGGGACCAACAAAACAGAGTGTTAGCAAATATTAAGCAGACAGTCTACTAATACTCTAATGACAGATAGTTGACATGTAGTTGCAAAGTTACTTATAGTTAGTAGAATGTCTAAAGTGGACTATCGAAATAGTGTTACCCAGTATCTAAATCCGCAGTCAATTTTAAAGGCACAATGCACTCCGAAATTAAAAAATGATCTATTTTTTTTCTTCACTCGTGCCATTCCAGATGTATATCTGACTTTCTTTCCACAAAGATTTTTTTTTAAATTATCCATTATTCTAAGCCAATATAATGCAAGTGCATATGCCAGAAACTTCATACAGCCTACTCACAGCTTGCTGTGTTGTTCACACAAGATGTTTTCTGCACTTATTATGTGAGCTTTACAATGCTCTTGGACTTTTTCGACCTTCAGCATTTTGGTGTCTATTCACTCGCATTATTTGACACACAAACACAAGAGATGGATAATATTTCTAAAAGTCTAGTTTATTTTTTCTAAAATATGTGTTTTCATCTGAAGAAAGAAAATCATATACCTTTCGTCGGCATAAGGTAGATAAAATGAAGGGGGAATAAGTTTGCTCTCCTTTACCTAGTATTATTTATAAACCTACATGTGATTTAATAAATGTACAATTAAAGGGGTGTTCGAAGCAAACATCTAAATCCCTTCACAACGAGCCCTTCCACAAAAGGGTTAGCAAAGGGGGACATGCATGCGATGGTAAATTAACTGAAGTAATTTTATCTTATAGTAATTTTATATTATATTTATGGTAATGTGACCTAGGATGGCAAGTTCCTGTGATTCATTTTAAAACTAGATATGGTGGAAGAGTTCCATTTAACATAGAATAATTGAGTTGTTTGTTTGGGTTTGCTATATTACACACATTTTCATCATACCGAAGTTCCATAGGTAAAACTTTTATTAATAGATGCGTTAATGTAACTACCTGCAGGGTTAAAAGAAAAGACGTCAAGAACACACAAACTTAAGGAACTTTTACACAACAACAATGTACTAAAAACGGAAGAGTTCTTTCTTTGTTCAGATGACAACGTTATTAAAACGATTACCGTTTGGACAGATCCACTGTGTTAATCTACATGTTCCTTCTTTTGGTGATGCACATTTTTCTATCAGACATAAGTTTTAGATACCAGACAAAACGAATGAAATGTGACCCATGCTAATTTATTCCCCCCTTTTACCTCTCTCTTTTATCTTTCTGTGGCCAGGATCCGTCATTCATCGGAACAGCTACCAAGAGAAGTGAGTATTCGTCCTCTACCTCCTTTGTCTCAATGTTATTTCAACACAATTGGTCTCCAAAGTACTATATGTATATGTTTATATTAGGGGTGTAAGATTAAGAAAATGTCATAATTCGATACAATTGCGATTTTCGATTCAAAAACGATTCTCGATAAATAAAAAAACGATTCACAGTATGTAAATGTAGTTACTTTTCCTATGTAGGTATTAGGGATGTGCATCTCCATAACTGAGGCCGATACGATACACATCTCGATGCATAGCCAACGATACAATACATTAATGATACAGATAAGCAGCTGCCAGCTACCGATGCAATGCAATACGATTCACTATTATTACGATCCGGTGCGATTCGATTTCGATTCAACGCATTGCAAAAATATGATGCTATGCAATTCAATATGGTATAGATAGTTAACTTTTATTTCTTTTGTTCAGACATAGGGCAAATCATAAAGTAGCTTAAGTGCCATCTGACTTTTAACACATGGCTCTCTCACAATCAAAAGATTTGGTTTCCACAAAAAAAGCAGGTACTGTAGGCTAACTGACCAGAAAGCAGGTGCTGTTATTATGTGCTTCACGGGCCGTTCATCAGTTTGGACCAGTGCAGCGCGAGCCAGTCTTGATCACGCGACACTGTTACTACACGGCGCTAATAGATCCCCACTGAAGTAATAACATCGCTGCGAGATCTAGTGAGAAGCATTCATATTTCTCTGTTATTAACGGATCAAACAGCGCTGACGTGGAAACATTGTGCCATGAATGAACAATCCAGTGTCCACATTCACCATGGATTTACTGTAGTAACACTAACTGTAACCATGGAAGTTTGGCAGGAATAGTAGGCTATAATGCTTTCAAGTAGGGCTGGGCGATAAAACGATAACGATAATTATCGCGATATAATTTTTCTCGATAAAACGATATCAAGAGTTCGATAAATGTTCGATATTGTTTATGCGCCAAAAGCGGAACGAAACTCATTTGAACCGCGCGCCAAACGGACCATATCCGCTCGGCTCAAAGTCCAAACGGCCGCGCAGTGCGAGCCCTATGGTGCGAGCTCACTAGAGCAGATGCGTTTACGCCTATGGTTTACACTGATCGGTCTCGTCACGAGATCCAGTGAGAAGCGCTTGAATTCAGCGAAGAACACAAATGTCTCCGTGATTTAAACCAGTTTAAAGGCAGGAGAAACACTGTGCGCAACGATACAGTCAGAAGGCTTTTCCGTCTACAAATTCCCATCATTTACCATGGATTTACTGTAACTTTAGCCTAGTAATATTAACTGCACCATGAAATGTGACATAAACATATTGAATTGTATTATATTATTAATGTAGACGATGTATTGAAGGACTGATGGTGATGGAATATAATTACAGTATTTGATAATGTATTTAGGCTACTGTTTTTCATACAAATACCATAGAAACCATAAAGTTACATTTTGCCATGATAGTGAGGTTATCATGATCTAAATGCATGATTCTGGATGACCAATGGTTAAGTTTAATAAAACTCAAACAGTCAGAATATTACATTTTACCAAATAAAAATTAGCACATGCAGAAACTAAGAAATTAATTGTCCAATAAAGATATTTATTTTGTTAAGGAAAAATGACAAATGTTTGAATGTTCTACCTCAGATTTGTGAAATGTTCACCAGTTTGGCAAGTGTTTTTTCCTGATATGTTCTGACAATAAAGAGTAGTTTAAAACCACAATTAACGCTCTGGTTTCTACAACTTTCACTTAGGAGCAAAAATCTGCCTTTAAACTTGAAAGAAATAAAGATTTGACTTTTACCGTGATAATTATCGATATCGACTGATATAAAAAAATTGTATATAATTTTTTATTATCGTGATTTTTTTTTTTTTTGGCCATATCGCCCAGCCCTACTTTCAAGTTACATTACGTTGGTTTTATTTTGACATAAATAAAATTACTGCCCTCAAATGTTAATCTGAACTAAAATAAACCTTTGTTTATAACTACAATATTACATTTAATTTTTTTCAAGGAGCTGTTTTACATGCTTCTAAGAGTCAATTATAGCTTCATCATTCCTCAAAGTAAAAAAAAAAAATCATACTTTATGATGTTAGGTTTAATACAAAAAAAAGTTAAAAATATTAAAACAAGGAAATTTCTCTGGTATTTCTTTCTTTTTCCTGTATTGAAAACGTACCGAACCGTGACACAAGTGTATCGTATTGAACCGAACCATGAATTTTGTGAACCGTTAACTTACACCCCTAATATGTGTGTGTGTGTGTGTGTGTGTGTATACGGGGCTGTTTAAACCTGGCCACTTGATGTGTTTTCTCAGATCGGATAGCTATCTGTTTTATCACAACAGTTCCATTTACACCTGGTCACATAATTCCCTCGATTCCCTCGCTATGCAAATTTAATGGCGTTCACGTCACCGAAAGCAACAGATATGAGCTGCATTTTATTGATCATCCGTTAAAATTTCGAAATCAAAGACCGCAATAGGAGAGAGCGCAACAGCCCTGGTAAGATCATTTTGTTTCTTCACTTTTAATGATGATAACTGTGTTAAGCATCGGGGACTTACTTTCACTTTGATTTGCGATAGTTTGCACGTTGGCTTGATGAATAACGTTAGATGGTCAGCGGCGATGCGGCAGTAGCGTCGTCATAACTGGCTATAACATGACATATAGCCTATAACACGCTCTCACACCTTTATTTTAGAGCGTTTTTGGGAGGAGTAAAATTTACATATGTGGTTTCAACAACCAGATGCATTTACACTTGTCCAGTTTCTTCTGGAATGCGGCCCAGACCTCCTCCTGAAGTGGTTTGAGCAATCAGATTCAAATGCGTCACGAATGCGTTTCGGAGGGCATTTACACCTGGTCTTTTCAAGATCATATAGCTATCCGATCACTAAAATCGCACGAAGTTGTAAATGGCCCCTATATATATGTGTGTGTGTGTGTGTTTGTGTGTGTGTGTGTGTGTGTGTGGAATGCCTTATATCAGACTTGATGTAATTTTACTTGATTTGTGATTTATTTCATTTAATTGATTCGAGTACTCAAATTTTCAACTATGTATCTCTGCTATAAGCTAAACCACAACAGTGGCATTTGTATTTATTTATTTTACGTGTGGATTTTTTTGCTTTGATTGTAGCTGCTGTCATGAATTGGGACCCAGCTGCAGTAGAGGCCCAGAAGTCTGTAGCCGATCATCTGAAACTGCTTGCTGCTATAAATGAAGCTTGTGATAAATTCCACTAGAAACAAACCTTGTTGTATTATTTTAATTTAATACTGTGAAGCTGCTTTGATACAATCTGTATTGTGAAAAGCGCTATACAAATATACTTGACTTGACTTGACTTGACTTGTGAACCTTATAGCAGCCATATTTTGATAACTGTTATGTTATATTGTTTTAACAACATTTTATAGATTATTTAAAGGGAAATTGTGTTAATTTACAACTTTACTGTTCTGGCTTTTAAGTTTTATTGTGTTAATTTATACTTTACTCTTTCGGCTGTTAAGTTTTAAAAAAGTAATAAAAATATATTTTGAGATTTAAATAGTTGATTGCTTGGAGTGATTAGTTTGGTTTACAGGAAAATGGTAAGCAGTTTATTACAGTTATATTGTTAAGATATACAAATGCAAGTATATACACCACAGTTATTCAATTGAATATACAATATTATCAGTATTCTTTAAAATCTTATTTAGGTCTATGGTCTGTGTGTCTGCAGTTTCATGACACGACAACCATTAACAAGGAGTAACTGGGTTTTTCTCAGTGAGAACTAGCTCACTCACAAGTTCAACCACTGTTTTATAAATATTTGTAAGTAAATATTTTTTAAAGTTGGATCCTTGCAAAATGCACATATGGGATTTCCATGTCAGTATGGGTCTTTAACAGTCTTTGACATTTCTACTACAGAAAACATGTCTAATACAACTTTTATTCTGGCTGCCTTTAAATGTCTAACAATTACGTATGTAGCACGTCTTTACTTGACATCTATACAATGTCCAGAAAAGACGTCAAAAAAACTTTCATTCTGGCTCCTGTGAGGACGTCTTCTGGATGTCTAAGAATGACGTCTGTAGCACATCTTTAATTGACATCTATACAATGTCCAGAAAAGACGTATAAAAAACTTTCATTCTGGCTTCTGTGAGGACGTCTTCTGGATGTCTAAGAATGACGTATTTAGCACGTCTTTAATTGACGTCTATACAATGTCCAGAAAAGACGTATAAAAAACTTTCATTCTGGCTTCTGTGAGGATGTCTTCTGGATGTCTAAGAATGACGTCTTTAGCACGTCTTTAATTGACATCTATACAATGTCCAGAAAAGACGTAAAAAAAACTTTCATTCTGGCTCCTGTGAGGACGTCTTCTGGATGTCTAAGAATGACGTCTGTAGCACGTCTTTAATTGACATCTATACAATGTCCAGAAAAGACGTCAAAAAAACTTTCATTCTGGCTTCTGTGAGGATGTATTGTCTTCTGGATGTCTAAGAATGACGTCTGTAGCACGTCTTTAATTGACATCTATACAATGTCCAGAAAAGACGTCAAAAAAACTTTCATTCTGGCTTCTGTGAGGATGTCTTCTGGATGTCTAAGAATGACGTCTGTAGCACGTCTTTAATTGACATCTATACAATGTCCAGAAAAGACGTCAAAAAAACTTTCATTCTGGCTTCTGTGAGGATGTATTGTCTTCTGGATGTCTAAGAATGACGTCTGTAGCACGTCTTTAATTGACGTCTATACAATGTCCAGAAAAGACGTAAAAAAACTTTTATTCTGGCTACTGTGAGGACGTCTTCTGGATGTCTAAGAATGACGTCTTTAGCACGTCTTTAATTGACATCTATACAATGTCCAGAAAAGACGTCAAAAAAACTTTCATTCTGGCTTCTGTGAGGATGTCTTCTGGATGTCTAAGAATGACGTCTGTAGCACGTCTTTAATTGACGTCTATACAATGTCCAGAAAAGACGTCAAAAAAACTTTCATTCTGGCTTCTGTGAGGACGTCTTCTGGATGTCTAAGAATGACGTCTGTAGCACGTCTTTAATTGACGTCTATACAATGTCCAGAAAAGACGTAAAAAAAACTTTCATTCTGGCTTCTGTGAGGACGTCTTCTGGATGTCTAAGAATGACGTCTTTAGCACGTCTTTAATTGACGTCTATACAATGTCCAGAAAAGACGTCAAAAAAACTTTCATTCTGGCTTCTGTGAGGACGTCTTCTGGATGTCTAAGAATGACGTCTTTAGCACGTCTTTAATTGACGTCTATACAATGTCCAGAAAAGACGTCAAAAAAACTTTCATTCTGGCTCCTGTGAGGACGTCTTCTGGATGTCTAAGAATGACGTCTTTAGCACGTCTTTAATTGACATCTATACAATGTCCAGAAAAGACGTCAAAAAAACTTTCATTCTGGCTTCTGTGAGGATGTCTTCTGGATGTCTAAGAATGACGTCTTTAGCACGTCTTTAATTGACGTCTATACAATGTCCAGAAAAGACGTCAAAAAAACTTTCATTCTGGCTTCTGTGAGGATGTCTTCTGGATGTCTAAGAATGACGTCTGTAGCACGTCTTTAATTGACGTCTATACAATGTCCAGAAAAGACGTAAAAAAAACTTTCATTCTGGCTTCTGTGAGGATGTCTTCTGGATGTCTAAGAATGACGTCTTTAGCACGTCTTTAATTGACGTCTATACAATGTCCAGAAAAGACGTAAAAAAAACTTTCATTCTGGCTTCTGTGAGGACGTCTTCTGGATGTCTAAGAATGACGTCTTTAGCACGTCTTTAATTGACGTCTATACAATGTCCAGAAAAGACGTCAAAAAAACTTTCATTCTGGCTTCTGTGAGGACGTCTTCTGGATGTCTAAGAATGACGTCTTTAGCACGTCTTTAATTGACATCTATACAATGTCCAGAAAAGACGCAAAAAAACTTTCATTCTGGCTTCTGTGAGGATGTCTTCTGGATGTCTAAGAATGACGTCTTTAGCACGTCTTTAATTGACATCTATACAATGTCCAGAAAAGACGCAAAAAAACTTTCATTCTGGCTTCTGTGAGGATGTCTTCTGGATGTCTAAGAATGACGTCTTTAGCACGTCTTTAATTTACATCTATACAATGTCCAGAAAAGACGCAAAAAAACTTTCATTCTGGCTCCTGTGAGGATGTATTGTCTTCTGGATGTCTAAGAATGACGTCTTTAGCACGTCTTTAATTGACATCTATACAATGTCCAGAAAAGACGCAAAAAAACTTTCATTCTGGCTTCTGTGAGGATGTCTTCTGGATGTATAAGAATGACGTCTGTAGCACGTCTTTAATTGACATCTATACAATGTCCAGAAAAGACGTAAAAAAAACTTTCATTCTGGCTTCTGTGAGGATGTCTTCTGGATGTCTAAGAATGACGTCTGTAGCACGTCTTTAATTGACGTCTATACAATGTCCAGAAAAGACGTAAAAAAAACTTTCATTCTGGCTTCTGTGAGGACGTCTTCTGGATGTCTAAGAATGACGTCTTTAGCACGTCTTTAATTGACGTCTATACAATGTCCAGAAAAGACGTCAAAAAAACTTTCATTCTGGCTTCTGTGAGGACGTCTTCTGGATGTCTAAGAATGACGTCTTTAGCACGTCTTTAATTGACGTCTATACAATGTCCAGAAAAGACGTCAAAAAAACTTTCATTCTGGCTCCTGTGAGGACGTCTTCTGGATGTCTAAGAATGACGTCTTTAGCACGTCTTTAATTGACATCTATACAATGTCCAGAAAAGACGTCAAAAAAACTTTCATTCTGGCTTCTGTGAGGACGTCTTCTGGATGTCTAAGAATGACGTCTTTAGCACGTCTTTAATTGACATCTATACAATGTCCAGAAAAGACGTCAAAAAAACTTTCATTCTGGCTTCTGTGAGGATGTCTTCTGGATGTCTAAGAATGACGTCTTTAGCACGTCTTTAATTGACGTCTATACAATGTCCAGAAAAGACGTCAAAAAAACTTTCATTCTGGCTTCTGTGAGGATGTCTTCTGGATGTCTAAGAATGACGTCTGTAGCACGTCTTTAATTGACGTCTATACAATGTCCAGAAAAGACGTAAAAAAAACTTTCATTCTGGCTTCTGTGAGGACGTCTTCTGGATGTCTAAGAATGACGTCTTTAGCACGTCTTTAATTGACGTCTATACAATGTCCAGAAAAGACGTCAAAAAAACTTTCATTCTGGCTTCTGTGAGGATGTCTTCTGGATGTCTAAGAATGACGTCTTTAGCACGTCTTTAATTGACGTCTATACAATGTCCAGAAAAGACGTCAAAAAAACTTTCATTCTGGCTTCTGTGAGGATGTATTGTCTTCTGGATGTCTAAGAATGACGTCTTTAGCACGTCTTTAATTGACATCTATACAATGTCCAGAAAAGACGCAAAAAAACTTTCATTCTGGCTTCTGTGAGGATGTCTTCTGGATGTCTAAGAATGACGTCTTTAGCACGTCTTTAATTGACATCTATACAATGTCCAGAAAAGACGCAAAAAAACTTTCATTCTGGCTTCTGTGAGGACGTCTTCTGGATGTCTAAGAATGACGTCTTTAGCACGTCTTTAATTTACATCTATACAATGTCCAGAAAAGACGCAAAAAAACTTTCATTCTGGCTCCTGTGAGGACGTCTTCTGGATGTATAAGAATGACGTCTGTAGCACGTCTTTAATTGACATCTATACAATGTCCAGAAAAGACGTAAAAAAAACTTTCATTCTGGCTTCTGTGAGGATGTCTTCTGGATGTCTAAGAATGACGTCTTTAGCACGTCTTTAATTTACATCTATACAATGTCCAGAAAAGACGCAAAAAAAACTTTCATTCTGGCTTCTGTGAGGATGTCTTCTGGATGTCTAAGAATGACGTCTTTAGCACGTCTTCTGGACGACTTTTTGCTCGCTGGGAACACGACGTTGCTAGTATATTTTCGCTGATACAGGGCGCGCCGCATTTGCGTGATTGTAGAGTGCGCGGCTGGCACGACGTAAGTAAGTTAGTTTTTCTGAGTTTTACTGACATATAGCCAGACAACATCTGGTGTGACTGAAGACTGTGCGGTGGTGCTGTAATTACCGCAATATAATTTTTCTCGATAAAACGATATCAAGAGGTCAATAAATGTTCGATAATGTTTGCGCCAAAAGAAGAACGAAACTCATTTAAACCGCGCGCCACATGGACCATTTATCCGCTCGGCTCAAAGTCCAGACGGCAGCGCGCGCACGAGCTCACTACAGCCGATGCGTTTACTCTGATCGGTCTCGGTCACGAGATCCAGTGAGAAGCGCTTGAGTTCAGCGAAGAACACACGTCTCAGTGATTTAAACCAGTTCAAAGGCAGATGAAACGGCGCTGACAAACAGGAGAAACACTGTGCGCAACGATACAGTCAGAAGGCTTTTCCGTCTACAAACTCCCATCATTTACCATGGATTTACTGTAACATTAGCCTAGTAATATCAACTGCACCATGAAATGTGGGATATACATATTGAATTGTATTATATTATTAATGTAGACAATGTATTAAAGGACTAATGGAATATAATTACAGTATTTAATAATGTATGTAGGCTACTGTTTTTCATACAAATACCATAGAAACCATAAAGTTACATTGCCATGATAGTGAGGTGCTACAGGCTATGCCTGGTTTCATCAGTGGTTGTCATAATCTAAATGCATGATACTGGATGACCAATGGTTAAGTTTAATAAAACTCAAACAGTCAGAATATAACATTTTACCCCCCCCCAATTGAAATTGTCCAATAAATATATTTATTTTGTTAAGGAAAAATGAGAAATGTTTGAATGTTCTACCTCAGATTTGTAAAATGTTCACCAGTTTGGCAAGTGTTTGTCATGATATGTATGCAAAAATCTGCCTTTAAACTTGAAAGAAATAAAGATTTGACTTTTATCGTGATAATTATCAATATCGACTGATTATCGTGATTTTTTTTTTTTTGGCCATATCTCCTAGCCCTACGCAGAAGCTAACTCTGCTGTGTGCCGGCGTCCCTTTGTAGCTTCCTTGTATGCCGTCACGTTATGTCATGACGCAGCACCAATAAGGATTGGATTCGTTTCATTCATACTTCAGATGCGTTGCACTAAGGGCGTTCCCCAAAGTGTTGCAGTCGTAACCCGAGACGTTTTATGGTCTCATTTCAGTGACTTTTTGTTTTGTTTTTCACCAACCACTCATAAACGTAATTTTGTCAAAACTACATACTTTTACATACATGCTGCTCACATATTATTGTAGCAGATTTTGTGCTGAATACAGCGTAATCAGACTTTAGCCATGAAAGTGTAATACACTTTCAGAAATAGAAATAAGCACAAATGTCAGAGCACCTCCAGGGCCCAGGAAAAACCTCAAAGGGTTAAAGAGCGCTATTTGGATAAGAAAAAGCTTTTGCTCATTTACTGGACATTATGAAGTGTTCAAATTAAATGTTCTTTTTATATGTTGTTGAATTAAAGGTTCACTTTACCAAACTTTGTTGCTTTCTGCTAAGACATGCTATTGAGAGCAAATGAGACAATATTTAGAATATGAATCTAACTTTCACTATTAACCTCATCATGGGAATGACGAATCTCTCAGTCAAAAGTATAAACCACTGACAGTAAGCATTAGTTAATCAGATATATTTGATCAGACATATTCAGAAGAGCAAAGATCTGCTCACCACTTCCAGATAGTTCTGAAGAGACACTTGCAATGAGTGAAAATCCTCAGAGGTTTCTTCTGGATTGTGTCTGCATGACCATTTTTTTGTCTTCTTCATAGTGCCCTTAAAAATCTACACGGATGTGAAGAAAACAGACTTTAGTGATGATCCACAGATATACGTGTGCTTTCACTGTTAAAATGATCATTCTCTGCAGTTTAGCCTCCAGCACATTAGACTGCTGATAAACCTTTAATTGTGTCTCATGCCAACAAATGATAGTCAAGGATCCGTGTGAAGTGCGTTTGTAAAGACAATGAAGAAGCAGGAGATCAAGACCAAATATGAGGCAATAATATCTCTGGAAATCACCTGAACTTTCTTTGGAGAAACACTTCCAGAGCTGAACTGCTGTGAGATGATAGATGGTCCTTATGAAAGTCATTGAACAGATACAGAAGAAACTAGTTACCTCAGAGGGTCCAGGAGTCTTTTCAAGGATCATATGTAGATGTTCTGCTGCGTCTCGTTGTTCATGAACTTTGGGTTTGATGGAGAGAGAGCAAATAATAATCAAACACTTATATTGAGTAACTTTCATCAGCAGAAACATTGACTGAATGTTGGAAACGGCAATAAAGAGACCAACCACCTGTAATGCCGAGGCTCTTCAAGACTCCAGCTGCTGAAACTGCAGTTCTCTGTTGTGTTTCTAATTTATAGAACAACTTCTTCAACTCTCCAGCCAAGCTTCCATCAGATGAACCCAATCTACAGAAGACATTGAGTGTTTATCGATCGGCTGTTTGTCATGTTGTTTCCACTGCTGGAAGTGAAAGATGTTTCTTTACCTCTGGACACGTTGCCTGAATCCCTTCGTCATGAAGAGCGTCTGAAGAACTGCATTCAAGTAGCAGGTGTTCCCTTGATTCTCCAGCCAACAGTATCCTGATATGAGAAACACATTAACACTGGACTGACGTCCATCCAGCTGACCAGAGAAACTCCAGAAACACATCCAGCAGATCTTACAACATACAGAGCCATCGCGTGTCCAGCGAGATCAGAAACTGACTCTACGCTTTAAAGAAAATCTAAAACTAAAAGCATTTTGATTCCACATAAGCCAATCAATATTCATCAGCTTTAACAGCAATGAGATGAAATGTGAGAAAATAAGTCATTTATCAGCCCATGTGTGACAATAATGTCCATCTTAAGAAAACAATCCAAATCTGAACGGTTGTGTGAACTACAGTGAACAAAGTCACTGAAGATGAAACTCTTTCTCCCAGAAATCAAACTGGATCATTGTGACAAACACAGACAGTAGCGTGAGGCATCAATACTTGTGTGTAGCAGGAGATTTACATCTCCACAGGGTTTCAGGGACGGAGACAGTGTTTTCTGTCAGTGCAGCTGCTCATGCTTTATTGATGGAGGAAGTTCAGAGAAGTACAAGGAATTTTCAAAGAAAATAAAATGGCTTAACCGTATTGTGAATTGAACAGAATGTGATCTATATTGTATATCTTCTCTTTTTGGGACTGGATTACGAAAACATCCTTACTAGTTTAAAGTCTATTTCAATCATAGCTTATTTTAAGACTGAAGATATGAAGTTATGTAAAACAGCCCCAGATCCCTTAGTGGTTTCAAACAAAACAACCTATAAATCATTGGTGAGAATTTTTTTTTTGATAAAAAAGAATGCATTAAGCTAGAATAAAACTGTTCTTTCTTTTGATATATTGCATGTTCAGATATTAATACAATAAAATGTTCTGGGGGCTATGAAAATTTTGTGAAAATTGTCAAATTTTGGCAACTTTAAAAAAAGAAAAACTGGTGGCGAAAGAGTTAAGCATCCCAATCATTTACAACTACTGTATATATATTCACCGAGCTATCTAGATAGTCAGCTTGCTGACAATTCTGGAATTTTTATCAGATACAGGCTATTTTCACTATGTATAAAATATGCAATATGCTTAAAATTATTATTAAAGTATGTAAATAGCCTATGCACTATGTTTGACAAGACAAGGCGATTTAGCTGTTGTGGAAAAACTAATAAAGAATAGCAGTCACATCAATTGTTCTCCCCTCAGCCATGTTTAAAGATTGTGGTCCGCCCAATATGGACACTCCACATCAGAATTATCTCCGAGGCTCCTTAGTGGATTCGTGTCCAATATTCTTACACATGCTGTGCTATGATTATTTACCTCATTTATTGTTCTTATTCTGTTCATTGGTTATTTTATTTATGAATGAATTTCATTGTTTTCATGAAACTTGGCTGACAATAAATGCCATTTAACTAATCTTAATTGTAAAAGTATTTGTATCCCATGTATTGTAAAATGATATAAATATATGATATAGCTATCAAAACAATGCCATATAATAGGAATTCATTTTACTACTGTTTAAATTTAATTGGTAACACTGACAGACTATGACAAGATACTGAAAAACATTGCAGGATGAGCAAATACAAGTTTTCCATGATTAAAACAAGGTTGATAAAACACTTTCCCCTGGTTTCACAGCCAAGGCTTAACAGAAAGCAACTTGCACTTTTTTGTGCAATTAAATGAAAGCAAAAGTGAAATTTTTTACCCTCCAGGTCTTCATCTCTTTTTAATGTAGATTCTATTGCCGCCAGTGTTCGACCTCATGTACGGAATCTTGGGGTTACATTTGATTTGTCACTAAACTTCAGATCAGCACAGTGGTAAAGGGCTGTTTCTTTCATCTGAGATCGGTTGCGAAATTACAACAGTTTCTACCTCTGAAAGATTTGGAGAACGTAATCCACACTCTCATAACATCTCGTCACATTTCTCCCATTTTAGTGACTGTACTTTGGCTTCCTGTAAAGTTATCAATTGATTTTAAAATGGCTGTGTTAGTGTGGCTCACATTATTGGGTCCGCTTGCAAGTCGCAGCAGCACAAATTACGTGACCAGCAACATATTTCTGCTTCAAATATTGTGAGTGTTGGTTTCAGACATTATTTTATTAAAGTGCATTTGTCGGTGCCGCACTCCTGCTGACTCTTGTTCTGCCTGACAGAAAGAAAAGCTCATAGCTTACTGAAGGCGGAGCGTTTCAACCAATCAGATGAAAGGGGCGTTTCAGCACCGCCCACGTGTGCAAATGAAATATCTAACCCATAAACCGATTTGTAAACCACAAACCAAAAATTATTGAGCCAAAATCTAATTTTTCATTTTTTAAACTAAACTAAAAAACGAATAAACGAGCTGGTTTTAATTTCTCGTTATTCCATTCCAAATAGGAAATGAAAGTACACGGACCTCCATTACGTGATACGCTGTGTACAACTGAAATTCCCACAAGGATTTCAACATCATATTATTTGAAATGCATCATAGATACATTTTCCAAAGATGTTTAAAATATGGGGGTATTATTGTTGCAATATTCCAAATAAATAGATTAATATTCACAAATAAATGTAAAGAGATTCACAAAAATGTATCGAATTCACAAATAAATAGATTAAGGTCCACAAATAAATGTAAAGAGTTTCACAAAAAAATATAAAATACACAAATAAATAAAATGAGATTTGCAAATAAATAAAATATTTACAAATGTTTTATTATTTTACAAACACAACTCTGCCTGGCATTTATTTGTGAATCGGTTCCTGTGCATTTGTGAATCTCCTCACGCATTTGTGGATTTTGAAACACTTCTAGTGTTGACCTGCAGACAGATCCACAAATAAGTGGACTCCACCCACCGCCTACTCAAGCCAATCAGATAACGGCCACATCGAGCTGACCAATCGTAGCACTTTTTCTCCCACTTACCACACTATATCATCAGTATAATCAGAGAAATGATTGCACAGTACAAAGATCTTCTTTTAGACCAAAATCCTATTTCATGCCTCCAGTTTCGAATGTGACTTTGACTGCTTTTACAAAAAAGGTGGATTATGACATTGAAAGATTATTCTTATCATCAAATCAAAAAAGTAGGGAAAACTTGACCAAAGCCCAAAAAACTGCAATCGATTATTTAACAAAGAATGAGTCTATAATCATAAAAACCTGCTGATAAAGGAGGAGCAGTTGTAATAATGGACAGAGATAAATATGTTGAAGAAGCCTTACGACAACTTAACAATCAAGACTACTATCAACGGCTGCGGTCCAATCCGATGGACAACATAAGAGATGAAGTAAAAGTTCTGTTGCTCACAGCGAAGGATACTGGGTGCATTTCAAAACAGGAGCATGATTTCCTCCTATGTCAACATCCTAGAATACCCACCTTCTATATGCTCCCAAAGATCCACAAGTCTCTCGAATCTCCTCCAGGCAGGCCCATCATATCGTCCAATGGTTCTCTCACAGAGCCAGCTTCGCAATTTATAGACTTTCACATTAAGCCATTGGCTCAACAACTTCCTTCCTATATACAGGATACTAATCATGTGTTGAAGGTCGTAAGCGATATGAGAGTTCCAGACAACTGTTTTTTAGTCACATTGGATGTGGAATCTCTTTATACAAACATTGCTCATAATGATGGACTAAAAGCTTTACAACATTTTCTGACGAATAGACCTATAGACTCTTTGCCTCCCTCAGAGTTCATCGTTCAGCTCACCGAATGGACACTTAAAAATAATGTTTTTCTTTTCCAAGACCTATTGTATATTCAGGTTCGGGGCACTGCGATGGGTGCATGTTTTGCCCCCAAATACTAACCTTTTTTTAGGTTTGTGGGAGAGGGATTTTGTCTACTTAAACAGATACAGTGACAAGATAAAATGGTGGGGGAGGTACATTGATGATATTCTTCTGATTTGGGGTGGTTCTTATAATGAACTGTTACAATTTTATGATCACTTGAACAATAATGATAGGAATATCAAATTGTGCATGGGACATTCCAAAACGGCTATTAACTTTTTAGATCTAACCATTTCTATTGGTAAAGATGGGAAACTCCATACTACTGTATATCGTAAAACAACAGATAGGAACACTATGTTGAAAGCAGATAGTTTCCATCCAAATTGGCTAAAAAATAATATACCTTTTGGTCAGTTCCAACGTCTTAGACGTATTTGTTATAATGATAATGAATATGAAGTGCAAGCTAAAGTCCTGTCCAACCGATTTTTAGAAAGGGGCTATCACACAGAAATTGTACAAAATGCTTATAAGAAAGCCCAGTGTATTTCTAGACCAGAGCTATTCCAGAAGAAGACAAAACGATCCTGTTTACAGAATCAGGCCTATTTTGTGACAGAATATAGCTCGTTAGCCAATCCCATAAAAAGGATCATACACTCAAATTGGAATCTCATTAAGAGTGATCCTGTTCTTCGAGAAGTGTTTTCTGCATCTCCAAAAATTAGTTTCAAGAGGGCTCCAACTCTGCGAGATAGGCTAATATCTAGTCATCTTCCTGCCAAAAAACAGACCACTTGGCTTAACAGACAATTAAAAGGTACTTACAAATGTGGGTCTTGTAACCATTGTTCTAATATTAAAGAATGTAAAGAATTCTGTAATTTCAAGACAGATAAGAGATACAACATAAAGACATTCATTAATTGCAACACCACTTTTCTGGTATACAGGTTATCATGCAAATGTGGATGCTTTTATGTAGGCCGGACCAAGAGACGTCTCAAAGACAGAGTATCGGAGCATAAAAATGCCATTAGAAAAGCTAATTTAGATCACCCTATGGCAAAACATTTTAAAAATGTGCACAATAGTAATCCAGAAGGCCTAATGGTTGAGGGTTTAGAAACGATCAAAAAGAGCATTCGGGGTGGTGACCGATTAAAATGACTTCTACAGAGAGAAACATTCTATATATATGAGTTACAGGCCACAGTATACCCTGGTTTGAATGAAGAAATAGATTTTAGTCCCTTTTTGTGATATGCCTTTTGTGTATATACAATTTTATTTTTATTTTTTTTTGTATATGAGTATATGTATGCGTGTATGTATATATGCATGTATGTGTATGTGTATATATGTGTATGTATGTCACATGGGCGTCAGTTTGGTTTGAAATGTGCTGGGGACAGAGACGCATTCGGAAGTGCATTTTCAGAAGTGCTGGGTACAATGAATGACGCATTCATTTTTCTCTCTTTCGCGCAGGTTATGTTTTGAAAGACGATGTCCTGTAGCTCAGGCACGGCCACACTTTTCAACAGGCCCACCCAAAAGTTTCACAAAAAAAAAAAAAAAAAAAAATTTTTTTTTACTTTTACTATATTCTAATTTTGTCAATAATTATTCAAAAAATCGCCAATAAGCTCATAATTTGTGCTAAAATAGTGTTTAGTTTTAAAAACCATTTTAAAAAGCTGGTTATATTTTGATGTTTCTGCGCAAGTTCAGCAGACAGTGAGGTTCGGGTTTGTTCCGATCAGAGCTCGTGAGTGGAGAGCGCATTTCTGAATATTCCGCTCCGCTCGTCCACTTCGTAAAAGTAATGATTGAATGATTGTTAATAGGCTATATCTTCATTACCTAGAGATATAATTAAACAAAAAGTAGTCAAAACACATATAACAGAACATAGCCTAAGTTGTTTATTTTTTACAACATTGTGTTCTTATTTTGTTTAATTAACGAAATGTCAATCTTCGTGTTTATAACAGAAGATACAATGCAATACAAAAATCTTCAAGATGTATAACGGATTGTCACCTTATAAACAGTCCTTTTTAATGGAATAATACACCCTTAATAAAGAAAAAGCTTCAGTGATAAAGAATATGAACGCAATGCATTTAATTATACATTAAGCGTTTTCCTTTCATAGAAACCCTTTATTATAAGGAAAATAGGTGGCTCTTAACGTGTCTTTCTGGCATAGCGGTGCACAGCAAATATTCAATGCATTCAATGAAAATATTCAATGGTATTCAATGCAAAACAAAAATGAAAAATACAATTAGCCAATAAAATAAACAAATTATTGTGGCATTAATTAGCCCATAAACAATATTTATTTTAAAGCCTAAACGAATTTGTTTAAAGAAAAACACCAACGTTGGGCGTTTATCTGTATAGGCTAGTGTTTCAGCCGCCCTTTTCAAACTGGCGCAAGAAAATGCAACATAATTTGATTAGTTAAACATGAAGAGGATTATCCGTCTGGCATGGCCGCTCACTCTAACGTTAACCTAGATAAATGTTTGATATTATGAAGCGCATATCCAAGTGTTTGTGCGGAGTGTGGAGCGCGCATGACATGGATAGAGGCGCCGGTGCCATCACTCGCATTTTCCTATCAACAGTGGAAACAACTTAAAATACTCCATTTCTGGTCATACAGAATATAATAATACATCAGTCGCAACTACTTTTATTTGTGTAAACTCACAACAACAAGAAAACGGTGTGCCTTTGTAAAATAAAAGAAAATGAACAGGGCGCGCTTTCATGATCTCTGTGAATTGGAGCGCGCCTCAAAAATGAACTGACAAACAGTTTATAGACAAGCCTCACAGACATGAGAAATATAACTATAAAGTTAATAAAAAAAATGTCCACCAACGAAAAAAAATCCAATCGAAAGCAAATACGGTATAGCTACCATCTGATTATGTAATCCTGTCCGTATGAAAGGCGCATCTTGGCTACATTACAGCGGAGATGTGGAAATATGTATGCAGGCAGCCTACACTGATTTAGAAAAGACTAGTTCATTAATAAACTATTAAAATGCATCGTTATTTTAAAACGACATAAGATCTCATATTAGACATAATTGAGGTGAAAAAATAATAGGCTATGTGGCAGCAATGCATCACCATATGATTCTGCTATATTTACTTTTTATAGCTATATTAAATCCAGGCAATTGGTTCATGAAACATTGATTAAAATTAAGATATAATTAATACAAAACGAAATTCACTTTAAAGAAAGGCAGCTGTTCTGTTTGAGGTCTCTGTGAAAGTTAGTGGCGCTTTCAGAGCGCTCACGTCCGTAACCGTAAACTGACACCTTGTTTTTTCCCTCATAAATGCAAACATGGAAAATAAAATAAAATGAATATTATAGTGTTTTTTTGTTGGGTCAGACAATGATTACCAAATTTCTCTCTCATATTGCTCCTCACAACCACTGAAAACGGTCAAAAAAATCGAACCAAAAGTCAAATTAATATGGACGGAAGTTAAAAGTGGTGGGTACAAAATGACTCATGACGAAATCTGGTGGGTACGCGTCCCCCCCGACCCCCCCGAAATCGACGCCTATGTGTATGTATGTGTATTAATTTCCTTTTTTTTTTTTTTTTTTTTTTTTTTTTGATGGACATTGCTTAATTTGCAATGTAACCTCCTAGTGGACCTTCTCTGTATGTGCATGTAATTTATCATTCAGGTGTTTCTAATTAGCATCTATAAAAGAGTAAATTGTTTGATTGGAAAACATACCCTGAAGAAGGCTGTTTGTGCCGCTACGCGTGGGTTGTTTTTCCCCCCAATGTCTTTTAAATTTTCTATCATGAAATAGCCAGTCCAATAAAGGCTTTTTATAATTTTCTAAAGAAGAGTGCCTTGTATTTCCTTCTACTACATCATAGTGAATTCCCGACCCCGAAGAGCACCTTCAAAAAAACCTTTTTTCAAAAAAACCTTTTTCAAAAAAACCTTTTTTTGAACTCCTTGAGCACCTTGGGCGGGTGGGACATGTCCCCACCACTTTTTGCCAAGGTCGATATTGTCCCCAACACTTTTGAAACATCTCGCGGCACGAATGTACCAAATACCAATACAAAATAAACAAAACATCTCCAGTTAACCAGCAGAGCATTCATTTCGTTCGTTTGTTAAATAAGAGGCGATCTAGCCCTGAAATGTGTTGTTTTTTAAATCAAGTGATCAAAGTGCTCATTGCCGCTGCGATCACTGGTGCGCATACTGTGTTTGTTTGTGGCTCGCGCACAGTCTTTACTGGGACGCGCGCTTCAATCCGTTGTGGGGAGACGATCTATTCGTTCCGGTAAAATTACAAAACAGAATGCACACAAACGTGTGTCTACCTGATATAGCCTACAACCACTGATAAACATAATAGGTTTTGATGAGAAAAATAAATAAATAAATAAATAAAACCTACATGAGTACGGATTCGAACCCAGACCCTCTGACACGCTTGGCAAAAGTTGTAGGCCCCTGGACTATTTAAATACACACTCAAAATGGCCGGATAAACATATAATAGGCCTCATTAAACGACGTATGAAACCTCATCAATTTACTATTTAAATCGATTGCTGGACATCGTAATGTAATGTTATTGTTTTATGATTTAGCATTTTGTCTCCCCCCACCACCACCACCTGTCCCACCCACTTTTTTAAACAAAGTTACGCCACTTGTAATCTCACCATAAATGCATTTAATTAAATTATAAAAGGAATAAAAGGAATTAACACTTACCAGGAGTAGGCCAATACTTTAGCAAAAATAAAAATAACTAATGAATAATAACTAAGCCAAAAGTTACTGCAGTACAGTGTAGGCATAGCTCCAAAATCAGTTTTAAATTCATAATTTAATATTAATGAGATTAATGAGAACATTAAAGTAATGTTCTAATTCTAGATGTTTGTAAATGATGCATGATTTTGACGTGGTTTAATCAATGGCCGTGCGCGTGAACTTTCAAGTCGCTTTCAAACACTGGAGCGGCCGCGGCGCAGAGTTGCCATGGAAACGGCGCGGGACCACTGCGACTGGTAATTAGGAAAACTCCCTCTCTCGCTGTTGTTTTCACTACTTTCAGATGATTAGTCTCCAAAATCACACGAATAATACACACAACTGTTCTTCACACTTCTCTTACTTGTAATTGATACGCTTCTGTTGCATCTCAACCGTTTTCAGAAGAAGAGGTAACGTTAACTCGGTTGAGCTTTTGTTTATGAAAGTTTGGGCTTTTAATCACCTCTTATATGACAGGTTTTGTAAAGGTTTTCCTTGGAAGTGAGCTAATTTATTTTACACAAAGTAAACATAAACGTATGTAATCGGTGACGTCACTTACATGGAGTGAGAAAATTGGTTGAAACTAGCTCAATGGTAAACAAATATTGATAAAAAAATGTTCTGTGATTTCAGCAGCAACAAAATAACCCATAGCAGAGGGAGCTCCACGACTTCAACATTTCTGATGAAAGCTGCTGCCGGAGAAGTAGGAAATAGCAGAGTTGGGCAGATCATCATCTCTAAGGCGCTATGAACCATATGATTAGTAAGTAAAACTTCAAACATACACTAATTGTGTTGGTAAAAAAAAAATTGTTTTGAAAGAAGTCTCTTATGTTCACCAAGACAGCATTAAAAACAATAATATTGTGAAATATAACACATTTTAAATAACTGTTTTCTATGTGAATATATTGTAAAATGTAATTAATTCCTGTGATCAAAGCTGAATTTTCAGCATCACAGCTTCATATGATCCTTCAGAAATCAGAATCAGAAAAAACAACTACAGCATTTATTGTTTATTATTTATAAATTATAAGTATAATTATTTATTACTAGGGCTGGGCGATATGACGAAATATATCGTCTGGACGATAGAAAATGTCTATCGTTTTATATAAGGCTCTATCGTTTACGCCACGATAAGGCGTTTTACGGCAGAATTAACCTCACGGCATGCCCATGCACGCTGCAAATACATAAACAAACATGGAGGAAGACGGTAGTAGACGCGGTTCAGACCAGGGTAAGTTAATTCTCAACTAGATGACCAGCCAACCCAACCGTTAGTAGCTCCACAACAGCGCGCATCTGTGCATTCATTCATTCACACACACACACACACACACACAGAGAGAGAGAGAGCAACGCGATTCATATTTAAACAGTCTTTTTGCGTGTACAGACACTATTGCGATTAGAACAAAGCAAATATAGAACTGACCTATTCCTCAACCGGATCCGTTGCTCCTCGAAATGAAAACGAGGTGAACCTGAAAGTGAACATATCCAACTGATTGTGGGTGTTCACAGGTTTGCGTGGATCGCCTCAGATTATTTGCATTTGAATAGCGCGCGCTCTCCGTAATTAAGATCAAAGTCAACAGAATATTTTGAATCTCTTTTGCACTTATAAGAAAAAAAACCTATCGCGCCGGCGCGATTGTCGAACCCAGGGGGTTAAAAAATAGATTTTCGCCAAAAAATAAAATCCTCTTTGGCTCCGCGGCTGCCATGGTAAACAACGTTAGCCTACCGGTGACTGAAGTCTCACGTCACGTGCGAGTCAAGAGCGAAGTGATTGACATGACCAGGCTACCGTAGCTATGGCTTGGATTCGTTAGCAAACATTGCCCCCCTGTGGTATTTGCATGTTACTATCACAAGCATAATGTTGTGGCCTGCCCAGAAAAAACGTTGGTTCTAATAATTATTTACCTCCGCCAACAGCGAGACCGGACCCGGCCGGTAATGGAATACAGGCCAATATTAGAGGATTTACGGTAGACTATTCATGAAATGAATTAACAGAAAAATTGCTATATCGTTATCGGGATATCAAATGAGCTATATCGGGATATGAAATTTTGGCCATATCGCCCAGCCCTATTTATTACTATTACAGCTATTATACGTTTTTAATTACAGATATCGAGATTATCGAATTGTGAGAAGTTTAAGTATTTAGATCTATTCCCATCACATAAAAGGTTGCAGTGATGAGCACTGAGCAGATGACAGCCTGTTGATCGCGCGAATCTTATCGCAACAGTTTCTGCACTCTCACTAATGCTTTCACAATGCAATGCAAACATGATGTATGTACAGTAAGAGCTTCGTTGTGCAGCGTAACAGCGTCTTTGATTTCATAACGAGTTTTGGCAAGTGTCCAGATAAACTTGCGCTGTGTGATTGACAGCTTGGGCGATTGGAAAGTGATTGTTCTTTGATCGCTTTCTGTATTTTAATCGCATTTTCTATGCGAGGAAAACGCTTAACTGTACATAGTAGGCCAGGGCTATTCAATTAGTTTCATTCGAGGGCCGCATTATTAAATCGAAAAGTTGAAGTGGGCCGGTGGGTTGGTTTGGGGGTTTAGCTTATTTATTGAAACATAACAGTTTCAATAAATAGGTTAAAGTAACCCTAAAAAGGTGTGGTATTTACTTGGAAATCTGGTACCCAACAGTAGCCTATGCAAATATATAAAACCATAATAAATAAAAAACTTGATAATTTACAGCTGTGTACAACTATTTTCCTTGGAACAAATAAATTATTTATACAAACTTATAGCTGTTGGTGAGAAATAGTAATTATTTTATTTATAATTGTTATGCTTAAATGAAAATATTCTGACAGTGAGACTTGTTAACCACAGGCTCCCACTGTATAAAAAAAGCCTAAACACAAGTTAAAAACTATACATACACATAATTTCATAACAAACATTAATTATATATTCCTCTACCCACCTAATAAAACTAATGCAATATAAATCACTATATTTACTATTATACTACATAATATTATAGTATATATATTTACTATATTTATTTATTTATTACTACATAGTATTCAATATAAATATTGCACATTTCTGCCCAACCCATGGTAAATTACTACAGTACATTCATGGTAAATGTTTGTAAGTGTGATTAGGGGATTTAAAGTCTTCTAATTTCGTTCATGACACAATGTTTCTCCTGCTTTCCTCATCAGTCTTGTTGGGAATGTTGTAGCATTTAATACTAGTTAAACCAGGGGTTCCCAAACTTTTCCATTCCAGGACCCACCTAGACAAGAATAATCTCTCTCAAGACCCACCAAAATATAAAATAATTTTAAAGCATGAATGTGGGGTGGGAGGCGTTAGTTCTCTTTGGAGCAGTTTTTTTTTCCTTGTTATAGTATGAATGACAAGTTTAATTGCAATACAAACTTTTGGCACATTATCAAAAATTGAGAGCCTAACAGCCTAATGGCTGTTGAAATAATGTGAAGAATACTGAGTAGTTTTTGTCTGCTGCCTCAACTGATTTACCAGACATGGCAGAACAAATTTAAAGAAATGAGAAAAGATTTTAAAAGTAAGCTTAATCATAACCAAAGGTTTGATATGACAAAAATCAGAATATAAAAAAAATATAATAGACTATAATTTTATTTGACAGTAGGCCCAGGACCTAGAATTTCAATACTAATAAAAATGCTGCGAGTGTTGTTAAACGCATTGCGTTGTTCAGCGTAGAAAACACTTTCGTGCTCGTGTCTGTATGTGGAGCCCGATCTCACGGGAAAACGTACAAATTCTGTATGTGAAATACTTTTTACATATAGGCTATATTTTTTTGCGTTATAGCAAAATGCATGCAAGGGAACGCAAACAACGCACTCTTACGACGACCATATCTCTGAAAGACAACAGTGCTGTGTTGAACAGACGACAGAGAAATCAGTGCGATTTGTTTCATGAAGCGCGCGCTTGCGACATGTTGTGTTAACAATTTCAGCGCCTCAGAGTGGCGCGGTTCATTTGCGGTGCGCATTATTAACAAGAAGAAACTCCATTGTTTCCCACACATAGACTAATTCGTGGCGGTGCGCCACAGAATCAACACCGGCCGCCCACATAAGCGTTTCGTTATAAAAAAATTTAAAAAAATACGCAATTTAAAACACGCAGCGTATTCATTCAGCTGCATTTCCTTTCCCTGCTCTCCCTCCGTCTCTCTGTCACTCACGCGTCTTTCTCACAAGCAATTTTGTGTCTCGCCAAAGCCTTATTTGATCGCTGAGTGATGTACATGAGAGCTGCGCTTGCGATAGGGCGCATATTACTGAAAGAACCATAGACAGTATATAAACGGAAAGAACGAGTAGAGAGAGAGAGCCCTGCTCGCGCGCGCGCACCCTTACCGTCTTTAAACTGTCTTGCGCTCTCTCTCTCTCGCTTCCTTTGCGCATATTAATCAAAATCAATTGAGAATTGAAACGATGGTAAAATATCGGAAGACCGAAGTTTCACGTGGAGCATTCGGGTATTTTTTTTTCCTGAATTACTGCTGGGTGTTGTGCTAAAAAACCGTTGCCTTATCTTCTCTGAAAAGCGTTCCGCACATTCAGCTGACATAAAAAAAACTTTAAATAAACAAAACAAAACCTATCCAATGATGAAATGTTTTCTGTGTTGACAAATCTTGTGCGATGTCCTAACTGCCAGTGCCAGGATAATCACACGCGTTGTACAAGTCCGCTAATGACACGTCTGATTCGCGAACTAATGATTATTGATTAATGATAACTAATAACATTATGACAACCAATGACAACATTAAACAAACTCCATAATTTTTCTATTTCCATTGATAGCTCCTTTATCTCTCCCTCCCCTCAGGTTAAGAGTCTGGGTGTCATCTTCGATAGCACCCTCTCTTTTACATCTCATGTTAATAATGTTACCCGGTCTGCTTATTATCATCTTCGTAATATCAACCGTTTGCGTCCTTTCCTCACGCCTCACTCCACTGCCATTCTTGTTCACAGTTTAGTCACTTCCCGTTTAGATTATTGTAATTCTCTTTTGTTTGGCCTTCCACATAAAACTCTTCATAAACTTCAACTGGTCCAAAATTTAGCTGCTCGCATTATTACTCGTACCTCATCTATTCATCACATCACCCCTATTTTACAACAGCTCCATTGGCTCCCTATCATTTATCGTATCAACTATAAAATACTTCTCCTTACTTTTAAAGTCATTCATAATCTAGCCCCTTCGTATCTTTTTGATCTCCTCCATGTACCTACACACGCTCGTACTCTTAGATCCTCTTCTTCTATTCATTTCACCGTTCCCCGTGTCCACCTCGTTACTATGGGGAGTAGAGCTTTCAGTTTCTCTGCTCCTCAGCTCTGGAATTCGCTTCCACCGGACCTCCGTAATATTGATTCTCTCACACTTTTCAAATCCAAACTCAAAACTCATTTGTTTAGAATAGCTTACTCCCTTTGACCACAACTGCATTTTCTTTTAATTGTATTGTATCTTATTGTTTTTAAATATTGTTATTGTTGTTAATGATGATGTAAGGTGACCTTGAGTGTCAAGAAAGGCGCCTATAAATAAAATGTATAATAATAATAATAATAATAATAACTAAAATCTGTGGGAAACGCTGAACTCGTTTACTCCAATCACTGCTCTGCATTCTGCATGAGATCGCATTACACCGGATAATTCAAATGTCACGAAAGGCTGATTCAGGTCTCCGCTGCATTTCCCAAAAGCATCGGGAGCTAAGCTGATCGTAGAGACCATAAGTGGCAACGGTTTTATGATCTACTTAGGCATACGATGCTTTTGGGAAACGCAGCGCCTTTCGTGACATTTGAATTCTCCTGTGTAATGCGATCTCATAGCGATTTCTATGTAACGTTGGTACATCGTGCAAAATGTTTGTGTGTGTGTCCTTCATGAAATTTAGCTGCAGCCAATGACTGCGCGACCCACCTCTTCCCAATCTGCGACCCACAAATGGGTCGCGACTCACAGTTTGAAAACCCCTGAGTTAAACCATCGAGTGATTTGTGGTTTGTAACAGAGAGGTTTCGGTCGAACTGAAACACTTCCCACTGGTTGTCGCAACGGTGTTTAATATGTGATGAAATGGTAAAAAGTGCACGATCATCTTTTGCCTGAAATAATATGAACTGCTGTTCCTATCTCAGGATGCTCAGCAAGTTCACTAGAGATTACAGCAGCTCCAGTGTGGATCCAGCCTCACTTGTGAAGACTTCAGATGATGGCAACTATAGATGGACATAAAAAAACTGCCAGATTTTAAGGTGGGGTGAAGGCGATATTTCAAAAACGCTGTTGGACATTGTTGATATTTGGAATGAACCAAAACAAACACACCCCTCTCTTCAATACTCCACCTCCAATACGCACCTTGGTTGGTTTTATTGAGCAGGTCATGCAATAACATAAATTAGTTCTCTTACGAGAGTTCTCTCGTACTGTGTTTTAACCAAAACGCTACGGGAAAAGTCTCTTTTTCACGAAACACTAAAGCAAAAAATTATCCTTAATTTTCATATATGTAAAACGCGTTGCGGCAGCAGCAGTCAGCTATGGCGAGACGGCTTGTTCGCTCATTGGCTGCTCTGCGGCAACTGCATAAGCCTATCGAGCGAGGCCTGAGGTGACGTCAGGCCAATGAGGGCGCTTCGCGCCCTCCTCGCCACTTCCCGCCGAGACGGGCGTGGCTTACCTCTATAAAAGGAGCTCGAGAAGGCTGATTCACTTGATTTTAATCTCTTCAGCGAAGCGCACGCATCGCTGGATCACGGAAGCAAGCGTCGTTTGAAGCAAGCACTTCAGCGGGACGAGCCCTCGAAGCCGCTGGCCAACGCCGCCTTCTACAGCCGTACCTGCTGCGCTTTCCGACGCCCATATCCTTTATTGCATATTGCTCTGTTTTCTGTGTGTGTGTGTGTTCGCTGCAACACTCACCCCTAAAAGAGCTGCGTCTTTGTAAAGATGCCTTCCTACGGCTCGTGCCGAGCCCCACTCACCGAGGGAGACAGTCACGTCATCTGTGTCTCCTGCCTGGGTGAGGACCATGCAGCGCTCGCGCTCGCTGACGGCGGCTGCCCTCACTGCGAGCTTTTGCCGATGGTGACTCTGAGGACTCGCCTGGCATCCTTCTCGAAGCCTGCATTCACCGCCGCGATGCCGCGCCGTAAGAAGCGCCGCTCGCAGCGGGTCCCGGAACCCGCTCCAGCCCGACCAAGCTCGCCGGTTCGCCCGCCAGCTTCACCGGCCTCGCCCGAATCACTTCCTGATGCTCAGCGCCCGCAGTCTGCCGCCGCTTCATCAGAGGAAGTTGTTTCAGAGGCCGCGTCGGGGGAAAAGGATTCCTGCTCTCTGCTGGCTTCTGGCAGCGAGGATTGGGCGAGCTCCGAGGATCTCGCGCCTCCTGCCCGCAAGCCCACGACGAGAGCCAACATCGAGACGGAGCTCATGCGAGTACTCGCGCTGGCCGCGGCGAGCCTCGGCCTCGAGTGGTCTGCACCGGAGCCCCCCTCTCGAACCCGGCTGGATGGTAGCTTCCTCCCTGGTGAGCGCACTTCTCCGGAATCAAAGCCCGCTCCTTTTCTTCCTGAGTTGCACGAAGAAGTTGCGAAGGCCTGGAACGCGCCCTACTCTGCGCGAACGCGCTCATCTGTGTCGCCTGCATTTTCCTCTCTGGATAATGCCAAAGACCGAGGCTACCTTTCACTTCCGCCGGTGGAACACGCGATAGCGACCCACCTTTGCCCGCCCTCTGCTGGACGGCGGACTAAACCGGTGTTGCCTTCGAAAGCCTGCCGCATGACGTCGACGCTGCTCGCGCAAATTTTCTCCGCCGCTGGGCAGGCCGCGTCATCGCTACACACCATGGCTACGCTGCAGATTTTCCAGGGTGATCTCCTCCGTAAGTTGGACGAGATGGGACCTGACGCTATCTGCATCGCGGACTTAAGCACCTACTTTGAGCCGAAATATCAAAACTGATAAGCAAAGGGGCGATAGAGCGCGTTCCCCCAGCTCAAAGCGAAGGGGGGCTATACAGCAGATACTTTCTAGTCCCCAAAAAGGACGGCGGTATCAGACCCATACTGGATCTAAGACAGCTAAACAGAGTATTAGTGAAACGCAGTTTCAGAATGCTCACAACCAGCAAAATCCTCGCGCATGTTCGCCGAGAAGACTGGTTCATGTCGATAGATCTGAAGGACGCGTATTTTCAAATACAGATAGCGTCACATCACAGGCGATACTTGAGATTCGCCTTCGAGGGTCAGACATATCAGTATACAGTCCTGCCATTCGGCTTGTCCCTGGCACCTCGTACATTTACGAAATGCATGGACGCAGCGCTCGCTCCTCTCAGACTCAGAGGCATGCGAGTGCTGAACTATTTGGACGACTGGCTGATCCTAGCTCAATCACGATCACAGCTCGTGGAGCACAGAACCATTTTACTCGATCACCTCGAGAATCTTGGTATCACGGTCAACTGGACGAAGAGTTCACTGAACCCCAGTCAAACGATTTTGTTTCTGGGTATCGTTCTGGACTCACAGTCTATGACAGCGCGGCTGTCACCACAGCGCGTGTTGCTCATTCAGCGCGCGGCGAGCTCTTTCCGCTGCGGCGCGTCCACCCCGCTCAGGAAGTTTCAAAGGATGCTAGGTCTCATGGCCTCAGCATCGCCAGTTCTCCAGCTGGGCTTGCTCCGCATGCGCCCACTACAGTTCTGGTTGAAAGCGCGAGTACCGCGCGGAGCGTGGGTGTTCGGTCGATTGCGCCTCAAGGTCGATCAGAACTGTGTTACAGCCCTGGTGCCTTGGATGGCGGTCGACTGGTACCGATCAGGTGTAAGCCTGGGGACTTCCTCGGGAGTGAGGATGGTGTCGACAGACGCATCCACCTCGGGATGGGGAGCGCTGCTCGAGGGCAGACCGTTCTTCGGCCTGTGGTCGGAACGAGAAAAGCTCCAACACATAAACTGCCTAGAAATGCTGGCAGTGCACAACGCGCTGACGCGTTTTTGTCCCCACATCAAGGACCAACACGTCATAGTCCGTTCGGACAACATGGCTGTGGTGTCCTACATAAATCGCCAGGGCGGTCTGAAATCCACATCCCTGTACAGGCTGGCGAAACGCCTCCTACTATGGGCTCAGCACAACTTACGCTCGCTGAGAGCAGTGCATGTACCTGGGCTTCAGAATGTGGGCCCAGACAGACTGTCCAGGAACAACGTTCCCCCGGGCGAATGGTCTCTACACCCACAAACAGTCCGGCTGTTGTGGAGGAGATTCGGCAGAGCGGAGGTGGACCTATTCGCGTCCCACGAAAACGCTCATTGCCCCACGTTCTTTTCAAAGACCGACAGCGCGCTGTCCCGAAGGTGGCCGCGCTGCCCATTATACGCTTTTCCCCCCGTCTCCCTCCTGCCACAGGTGTTGGAACGGGTCAGGAAAACAAAATGCCCAGTGCTGCTTGTAGCACCGTTCTGGGAGAACCAAGCATGGTTCCCAGTCCTGATGCAGTTAGCAGACATCGCTCCATGGCCAGTGCCGTTGAGGAGAGATCTCCTCTCGCAGGCCGGGGGCTCGATTTGGCACCCACACCCGGAACTGTGGTCCCTTCATGTGTGGGCGCTCAACGGATACCCGTTGGTCTCGCAGAGGGAGTCATGAATACCATCACTCAGGCTAGAGCGCCGTCGACTCGGCGGCTTTATGCTTCGAAGTGGTCGGTTTTCTCCGGCTGGTGTACAGCTCGGAGCCTTTCACCCCTCGAATGTGAGGTAACGGAGGTTCTCTCCTTCCTACAAGAGCTGTTGGATAAGGGCAGATCCCCTTCCACGCTCAAAGTGTATGTGGCGGCTATTTCAGCGTTCTCCGGTTCAATGCTGGGTCAGTCACTGGGAAGGAATGATTTAGTCATCCGCTTCCTCAGGGGAGCTAGAAGACTGAATCCAACCAGACCTCCTTCAGTCCCTATGTGGGACCTTTCTACGGTCCTGGCGGCCATGAAAGGTGCCCCTTTCGAGCCTATCCAGTCTATTAGCCTCAAACATTTGTCTTTCAAAACAGTGTTTTTGATGGCTCTCGCTTCAGTGAAGCGCATAGGCGATCTGCACGCGCTCTCTGTGAGCCCGGCGTGCTTGGAGTTTGGTCCTAATGACTCTAAAGTCATACTCAAACCTAAGCACGGCTATGTGCCGAAATCCCTCAACACGCCTTTTCGGGCTCAGGTTATTTCCCTGGCGGCCCTGCCGGCATCGAGTGAGGAGGGGGACTCGAGTTTTCTTTGCCCTGTTAGGGCTTTAAGAGCTTATGTGTCTTCAGACAGTCAGAGCAGCTCTTTGTCTCGTTCAGCGGACGTTCCAAAGGAATGGCTGCTTCGAAACAAAGTCTATCCAGATGGATAGTTGACGCCATAGCGCTGGCTAATACTGTCAAGGGCATTCAATGCCCGTTGGGAGTTAGAGCGCACTCTACGAGAGGCGTTGCCTCCTCGTGGGCTTGGTCTAGCGGGATTTCCCTACAGGATATATGTACGGCGGCAGGCTGGGCCTCTCCGTCTACATTTATCAGGTTTTATAACCTAGAGGTTCCCGCCTTACAGGCTAAGCTTTTGTCGGTGTAATCTATTCAGCTGTCTAGTCAGACCTCTGAAATCGCAGGCGCAATGCGCTACCGACTATCTTGGGCAGAACTGTGTAAGACCCACATTTCCCACATTAGTTCAGGCTCCCTACCCTGTCTATGTGATGTCATATTTGCGTCTGTGGACATGTCTATATAAGGACGGAGGGAAACCCCTCCTGTCTTTAGACTCTCCCTGTGAGGTCACGTTAAGTCCGCGACGCTACAGTATAGGGAATTAAGGCTCCCCCCCCTTATTCCCTGACTCTGTGTGAGTCAATCTGGTGATTATGCACTGTATGCCTGAAATAGCTTCCGGTGATCAGTGTTTTTATCCCAGCACGCACGGCATTTTGCAAGGGGTTCCCGTAGCGTTTTGGTTAAAACGTAGTACGAGAGAACTCTCGTAAGAGAACGTACTCGGTTACTAACGTAACCTTGGTTCTCTCTAGAAGAGGGAACGAGTACTGCGTTCCCTGCCGTGCGTTTGGTTCACTCTGGTTCGCTTCGGCGATCAAAATCAAGTGAATCAGCCTTCTCGAGCTCCTTTTATAGAGGTAAGCCACGCCCGTCTCGGCGGGAAGTGGCGAGGAGGGCGCGAAGCGCCCTCATTTGCCTGACGTCACCTCAGGCCTCGCTCGATAGGCTTATGCAGTTGCCGCAGAGCAGCCAATGAGCGAACAAGCCGTCTCGCCATAGCTGACTGCTGCTGCCGCAACGCGTTTTACATATATGAAAATTAAGGATAATTTTTTGCTTCAGTGTTTCGTGAAAAAGAGACTTTTCTTGTAGCATTTTGGTTAAAACGCAGTACTCGTTCCCTCTTCTAGAGAGAACCGAGGTTACGTTAGTAACCGAGTACGTTATTTACACCAATAATGTGATGCGGCTGCTGGGTTTTCCATGTTGTTACGGAAAGGCCAAAGCTGATCGGTTGGTCTGCGTTGAACCCCGCCACGGGAGAGCAAGCGCTTGTAGAAAGAAGGAGAAAGCGCTTTCCACACGTTTTTAGACGCGATATGTGAACAGGATAAACTGAGAATCTATTTGGTTTAAAATGGAGATCACGATAACATACATCAGAATAACATGTTCCAGTCTATTTAAAAAAAAGCGTAACACTTTATAATAACTGCACGCTATTAATCATCAGTTAAGCATTAGTAAACAGTTAATTCATCATTTATAAAGCATTAATAGACATTAATAAGTAGTTTAGAAATAGTTTATAAATACAGCTATAAATGCTTTATATTTGATTTGAAAGCATATCTATCATGCGTTTAATAATTGTATTTTCATACTTTATTAATGATCAGTTTATCATTTTTAAATGAGGTATTGCATTATTTACAAACCAGTTATTCAGGAGTTATCAGTGATTCATAAGATCACTTAGAAAGTGTAAGTAAATGTAGTAGATTCAGGTAGTTATAAAGCATTTAGTAGTGGTCAGTTCACTATGTTTGTGAGCTCATCTAAAGTGAGGACTAGTTATGCCTTGTAAAGCATTTACAAAGGAGATTTAAAGACTTATTTATCTTTTAAACCAAACAATGAAACAAACACACACAGTGAAACAGAACATCAAAATATTTAAATGAGCCTTTAAATCTTTGTAAATGCTTTACAAGGCATAACTAGTCCTCACTTTAGATGAGCTCACACAAATAGTGAACTGACCACTACTAAATGCTTTATAACTACCTGAATTAACCATGAATTACAGTAGAAATACATGTTAATAAAGCATTTATTAACACACTAAGTAACTATTACTATATGCAAGGGCGTAGGTTTGATTTTGAAATTGGTGGGGACGGGGACATCCCCTGAATCTGTCATTAAAGGGACAGTTCACCCAAAAATGAACATTCTGTCATCATTTACTCTCCCTCAAGTTGCTTTAAACCTGTATGAATTTATTTATTCTTCTGAACACAAAAGAAGATATTTTGAAGAATGTCGGTAACCATGACAGTTGATGGACCCCATTGACTTCCATAACAGAAAAAAAAAAACCTCAATACTGGTTACCAACATTCTTCAAAATATCTTCTTTCGTGTTCAGCAGAAGAAAGAAATGCATACAGGTTTGAAACAACTTTGGGGAGAGTAAATGATGACAGAATTTTCATTTAAAGGTGAACTTACAGAAATTAACTGTTGGCATATTTGTTTCACATCAATAATGTCCAGTTTGTCCTGCTGGACATGACACACAGCAATACTTGTGCCATTGTTCTGAGTCATGTTTTCAGTGTCCTAAGAGCACATAAACTTCTTTCAGCCTCAGCTGATGAGACTGGGATGACAAGGGTTTCAACTTCATCAAACATTCCTCTCATTTCAACAAGACCAAGCAATGTTGTGTTTTTATGTTTTATGGGGACTTTTTACAGACATAATGATTGTATACTGTACAAACGGTATATTATATCCCCCTGGCCTACACTAACCCTGCCTATCACAGAAAACTTTCTGCATTTTTACATTTTCAGCTGTTTTCCAAAAATAAATAAATAAATCCCCACAAGGACAAGTATTTTGGATATTGCCATCTTTGTGGTGACATTTTGTCCCTATAATGTAGTGTTACACACACACACTTAAGCATAACACAATCTCTCTCTCTCTCTCTCTCTCTCTCTCTCTCTCTCTCTCTCTCTCTCTAACGATTGTCAAACTAACGATTGTTCGCCACTTATCCCGCGATTGTAATACAAAACTGATTTGTCCCGCATTTTTGTGCACAGAACTGTTGATTTCTCCCTAGCTTACCGCATCTAAGTTTCCTTCAGAGGAGCATTATTTACCGCTTCACACCAGAGCCTCTCACAAGTTAGAAAAAACAAAGCCAATCAGTTTAGCGATGTGTGTTAAGCAGGCGGGACTCAGATATTAACCGTTTGTGTACCATGAATTGCGCATTTTTCTCAGAACGCTCTTGTAAGAGATTTTAATATAAATAAGATGTTTCCTGATTAAATAAAATAAGCCTAATACATAAAAAACCACAAGACACAACCGGACAACAGTGGTAATATATAAATATATTTTAAGTTTTGATCGAAATTATTGATAGGGACATATCAGTGTCACTGAATATTGGTAGGGACACGTCCCTAGCGTCCCTACTAAATTCTACGCCCCTGACTATATGTCTGAATAATAAGATATATGAATGTACATTTAAATAGTTAAATAATCATTTACTTACACTTTCTAAGTGATCTTATAAACAACTGACAACTCCTAAATAACTGGTTTGAAAATAATGCAATACTTCATTTAGAAATGATAAATTGACATTCATTAACAAAGTATGAAAATACAATTATTAAACACATCATATATACACTTATAAATCAAGAATAAAGCATTTTTAGCTGAATTTATAAACTGCTTAGTAATGTCTAGTAATGATTTATAAATGATGAATTAACTGTTTACTAATGCTTAATTAATGATTAATAGTGTGCAGTTATTATAAAGTGTTACCAAAAAAAGATACTCAATTGAATCATTAATTCAAACACTTTTAAAACCAATTAATTCAGTGTCTCATTCATAAACACCTGGGCTGTGTTTCCCGATAACGTTGTCTCTTAGCGCGCTACGAAGACTCTTAAGGTATTTATAACTTAACTAAAGGTATACCATTTATAGGCGTGTTCCCCGAACCATACCTTAGAAAGCTGCTAAAGATATACCTTCTTACATGCGACGTTACCCAGTGCTGCCCGTGGCGATGGTGTTGAATTGGTTGATATCGACGGCTCGAGAATCAATTATTCTCTCGTGCAGGGGCTGTTTATGTGAGAAAGCGCTGTTCTTTATAAAAGAAGCAATTCAGAAATGTATGCAGGTTGGGTGAGAAAAAACACTGACATTATGGATTCGGATGGCAATAAAATCACAGGCTTACCCCTGTAAATGTTTAAAATACCATACGAACCCATGAGAAACAGTTAGCGTCCGAATACTTACAACTTAACTGACAGTATGCTAGACTTGTAGTCAAGACCGCCTAAACCAAGACCAAGACACTACCAAGACCAGAGGGTATCGAGACCAAGACCAAGACCAAGACAGACCAAGTCGAGACCGCAGGGGAAAAAAACAGACTAGTGTTGAAGCTAAGCAATAACTTGTATGAATTCAAGAACAGCAGCATACTAGGGTTCAGCCGCAGCTTACATTCAATACATATTAGATGGTATTACTTCAACTACACAGGCAGAACAATACAGAGACAGACCATGTCATGTGTGTGACTGTGAGCTCACTGTAAATGTTTTTGCAGACTGGGTGAGATCAACTATGTGTAGCAATTGCATGACGGCTGTTACTGCAGAGGACTGAGACTCCCTTAACTTTTGTGTACTGTTGAGGACTGACATGACTGGCACTGACTGGTTCATCTGACAAAACATCAAACACCTCCAACACCATCTTGCTCCTCCAACAACTGTCTAAAGAATGAGAAATATGTAACCAATTGAAATTATAAATAATGTGTAGATGAAAACATATAACATCAAATTAAAGATACACAATTATAAACTTGGATTAGGCCTAATGTTTAGTCAACAAAGCGGAGATATGCAGATGATATTTAAAAGACCATTTATTTAGTCTAACACCAACAACACAACATACACACACACACACACACAGATATCAAAGACACAAATTCATCTAAGCAAATGCCTGCCTATCTCTGCCCGATTTCGGAGTCTCAGACTCCAAATGAACACATTCTGCAACTTTTAAATACTTAATTACATTTTTAAAAACGAAATTATAGGCTTAAGTGCGGGATCCAAAAGTTGGTCGTTTTGTCGCTATGGTTACACACACACACACACACACAACACACACACACCATTGGCGGTGCACTCAAAGTCATCTGTCAGTTGTGTAGTTGTGCAGTTACCCAAAATGAATGACTCCTGAATGAAGTTAAAACCCATCATGTCACTGATATGTGTTTTTTAAATCAAGTGATCGAAGTGCTCGTTGCCGCTGCGATCAGTGGCGCGGATACAGTGTTTTCTCATGTGGCTCGAGCACACGCCGCACTGTCAGCACTCGGACGCGCGCTTCAATCCGTTCCGTTGCGGATAATAATGTTGCATTATCGAACGTTGTGTCGTCGTGGATATTGTAGTATTGCTAAATCCCCCGACCACTAGTGGTGGGGGAAAAAATCGATTCTGTTTAGTATCGCGATATTTTGCGCACGCGATTATATCGATACAGTAGCGCAAAGTATTGCGATATTTAATTATAAAATTATCTGTTTTACTTTCGGGTTTTCTTCATTGGTTTTCTCGGAGTTTACTCTGATCATGTACATTCGCGTATTACATCCACAGGGTGGCGCTTTGTAGTCGTGCTCGTGCATTCAACAACAAATTAAAATGAAAATGGCTTCATCACAACCGGTTGTACACGACGCTCCGTTGTCTTTCAAATCGAAAGTGTGGGTAAATTTTGGGTTTCATCAAAAAGCAAATAGTAAAGACCTTGACATGCAGCATGCTATATGCAAGGAATGCCATATGAAGATTAAGTACTGTGGGAATACGACAAACTTGAGAGCCCATCTTACAAGGTATCATTTGGAGTTAGCCGCCACTGAGGAAGTGAAACGCCCCAAAGTTGTTGTCCTACCCCCAAATCAACGCACCTTGGACCAAACAAAAATGATCAAGTTACCTCCAAACTCCGAAAGAGCTAAGAAAATCACGGAGGCGATTGCCTACTTTATCTCCAAAGATTTGCAGCCTTACAGTGTTGTGGAGAACGAAGGTTTCCAGAATCTGCTTAGCATACTGGAGCCCAGGTATGTGATCCCCTCACGTAAATATTTTACCGACTCTGCCATCCCCAAACTCTACAGCGAAGTCAGAGATGAGGTAAATGAAACTTTGAGTTTAGCCGACGGAGTTGCTATAACGTGTGACGGTTGGTCATCAAGAGCTACGGAATCGTACATGACCATAACCGCGCATCACATCACGAATGAATGGCAGCTTTTAACTCATGTTTTACAAACCAGGGCGATGCATGAGAGCCATACCGGGGCCAGTGTGGCCGAGTTGCTGAAAACGGCAACCGAAGAGTGGGGTATCGCTAACAAACAGATTGTTTTGGTTACGGACAACGCGTCCAACATGGTTGTGGCCGCGCAGGTGGGGGGGTATCTTCACGTGAAATGTTTTGCCCATACGCTCAACCTCGCCTCACAGCGCGCACTAAAGCTGCCTGCTGTCGCCAGGTTACTAGGAAGAGTCCGGCGCATAAGCACTTTTTTCCACCGCAGTGCAATCGCCAACTTCATGTTGGAGCAAAAACAAAAGCTTCTGGACCTCCCCACTCACAAGCTCAAGACCGATGTTGTGACCCGTTGGAACAGCGGGTACGAAATGCTTGAACGTTTCCTGGAACAGCAACCAGCGATCTGTGCTGCTCTGTTGTCCTCTGAGGTCAGGAGGTCAGGCAGTGATATCTGCACCCTAAACGAAAATGACATTACAGATGCTGAGGATATAATGCTAGCACTTCGACCGATGTTAGTAGCCACAAAACTTGTTTCAGAGGAGAAGAATCCCACTTTGTCTATCATTGCTCCAGTGCAGGCAAAGCTGCTAAATGACACACGAGAGACAATGGGGGACAAACCAATTGTGAGGGACATCAAACAGGCAATAAGTCAAGATCTGCAGAAGAGATACAGCACTGTTGAAGAAAAAAACACCCTCCACACAGCATCTGTCCTGGATCCACGATTTAAGTCACTGCCTTTCCTGACCACAGATGACATCAGTGACATTTATTCCAGACTGGTTGTGGAGGCAGCCAGCCTTCAGGTAGGCTTTATTTAATTAACTACATTGTTTAAAGAGTTATTTTAAAATGTCAAAGTATTTAAAAATGCTATATTATTTATCTGATTTTTTACAACCAAGCCTATGTTCATCTGGTGATTAATCTCTATACTGGTTTTAGTGGTGGTTAGCATTATTTTCTTATATCTTTTTTAATGCAATTGTTTAAATAGTTATTTTAAAATGTCAAAGTATTTAAAAATGCTATATTATTTATCTGATTTTTTACAACCAAGCCTATGTTCATCTGGTGATTAATCTCTATACTGGTGGTTAGCATTATTTTCTTATATCTGTTTTAATGGAAAATCTTTTAACATATATCTAATGTTTCCCTACAGCCCACTATTAGGCAAGAAGAGACCAGCAGTGCCTCTGGAGAAATGGATGGACAGGAGCTTGAAGAGCCTAAACCTAAAAGAAGATCTGGGCTAGCTGATTTACTGGGAGAAACATTTTCTACCACAGCCCCACAAAGGTCACCATTTACCCAAGCTGAAGAGGAAGTGAAGAGATACCAGGAGGCTTCTCCACTGCCACTAGAAGAAAACCCCCTCAACTGGTGGAAAGCTCATGAGACAACGTATCCTTACCTAGCCAAACTCGCTAAAAGATACCTGAGCATTCCAGCCACTAGTGTGTCTGCTGAAAGGGTGTTCTCCACTGCAGGAGACATAGTATCGGCCCAGAGGAGCACTTTAACATCAGAGCATGTTGACCAACTCCTTTTTCTTAACAAAAATGCCAATATTCCCAAATGAGTTTTGGTTGATGACCTTGCAGCCAACAGGACTGGACTCTAGCAGTACACATTTTTTTTCTTTTTTTTTTTCAATTTGATTGAAGCTCTAAGTTACTCTTATTTATATAATTATTCTCATGTTTATGTTACTAAATTTTATTTACATTTTAATTTATGTGCTGAGAGCTCACCATTTATGTGAGAGGTCTCCTATTCAGAGAATAATTGTGTCCTGTCCTGTAATAAGGTCATGTCCTGAATGTTCAAGGACAAAGTTTTTGCACTACCCTCCTAAGTTTTTGCACTACCCTCCTAAGTTTTTGCACTTCTGTTATTAATGTGTAAAAGATAATGTCAACATAATTAAATGTGACATTTGAAGTGAGTTGAGCAGTCTTTTTTTCCTCATTTTTTGTAATGCCTTCGAATAATATGGGAGACATGAATCGCAATATATCGCAGAATCGAATCGCAATACTTGCTGTATCGCAATATGTTAAAAATCGCAATAATATTGAATCGTGGGCCAAATATCGCAATACTATCGAATCGTCACATTTTTGCCAATTCCCACCCCTACCGACCACTATGTCGGTCTGAGACAGCGAGACCAAGACAAGACCAAGACCAAAGACCGTCAAGGCCGTGACAAGACCGAGACCACGTAAAAGTGGTCTCGAGACCGGTCTCGAGACATACATCACTACAGTATGCTTTCACTGGCCTTTGAAAGCGCTCCGCGGACGGCGCCGTCTTTTAGAGCAACTATTCGCTGTATCGCTGCCATAGTTTGAGCAAACTCCCCACCACAATCATTCCCTTTAAATAGACTATTAAACCTATTAAACTATTAAAGGTGCCGTAGAATGGATTATTTTATTATTTTATAATGTTTCCTGGGGTGCCCTTATAATGTTAGTATGTTTTTTAGATCAAAATTTGTTATAATTTAGAAATAAAAGGCATATTTCCTAGCCTGATTTCATTCCCTAGATTGAACACTCTTTTTGAAGGGGCGTGTCTGCTGTGAGACTTCAGTGTAAACGCCCTCTGCTGTGATTGGCTGACATGCTTGCATATGAAATATCTGGCATTACATGTAGAGCTATCTGGAAAACTTTTACTATTACAGCTTTTATACGTTTTTACTATTACAGCTATCGGGATTAACGAATCATGAGAAGTTTTTTAAGTATTTAGATCTATTCCAGCATTGAGCAGATGACAGCCTGTTGATCGCGTGAATGAAGATCTTATCACTGCAACGCGATTTACTGATGCATAAACAGTGTTGAACGACTTTGAGAAAAAGATTATCTGTCTGAACTTGAACAATTACACATCAGAAATTCACATAACCCACTGGTTCTCCAGAGGCTCGGATGAAGGAGCTAAAAAAATACTTTTGTGTTCATTTGTACATCCAAACACTGAGCAACTGCCATCGTTTGCTCGTTTGCAAGCCACGATGTCTCTCGGGGAAAAAACAATATCGCGCTGGATCTAGATAACACAGTGTAAATTATCGTTCCCTATCGTCCGGTCACTACGACGTACGTCGTGGTGAACGACGAATAGGAATCTCGCTAGAGAGGCCAATCTACTTCGAGTGAAACTAAAACAAGCCAATACACATTGGCGTGCAATCATTTGCATCAGCTGCGCAGCCTCGCAGCGCGGGTATTTAACGAGCAGCTGGTGTGATTGCACTTCAGCTTTTTGCTTCGGAGCCAAGCACTTCGATGCGTCTTCTGAGAGTGGAATCGAGCCATTGGATCTCTCTTCGGTGCGGGTGTCACAACACGGCAGCGGGGACAGTCTTCTTTGTGTTTGTTTGTCTTTCTGTTGAAAAAAAAAAAAAAAAACTGAGCAAACAAAAGCTGTTTTAACGGCTGGTAAGGTGCGCCACGAGCGCTCAAAGGCTGTTATCACAGCTGGTAACAGCGCACAGACGGGTGCACATTCCCGTCTGTGTTCGCAGTGTCTGTTCCCCCTGTGTGTTTCGTACCAGTGAGAGCAGTCCCTAAAAAGAGCTTACACAGATAGAAAAGCATCTTTTTCAAAAAAAAAAAGATGACTTTCTATCTGTGTGTTTCTGGATGCGGTCGTTACCTGGGTTCACAGGATGGTCACAAGCGCTGCCTCGTGTGTCTGGGTATTGAACACGCTGAGGCAGCGTTTGTGGATGAGTCATGTACCCATTGTGGGAAGATGACCATCGCGGAGCTACGGTCGAGACTCTTGTTCCTGCAAAGGGGCGGAGTCCCCGTGCCGCTGCCTCGATCCAATCCTCCTCAGAGGGTTGCTGCGGGCAGTGACATGGGTGACCTGAGGATTACGGTGAGCGCGTCTCCTTCGGGGAACCAACCCCCTAGGAGCCCTCACCCCTCTCATGCTCCGCAGCCAGTTGAGCCCCCATTGGAGAAAGCTGGACCATCCTCGCGGTGTGTACCGGTTGTCTCCTTTGGGGCTCCCTGTGAAGACCAGATGTCGATCGCGGCATCGGAGGGTGGGTCAGACTTCTCTGCGGACGACGACTCGGCGCCGTTGCCTCCTTCGGGGGTGTCAACGATGCCTGAGACGGACCCGGAGATGATGGCCATGCTTTCCCGGGCCGCCAACGGGGTCGGGCTCGTGTGGAACCCTCCACCGTGTCCCGAACCCTCGAGGTTGGACGATTGGTATCTCGGGGTGGCGCGCGCTGGTTCTCAGCAACCCACCCCAGTGCCTTTCTTCCCGGAAGTGCATGAGGAGCTTACGGGGACGTGGACGGCACCTTTTACTGCCAGAAACCGTTCCGGTGGCTCCTCCTCCCTCACCACCCTTGATGGCGGGGCAGCTAAGGGTTACACGCGCATCCCGCCAGTGGAACGGGCCGTTGCCATGCAACTGTGCCCTAACTCCACTTGGCGTGGAGAACCGTGTCTCCCTTCACGGGCCTGTAAGTACTCGTCGGATCTAACCGGCAAGGCTTACAAGGCCTGTGGGGAAGCTGCCTCTGCCGTGCACGCCATGGCGTTGCTGCAGGTTCATCAGGCCAAGGCACTGAAGAACCTGCACGAGGGTGGTCATGATCCCCAAGTTCTTCAGGAACTTCGTATCGCAACGGACCTCGCGCTTCGTGCGACGAAGGTGACCGCGCGGTCGGTGGGTCGTGCGATGTCCACCATGGTGGTCCAGGAACGCCATCTCTGGCTGTGTCTGGCAGACATGCGGGAGTCTGACAAGCTCCGCTTCCTGAACTCCCCCGTGTCCCAGACCGGCCTCTTCGGCGACGCGGTCGAGAACTTCGCCCAGCAGTTCTCGGCTGTACAAAAGCAGACTGAGGCCATCCGTCACATCCTGCCGCGGCGGCCAGCTGCTGCTCCTACCCCTCCGCCTGCGGCTCCTCAGTCTGCTCGTCGCCGAGGGCGGCCTCCTGCGTCTGCCCCTGCTCCCGCGCCGCAGCAGCAGCCTCCATCCAAACGGCGCCGTGGAGCCAGTCGCAGGCGGACCGCCCCGCCCGTCCAGGACCCTGCTAAGAAGGGCGGCAAGGCCAGGAGCAAGCGGCCCTAGGACGGGCGACCCAGAGATGGCAGGGACTGCTCTCCAGGAGACGATGACTGCATCGCTCCATCCCCCGGAAGAGGGCCGGGTGGAAAATCTTTGTTTTCCTTTTGTTTTTGTTCCGCCGCTGGCCTCAAAACCAGCGGTACCCAAATTTTCAATAAAAGAGCAGTTTCTTCCATCTCTGGGTCCGAAGAGGGCCCGGAGAGCAGTGGGGGGAGAGAATCCTCACCACTCTCATCCGCCTCTTCTATCGCCAGCAGGCAGCAGTGTGCAGTTCGAGAACGCAACCAAGCCGCCTACTGCACCTCCGGCCTCGTGGAATCAGGTAAGTGTTGCACAGCACACTCAGACTCCGCTACGGGCTGCCTCCCAGAGAGAGCCTCCCGAGCCGAGCCCCTGTGTTCCACCTCGCTGCCCCACTCCGGGTACGCCTACGGTCCCTTTGGTCCCGCTTGTACGGTCTCTGCGAGCCTGGCTAGCGCTCCCCAGTCCGTCTCGCTGGCTCATTCGGACCATCAGGCTCGGCTATGCGATTCAGTTCGCCCGGCGTCCCCCCAAGTTTCGGGCCATCCACTCCACTACAGTGAGAGCAGCCGATGCCCATGTCTTGCGCGCGGAGATCGCAGTCCTACTGGCGAAGGATGCGATAGAGCCGGTCCCTCCAGCCGATATGAGGTCAGGGCACTACAGTCCCTACTTCATTGTACCCAAGAAAGGAGGTGGGTTACGACCGATCTTGGACCTGCGAGTTTTGAATCGGAGCCTTCACAAGCTACCGTTCAAAATGCTTACGCAGAAACGCATTTTCGAATGCATCCGTCCCCAAGATTGGTTTGCAGCGATCGACCTGAAGGACGCGTACTTTCATGTCTCGATTCTTCCTCGACACAGGCCGTTTCTGCGCTTTGCATTCGAGGGTCGAGCATATCAGTACAAGGTCCTGCCCTTCGGGCTGGCCCTGTCTCCCCGTGTCTTCACGAAAGTCACGGAGGGGGCCCTTGTTCCCATGAGAGAACAGGGCGTTCGCATTCTCAACTATCTCGACGACTGGCTCATACTGGCACACTCTCGAGATCAGTTATGCGAACACAGGGACCTCGTGCTCAGGCACCTCAGCCAGCTGGGTCTTCAGGTCAACTGGGAGAAGAGCAAACTCGCCCCCGTGCAGAGGATCTCTTATCTCGGTATGGAGTTGGATTCGGTCGCTCAGACGGCGCGTCTCACAGAGCAACGCGCTCAGTCGGTGCTGAACTGCTTGAACACGTTCAAAGGCAGGACGGCGGTCCCACTGAAATTCTTTCAGAGGCTCCTGGGGCATATGGCAGCGGCAGCAGCGGTAACTCCGCTCGGGCTGCTTCATATGAGACCGCTTCAGCACTGGCTTCACGGCCGAGTCCCGAGATGGGCGTGGCATCACGGCACTCACCGGGTGGCAATCACACCGGAGTGCCGCCAGACCTTCAGTCCGTGGTCAGATCCCTCGTTCCTTCGGGCAGGAGTCCCCTTGGAACAGGTGTCCAGGCATGCTGTGGTGTTCACAGATGCCTCTGCCACCGGCTGGGGTGCCACGTACAACGGGCATGCAGTATCAGGGGTGTGGACGGGCCCCCAACTGCACTGGCACATCAACTGCCTCGAGTTGCTAGCAGTTCGTCTCGCTCTGAGCCGCCTAAAAAGGCCGCTACAGGGCAGAGACGTGCTGGTCCGTACGGACAACACTGCGACCGTTGCGTACATCAACCGACAAGGTGGTCTACGCTCCCGTCGCATGTCGCAACTCGCCCGCCATCTCCTCCTTTGGAGTCAGAAGCATCTGAGGTCGCTTCGAGCCATGTATGTCCCCGGTGTGCTCAACCGTGTGGCCGACGAGCTATCACGAGCTGTGCTCCCGGGAGAATGGCGACTCCACCCCCAGGCGGTTCAGCTGATCTGGAGAGAGTTCGGAGAGGCTCAGGTAGACCTGTTTGCCTCCTCAGAGACCTCCCATTGCCAGTTGTTTTATTCCCTGACCGAGGCGACACTCGGCACGGATGCACTGGCACACAGCTGGCCCCGGGGCCTCCGCAAATATGCATTTCCCCCAGTGAGCCTACTTGCACAGACCCTGTGCAAAGTCAGGGAGGACGAGGAGCAGGTCCTTCTGGTGGCTCCCTATTGGCCCACCCGGACTTGGTTCCCAGAACTTATGCTCCTCGTGACAGTCCCTCCCTGGCCCATTCCTCTGAGGAAGGATCTTCTGACTCAGAGACGGGGCACCCTTTGGCACCCGCGTCCGGACCTCTGGAAACTCCATGTCTGGTCCCTGGACGGGACGCGGAGGTTCTAGGTGACTTACCCCCAGAGGTACTTAACACCATCACTTCTGCGCTAGCGCCGTCTACGAGACGTGCGTACGCCTTGAAGTGGAACCTGTTCGTCGAGTGGTGTTCCTCCCGCAGAGAGGACCCCCGAAGATGTTCGATAGGGTCAGTGCTTTCCTTCTTGCAGCAAGGGTTGGAGCGAAGGCTGTCTCCCTCCACCCTTAAAGTACACGCTGCTGCTATTTCAGCATATCATGACCACATAGATGGCAGAACGGTTGGAAAGCACGACCTGGTCGTCAGGTTCCTTAGGGGGGCGAGACGATTAAATCCTCCTCGCCCCCCCTCCATACCCTCTTGGGACCTTTCCCTGGTGCTTCGAGCACTTCAGGATGCTCCCTTTGAGCCTTTGCAGTCAGCAGACTTAAAGCTTCTCTCCTTGAAGACTTTGCTGCTGATTGCACTGGCTTCGATCAAGAGGGTAGGGGACCTGCAAGCATTTTCGGTCGACGAATCGTGCCTAGAGTTCGGGCCGGGTGACAACCATGTTGTACTGAGACCCCGGCCTGGCTATGTGCCCAAGGTTCCTACCACTCCCTTTAGAGATCAGGTAGTGAACCTGCAAGCGCTGCCCCTGGAGGAGGCAGACCCAGCCCTGGCTTTGCTCTGTCCCGTTCGCGCTCTGCGTATGTACGTGGACAGAACTCGAAGCATCAGGACCTCAGACCAGCTCTTTGTCTGTTACGGAGGCCAGCAGAAGGGAAAGGCTGTCTCCAAGCAGAGGATGGCCCACTGGATAGTGGATGCCATCGCCTTGGCTTACCAAGCTCAAGGCGTGCCCTGCCCGCTCAGGTTGCATGCACACTCCACGAGAGGCGTTGCATCCTCCTGGGCGCTGGCACGTGGCTCCTCGCTAACAGATATCTGTAGAGCTGCGGGCTGGGCGACACCTAACACGTTCGCTAGATTCTATAGCCTACGTGTAGAGCCTGTGTCCTCCCGTGTTCTCACCCTAAACGGGTAGAAGCACTGTGAGTACCGGCTCTGTCGGCTTGCTGCACCCTACTGTGCACCCTTATTGCTCCAGAGTCAAAACCTGTTGAGTCCTCCAACACCCTCGGCACGGACATGGCGGAGCGTCCAGTGCCAGGCCTTATCCGCTGAATCCTTGAGATCCGGGTCTAGGCTGGGTCCCATATGTGTGACCCTACGGGGATCCCATATGTGTATATTCTCCACGGCTGCTCCTAAACGGAAGCCTGTGTCTTTCCCTTGGGCTAAGTCACCCATTATTCATATGCAGTACAACCCTTGGGTTAGTCCATATGTCTATTCCCACATAACTCTCCTTAAGAATGTGGCTCCCGCAGCGTTCCCCTCCCTCAGATCGGGCACGCTTTCCCAGTGTTATCCAATAATCTCACTGTATGGGTTATAACGGAACAACAGTGACGGATACTCTCGGTGTAAGCCCTCTCCTATCGTCCTTCCAGGCAAGAAGGTGTGGAGGCTTACACGGGGCGCTGGATGGGGTGCAGCAGCTGTGGCGCTTTACTAGGGATTCCTATTCGTCGTTCACCACGACGTACGTCGTAGTGACCGGACGATAGGGAACGTCTCGGTTACATATGGTAACCCTCGTTCCCTGAGGGAGGGAACGGAGACGTACGTCCCGTCGCCACATCTGCTGCTACCCGCCGGGGTGACCAGCTTTTCAGGCTTGGCTCCTCAGCAAAAAACTGAAGTGCAATCACACCAGCTGCTCGTTAAATACCCGCGCTGCGAGGCTGCGCAGCTGATGCAAATGATTGCACGCCAATGTGTATTGGCTTGTTTTAGTTTCACTCGAAGTAGATTGGCCTCTCTAGCGAGATTCCTATTCGTCGTTCACCACGACGTACGTCTCCGTTCCCTCCCTCAGGGAACGAGGGTTACCATATGTAACCGAGACGTTAATAAAATCACTACTTACCGCTTGCGGGAATATAACGTTAGTTGAAATTGCCCCCTTCGTCCGTTTGAGACGCCAAGAGATGCCAGGCTGCTTGATATTGTTCCAGGTTAGAAAAACAGTCCGTGGTGAAATGGGCAGAGCAACTAACAACTTCGAATTAAACTGTAGCGGTATCAGATTATAGATAGATTATAGATAGATCTGCCATTTTCCCTATGATCCTCCTCCTGCTTGTTTCTTCACCTGCAGAACTTCTGATGATTCGGCTGTGCAGTTCCGCCTGGCACTGAGCATGGGCTGGCATATGCAAATTTTTAGAGGTGTACATATTAATGATCCCGACTGTTGCGTCACAGTCGGTGTTATGTGGAGATTCGCCTGTTTTTCAGGGGTGTTTTTCAAAAACGAGATTTAAATAAGAAAGAGAAAACTATGGTGTTTGAGACTCACTGTATGTCATGTCCATGTACTGAACTCTTGTTATTTAACTATGCCAAGATAAATTCAATTTCACATTCTAGAGCACCTTTAAATGGTTTGCCAGCTGATATACCTTTGATTGTTGTTAGATTTTTAATTATATTACCCAGTGTAATGACAATTTTATTCTTAGCTTTAGTCCTAACTGCTTTTTCTCAATGTTTTTCACTGTTACAGGTTGCCAGGAAGAATCCTTCTCTACATTGTTGCTGTTCCTTTCTGATCCCTTTTCTCCTGGAGTTCTTTCTGGTGTCATTAAAGTGTCTTAACTTGAATTGTGTCTGTTCATTATACTAGAGACAGTTACACACAAAATTAAGAAGATATTTTTCAATGTCAGTATAGCCTACTTTTTTCATATTGGATAGTCAAGTAGCACCAGGGTTGTATATCAACATAGACATTGAGGGGGACAAGTCCTATAATTATACGTCAATAATAACAATAGTATGTCAATAGTTAGAAATGGCCAAACTGGAAATTCAAAATAGGAAATTCTTGCTCCGCTCTGTTTTTAGGATGACAAAAAAGTTTAAAAGTTACATTTTAGGCTGGTCTACCCAGCAAACATCGGTCCGACGGCAACGTCGTGTCCCTGGCCAAAAATAGTCGCGGTAGGATGGCATTAATCGGTAAAAATATGTAACACAGAACATTTCCTAAAAATCCACTGACGTCCTTTACACGTCTAGTCAAGCAAGACAGAAAAAAACAGGAATTATCTTTATATGAAATACACGATTTGTATACAAAGTAAATATATACTTTATCTTGTTTAAATAAATTATAATCACAAAGTGCCCAGTGTGGTTAAGTGATTGCAAAGCCACTGCATTTTAGTCATTTTAAGTGGACGTCCAGTAGGTGACGTCCTTTACACGTGCATTTATAGTCCATCATGACCCTCGATGAAATCCTTATGAAATATGCAAAAGCAATTATGCTTACACCTTGGTTGATACTGCAATAATTCATTTAAGTGCCCCAAGTAAGAGGTTCTGAAAAGACGTACACTGCTCTACACGTCAAAACTGTGCCACCGAGATGTTGTAGCAAATCTCGTGATATTGCAAAATCCCACGATATGATATATTATCTCGCGATAAAGCGATAACGCAGCCATTTTCCCGTTTTTTTTTTATTTTACATATTTGTAGAACATTAACAAAAAGGCATACGTAGTTTCAGATTTTACAAACAAGCCTGAGTGTACATACAAATATTACATCACAATATACATATCATTCCCTTCAGTAGGCTAAGTAAATTGAAGCCAAGGTAAAAAATAAAATAATAATAATAAAAATAAAAATAGACGAACAAACAAGTATCTAAAGTAGGGGAGTAGGACATTATTCAAGTTATAAAACCAAAAGCTTCCAATAAGGAGCACAAATACACTGCTTTAAGACTTTTCATCCTTCTCACGGTCTCCAAATATACTCTAAATTCCTCCTTAAAAACCAATAATCTTGGAGGAATTTAGAAAAATTTACATTTGTGTGTATAAAATTTCAAAAGAAACACATTATTAATTACAAAAGACACCTTTTTATCCTGTCCAAACTTAACAAATTCCCCCGACAGTATCAACCTTACAGGTATTCTTTGTTGCATCCATCATTCCAGAATTTGCTGCACCAAAATGCACTGAAAAAACAAGTGTTCAACTGTTTCTATCTCTACCTTGCATATTTGACATAAATTTGAATCCTCAACATTAAATCTTATTCTTAAAAAATATATTTTGTTGGATATACTGTATATGATTCAGAATTTTAAAGTGCACCTCTTTACATTTAGGATTAACAGGAAATAAAAGAAAGAAAATTAGTCCTAATTTTACACACTTCTTTCTTCTCATAATGATGAAAAATATAATTTCTCAATACCGATGTACTAAACAATCTCTTAAGAATTTGTTAGAACATTTTCTGTCAACAAAGCTTACATTTTCTATAAGAAGTTCTTGTAGTTTAGGTATTATCCTTGAATATTTCAAATGTTCACTTACTAATTTAAGCATCGGTAATGGAATATTCTTGATACATTTTTCATACATTTTAGAGGAGCAGCTTAGATTGTATTTACCACAAAAAGCAACATGGCTCAGTATATTTCCAACATTGTCCACTACATGTGATAGTGACCATATGCCTTTCTGCCACCACTCATCAATAAACAAAGATTTTCTGTTCACAGTTATACATCTGTTGTTCCAGATTGACATATTATAAGAGCTAAAATTATGCTTGAAAATCAATTTCCAGTATAATAATACTTGTTGATGGAAAGCAGAAAGTTTTACAGGGAGTTTGGAAAGTTCGAAGTCATACTGCAGAAAACTTATGCCACCACATTTATTGAATACGATAGTAGGAATCTCAAACCAGAAAGAGGATTTATCCTTAATGAAAGACTGCAACCATCTAAGTTTAATGACCCCATTCATAATATCAAAGTCAATGGTTTTAAGACCACCTTATTCATAATCTTTAATCATATCACTTTTAAGTATATAATGACTCTTCATTTTCCATATAAAATCAAAGTTTAACTTGTTAACTGCCTTTATCTTTTTTGCAGAAACTGCTAAGGAGAAACATGGATAGATGAATAGAAAGATTCTCTACTTTTGTCAATAAAATTCTTCCAAAAATCGTTGTCTCTCTGCAGCCAAGTATTCATTAATAATTTACCATTATCCAAAGTTTTATCAAAATTTAAATGTTCTAAATTATCCATCCTCTTAGATAACCAGATACCTAAATATTTGACTTCATTTTTAACTGGGATATTGTATAATGGTACATTAGGATGATCGTGAATGGCCAATAGCTCACATTTTGACATATTTAGCTTTAAACCTGAAGCTTCTGAAAAACAATTTATTAACTGAAGTGCTTAGGGGTATTTGCTGTTCATTTCTTAAAAAAAGAGTAGTGTCGTCAGCAAATTGACTGACAATAACATTTTTACCTTCAAAATCAATGCCAGATATGGTTCCCATTTTGAGTTAAATAGACAATATTTCTGCTACCATTATAAATAATAAAGGTGAACATCCACATCCTTGCCTGATGCCTCTTCTAACCTCGATATTAACCACTAATAATTTGTGATATTCCTGCTTTTAATCTGGAAGCCAGTGGTTTAGTAAACAGTTTGTAATCTGTATTTAATAGTGTAATGGGGCATAAATTATCTAATATTCTCTTATCGTTTCCTGGCTTTGGTATCAAAATTATAAGCCCTTGTTTCATAGTTGGCAATAATTCAATATTATTCCTACACTCTTGTTGTCATGATCCTGCCATTTAGTCTTTAATTTTCCCTGGTCTTGAGGCAGGATCATGACAGACCCATGTTTTATGTGTAAGCACATGGCCATTTGTTTGGGCTGTGTGCTTGCGTTGTAACGTAACCCCGCCCCCTTGTTTAGTCATTATTAATTAATCTTTCTTTGTCACCTGTTGTTATCATTAGTTTCTCCCTATTTAATCCCCTTGTGTTTGCTGTCCTGTGCCGGTTCATTGCCATTCTTTATGTGAAGATTCATTCTTGAGTAACCTGTTGAAAGTCTTGTGAAGAGTTTGTTCCTGTCTTAGCTGTTAGTTTATTGTTCAGTTTTATGTCTGAGTCTTAGTCTAGTCTTGTTAGTCTATTATTGTCGATCCTGTCTTGTTTTGCCACCTCGTGGGTTTTGTTTTCCCTGTTTTTCTGTAATAAACGTAGTTCACTTGCATACTGTCTGCATTTGGGTTCATATCCTTGCGCCATCATAACACTTGTATGGCTTCAAATAAAATATATTTTAGGTCATCCCAAAAAAAAATGATAAAAATCTGTGGTTAACCCATCAGGACCCGGTGATTTACCAGGTTTACTCTGTTTAATCGCCACATCAAGCTCTTGTATGGTTATGTCTGATTCGCATAGTTCTTCAAATACACTATCAATAGACGGTATATTATTTTTTATCATCTGAAAAAAAAAAAAAGAATTAGAATTAGGAAAAAGAAGATGAATACAATTTAGAGTAAAATTTAAACACCTCTTTTACTATTAAGTTATGATTTAATTGTTCTACTTGGTCCACAATTAAACTATTGATCGAATTTTTCTCTTGTCGTCTTTTCTCCAAATTAATGAAGTATGAGCTATTTTTTCCCTCTTCCAGCCACTTAGCTCTGGATCTCACGTATGCCCCTTTTGCCTTTTAAATATATAATTCATCTAGAATGCTTAAAAAGATTTTCTTTATCTTCATCTGACATGTTAGGTTGACAACAACATTTATTAATCTCTTGAATTAACTGGATTTCTTTTTCATCAGATTTTTGCTAAAGGTCATTGAATATTCTCTTAATTTATGTTTTAAATATTCCCATTTAATACCACTTGGCATCTTTTTTACTTTAAATTCAGCAATTATTATTTTAATGTATGTACAAAAATCAATATGATTCAGCAAGTCTGCATTGAATTTCCAATAGCCTCTAGTATTACAAGATTTATTTCTTTGTTCTAAGATTAAGTTGATCACACAATGATCTGTTAAGGGGGCACCTGAAATATTACATTTAGTCGCATTACTTGAAAGAGAATCAGATTCGAGCCAATAATCAATTCTCGACTTTGAAGTGGCATTCGGTTTGAACCATGAAAAGTGTCTGGCAGTGGGGTTTAAGTTTTTTCAAATATCAATTGATACATTGGATAAGCAGAAATTTTGAAAAATACTGTTAACATGAGAAATATCAAATTTAGAAGGTTGTCTATCCATGTATTCATCTGGTGTCATGTTGTTTAATCGCCACCGATTAAAATATAATCTGTAGGGTAACTAGATTTTAGGTCACTTATGACATCTGTTATTGTCTCCACAGACCTTTATTCTGGGTTTGGACATTATACCCATACACATTAACTAAAATGAAAAATATTTCGTCTAAGTGTAGGACCACTGCAAGCCAATGGCCATTAACATCAGCCTTGTGAGGAATAATCTTGCCTGGGCATTTATTCATGCATATAGCGACCCCTGCAGACCGATTTGAACCATGACTAAATATCATATCATCCCCCAACATCTGCCAACTCTGAATGTGTTTCTTGTAGAAAAAAACAATGTGATTTTTGACTTTTGCAAAAAAAAATTTGTCCTTTAAACCCCTACAATTTAAAGAAGAAAATGAGATATCAGATTTTAACGCGAACATGAACAATTAAACAAATAAAACTTCAAATTGAATACAAAAACTAAAAAAATTTAATCCAAATAAAGATGTAGAGAATAGAGAATAGAAAAGAATAGAGTTTGTGGGATAGAAAAACAGAGTCCCATTCCTTTATCACTCCACCTCACCTCATATCAAAGAGAAGCAGTCAATACCCTTTTTACGAGGTACGTTTACCCTCGATAGGCTATATCCAAATGGACCTCTAAACCCAGCTGCCTTGCCTTCCTTTCTGGCTTGTTCCGATTCTTGGCCATAATTCACGTCTCAATATTCTATCTTCTTTCGTCAGGTCTTCGGCAAAACGGATGCCAGCTTCTTTGCACATCGATGACGACTTGGTTCTCTTCCATACTTCGTCTCGCACCAATCTGCGGGTAAAGAGAATGATCACCTCTCTCGAACATCCAGTCTCCTTCCTTCCCACCCGATGCACGACATCCACAGCCTCCTCCATGGTAGAAGCAAACTCAGGCGTTATCTTGCCCAGAAGTTGAATCACATTCTCTCTTATGCGCTTGTTTGAGTTCTCCTTGAGACCTTTTATGCGAAGACACCATCTTCTCTTGTATCTTTCCTCTTCCAGCACACGAATTTTCAGATCATTATTGACTTCGGACAGATTTTCAATTTGTTTCTCCATCATTTTAATTTTGTCTTTGCATTCTCGTAACTCCTGCTCATTTTTTTGGACGGACTTAGCAACGCTTGCAATCATCGCACTGTGCTGCTTCATTTGCGTGCTTAACTCTTTGAGCTGTAAATAGTTCCAAGGGCTTTAATCGCATCCAGAATAGCCGAATTGGGCACCTCATTTTCCTCACTCTCTGTTGGTTTTTTAGACTTTTTCCCTTTTTGGGGTTTACTCAGTGTGGGTGGATCAGAATCAGCTCCTCTTTCCCTTTTGCTCGAACCTACAGCTATTTCCATTTCGTAACAATGTTCTTCCATATCGGCACCACAACTTTGGGTATGTGTATTAGCAGGTGGAGGTGGAAAAAAAACTTGTCAAAATAAACTAACTTGGGAAATTTTGTGAGAGCACGAAACAGCTTGACTACTCAGTCCGCCATCTTGCCGGAACTGTTTCCCGTTTTTCTACAACCACGAGGCGAGCAGGATTTGAGGGTGCATTGTTGTGTTGCCGAATAACTAAAAATCTGCTGTTGGGTAAGTACATTTTGTATTATAAATGTGACATTAGACATTTTTGTTATTACATTTTGTTATAGGTCGCGCTGGCGCGACCGCAACATTACCCAGCAGTGAATGGTAAAAAAAAATTACAAAAAAATAAAATAAATAATTAAAGCGGAACAAAACTGCGCTACTCGTTTGTGCTTCACGGACCGTTTATTATTTCGGACCATTTCGGATATTTCATGAGTCAGGAGGCGTTTTGCATAAATGTTAACATATCCCAAAACGTTTCTGTGATTTACTGTGGTTTACTGTGTTTATATCTTACACTACCATAAAATTAACTATTTGTGCAGGTGAGGTAATGGACTACCTGATTCCTCACCTATGGCCTCAGCTTTAAATACTTAAGTAATGCTTTATGGCCATACCTTTTTGCATAATAAATATAAATCCTGTCTGTATGCAAAGAATGAATCTTCTGTTTTTGATAATATTTGGAATGTATTGTGAGTGTATTATTGTCACGTGGAGGACAGTTTATGTGCTCTCTATATTAAGGCAGTTAATGTGTTTGGCTCAGGTTTGCTCTGTTACAAAGTTGCTCTCTAACCATACTCTAAGATTACCAATTTTGTAATCACTTCAGTGAAATTTTTCAAATGTGATTTTGTTTGTTGTACTTGTCGCAATTACAATAAGTTGCAATTTTTCTTTCAGGGTCACATAACGAACAGCCATCTGTCAGACATAGAATTCGGGAATCCTTTTCCAGGCCATCTGGCATAACTAAAGAGACATTGCATCTGTTTCTTGCTTAATGTCCTTCACAAAGGTGTGTTTTTTTTTTTTTTACCTTATAGTTATGGTGTTTATTGATTAAGGTGTCCTTTCTTACCTTAAATATTTTTCACCCATTTGTCTCCAGTTCCTAATTCTGCTTTATCATCCCAGTCCCAGAGGACACCCCATTGTATGTGAGAACTTTGTGATCCGCATCTTATTTTATACACAATATACCTTAAATACAAACATACATTTTTCTAAATAATTGTTCATACAGTTACAAATATAGAGCCTATAATGTCTGTCATTGCTCAAGAAAAAGCTAATGTACAGCCAGCTAATTTCATAGTATTATCACTGTTATTCACAGTATTACACTGTGACGTGTACATTTGAACATCAGTCTTATCGCTTCACAATTTAAAATATGTAGACCAGGTGTAGCCAACCCTGGTCCTCCACAGCCATTGCCCTGCTTGTTTTCCAACTATTCCTGCCCTTCCAGCTTCTGACTGACAGCACACCTGATCCATTATTAGTCAGCAGGAAGTAGGGCAGGGATAGTTTGGAAACAAGCAGGAGAGTGGCTCTCGAGGATCAGGGTTGGCTACCTTGGATGTAGTCATTGTGAATGATTATTATATGGCTACAATAGTTGACTATGTCAAAATGGATTACAAGAAGTCTAAATCTTTGCTACATCCACAAAGTAGTTTAAAATAAAACAATATTGCTAACTGTTTCTATTTAACTACCCTCTTATTTAAGTTTGTGTGTGTTTTGTTTTCATTAACAGAATGTCCTAATGTTGTCTTGCCTCTTGACCGCTGCATTCAGGAGAGAGCACAGAAGTGAGGGTATGTGTGCTAATGGTCTTTTCCAGCCATGGGGTTGTCCTATCCAAAATTTAATTTACATTTTACAAATCTTTACATTTTGAAATAGCTGGCACCAGACCAACTGAAAGTGAAAGTAAGAAATATTATATATTTCTAATTATTGTGAACAGTGTTATTTTTGGTTGTTGTTTTGTAAGATAAAGTCAGAGATTGATTTGGTAAATATGGATGATGCTCAAAGACTGAGATGGCTGTTCACATATGAAACATAAATTAGCCAATTATCTTGAGAGAGAAGAGGAAAAAAGCTCTTTATCAAGATGATCTGTTGACGAGGATTTGTTTGTATGTGATGTGATGTGTGTGTGTGTGTGTGTGTGTGTGTGTGTGTGTGTGTGTGTGTGTGTGTATATGTATATTTTGTATTCATGTATTTCTCCGAATGATTTGTATATGCGACCGGAAGATGTTTGCTAAATAAGTTTGTGGTGTCGTGTAGCCAAATGTTTGGCATGACACAGAAATACAATTTAACTAACTATATATGGTGTGTTTAAAACACTGGCTTATTTGAAGTTTGTTGTCAACCTTTGTTAGAAGTACAAGTATTTAACCAAGTATTGAATGATTATTGATGCCATTGTTTTCGCTCGCTGTCAATTCAGTCTCCCCTAAATTGACCTTTACTTGGAATTTTTTTTTTTTTTTTTTTTTTTTGAGGTGAACTAATCCTGTGTAATTTCTTTCACAGAATCATGTCAAATGCTTTAATGGCGATTTTCAATATGAGGAGTGGTGGCCAAATTGAAAAGAAGCCATTCAACGCTTTGTACAATGTAATTCAAGGTAATTTTGGCCTTATGACATTAAAAAAATATCTTGTTCCTTGTCTAATATTAATGTAATTTTTATTGTTAACTTTTATCTATTCAGGGGACATTCTTTAAAAGACCACCTGTCTTTATCAGAAATGTCCTTTTCACTTTTACAGTTACACACCTAGTGAAGGGTCTTTCTTAAAGGCTCAGTATTGAAGAGGGCAAATGCTGTTTGTTTACACATTTAATCCAGAACATTTTAAGATTATTATGATTATTACATAAGATTATTATGCAGTAAAATAACATGGTTATTTTCCGATATATATATTTTTTTTAAGTACGTCATTTACCTAGAAATTAGCCTTTTTCTTTGTTTTAAACCATATTCTCTTTCCTCAGATGCTGTGATGAGGTGGAGCCCAAATGCTACAGACTCAGACATTGATGCAGGAGTGGAGGAACACCTGAAGAACACTCCAGGAACAGCTGAGGGTGGTGGATTTAAAAAATGAGCCATAAACAAAACAAAAACCATAAAGCCATAAACAAACTTCATAGACTCTAAAAACTTTTATTTATGGCTGTTTAACAGTAATGCAAGATTGTTAGTAACTGAAACTTAGTACTGCCACAGCTCTGACTTCTGTTCATCAATGATGTCATATTATAGAAAGACTCTAAAAATAGAATGCATTGACTGTTCCTGTTCTTTTGTTATATTCTGGTTTGATTAATGTCTGCTTAACCTTAATGTGAAACTGAAAATGCCACATTACCACATTGCCACATTACCACATAATTTACCACATTGTACTATTTCTATTATCTTTTTTGAATAGTAGCTGTTTAACAACTGGAAGACATTTCAAATGTAATATTCACAATAAAATGTTGTGCTAAATTATAGCACTATTTTTTGCTTTATTCCACAAATAATGTATTGATGTACACGTGATTAAATGGTTTTATAGACGTTCAGGTCTGACCGGGCCAATGTTGACTACAGTTTCTGTGCTGCTGAGTGAGTGTTGCAGCGCGATCTCCGCTCTGTGTGTGTGTGTGTGCGTGCGTGTGTGTGTGTGTTCGTAAGTGCGTGTGTCATTGAAAGCAGCGCATGGTGTCTAATGTAAGGAGTAGCCCGAAAAGTCCGACCTATATAAATAAAGGTCCTATAAAACCCATGCAGAGCGGCCAAAAGATTTACAGCTTTGCATCGTTCAAACATCGGCCGGATATCATTTGCGATCAAAGGCCGACGTCGAGGCGACATAATGCAGATGGAACATTGTAAATCAGGCCAGCGTCGGCCCGACGTACGTGTGCTATCTGGGACTCTATTCGTTCTGGTGAAATCACAAAACATAATGCACACAAACATGTCCCTGCTTGATATACAACCACTGATGAACATAATCGGTTTTGATGAGAGAAAAAAAAACAATACGAGAAAAAAAATAAAAATACAAGTGCGGATTAGGACCAAGCGTGCCGCACAAGCCCTGAAAAGTGAAAGCCAAAACGTCTCGATCGCCCCCCGGTGGCTGGTCCTAGTACAGGTCATTAGCCCCGCCTCCGTGTGGTATTCAACGGGACGTGAGACCAACTAAACAATTAAATTACACTTCAAATATCTTTTTTCCAAAGGTGGTTTCTTTCATTTGCTGTCGTTTTTATCACGCTGATGTAAGTTCAAGTGTCTGTTTCAAAAATAAATTGGTTATTAGTTAGTTACGTGATGCGGTGGTGTAACGTCATGACTGACAGCTGTGATTGACAGGTTCTCTGAGCGAAGTAGTCACTGAAGCACCAACGGATATTTTTTTCGGGATCTTCAGAGGACTGAGAAGGTTGTATTTACTTTATTTTAACAAGCCTCTTGTTTTTGTACTGCAATCAATTTTTAAAAAAGTGTACAGAATGCACTCTGTCTAAGTGCTTTCTGCGAGAATGAGGGCAGAGCATTGATTTTGCGGCTTTACTTCCTGCTCACTACTGCGCAGGTCTGGTCCCGAGATCGCTACTCGCAAGTCTGGTCCCGAGATCACCACTGCACAGGTCTGGTCCCGAGATTGCTACTCGCAGGTCTGGTCCCAAGATCGCTACTGCGCAGGTCTGGTCTCGAGATCTCTACTGCGCAGGTCTGGTCTCGAGATCTCTACAGCGCAGGTCTGGTCTCGAGATCTCTACTGCGCAGGTCTGGTCTCGAGATCTCTACTGCGCAGGTCTGGTCTCGAGATCTCTACTGCGCAGGTCTGGTCCCGAGATTGCTACTCGCAGGTCTGGTCCCAAGATCGCTACTGCGCAGGTCTGGTCCCGAGATCGCCACTGCTTGGGTCTGGTCTCGAGATCTCTACTGCGCAGGTCTGGTCTCGAGATCTCTACTGCGCAGGTCTGGTCCCGAGATCGCTACTGCGCAGGTCTGGCCCCGAGATTGCTACTGCGCAAGTCTGGTCTCGAGATCTCTACTGCACAGGTCTGGTCCCGAGATCGCCACTGCTCGGGTCTGGTCTCGAGATCTCCTGAGTCCTGAGATCGCTACTGCGCAGGTCTGGTCCCGAGATCGCCACTGCTCGGGTCTGGTCTCGAGATCTCCTGAGTCCTGAGATCGCTACTGCGCAGGTCTGGTCCTGAGATCTCTGCTGCGCAAGTCTGGTCCCGAGAACGCTACTGCGCAAGTCTGGTCCCGAGATCGCCACTGCGCAAATCTGGTCCCGAGATCGCCACTGTGCAGGTCTGGTCCCAAAATCGCCACTGCACAGGTCTGGTCCCGAGATCGCCACTGCGCAGGTCTGGTCCCGAGATCGCCACTGCTCGGGTCTGGTCTCGAGATCTCCTGAGTCCTGAGATCGCTACTGCGCAGGTCTGGTCCCGAGAACGCTACTGCGCAAGTCTGGTCCCGAGATCGCCACTGCGCAAGTCTGGTCCCGAGATCGCCACTGCGCAGGTCTGGTGACAAGATCGCTACTGCGCAAGTCTGGTCCCGAGATCGCCACTGCGCAAGTCTGGTCCCGAGATCGCCACTGCGCAGGTCTGGTGACAAGATCGCTACTCGCAGGTCTGGTCCCGAGATCGCCACTGCGCGGGTCTGGTCCCGAGATCGCCACTGCGCGGGTCTGGTCCCGAGATTGCTACTCGCAGGTCTGGTCCCGAGATCGCCACTGCGCTGGTCTGGTCGCGAGAAGGTCCCGAGATCGCCACTGTGCAGGTCTGGTCCCGAGATCGCTACTGCGCAGGTCTGGTCCCGAGATCGCCACTGCGCAGGTCTGGTCCCGAGATCGCTACTCGCAGGTTTGGTCCCGAGATCGCCACTGCGCTGGTCTGGTCCCGAGAAGGTCCCGAGATCGCCACTGTGCAGGTCTGGTCCCAAAATCGCCACTGCACAGGTCTGGTCCCGAGATCGCTTCTGTGCAGGTCTGGTCCCGAGATCGCCACTGCGCAGGTCTGGTCCCGAGATCGCTACTGCGCAGGTCTGGTCCCGAGATCGCCACTGCGCAGGTCTGGTCCCGAGATCGCCACTGCGCAGGTCTGGTCCCGAGAAGGTCCCGAGATCGCCACTGCGCAGGTCTGGTCCCGAGATCGCCACTGCACAGGTATGGTCTCGACATCTCTACTAGCAGGTCTGGCCCCGAGATCGCCACTGCGCAGGTCTGGCCCCGAGATCGCCACTGCGCAGGTCTGGTCCCGAGATCGCCACTGCACAGGTCTGGTCCCGAGATCGCCACTGCGCAGGTCTGGTCCCGAGATCGCCACTGCGCAGGTCTGGTCCCGAGATCGCCACTGCGCAGGTCTGGTCCCGAGATCGCCACTGCGCAGGTCTGGTCCCGAGAAGGTCCCGAGATCGCCACTGCGCAGGTCTGGTCCCGAGAAGGTCCCGAGATCACCACTGCGCAGGTGTATTATGCCCCTTTTCACAAGATGTAAAATAAGTCTCTGATGTCCCCAGAGTGTGTATGTGAAGTTTTAGCTCAAAATACCCAACAAATAATTTTTTTACAGCATGTTTATATTGTCACTTTTTGGCGCTCAGAAAAACACTCTGTTTTAGTGTGTATCCCTTTAAATGCAAATAAGCTGCTTCTGCACGGCACAGGGGGCGGAGCTTCATGAGCTTGTGCTCAGTCTCATCTCACGGAATGATGATAATATCAGACACTCTCAGTAACGGTGTTCATTTCTAGTCGGACAATAATGCCTACAGAGTCAGAGTGCTGTATGGAGATTGAACAGGTATAGTTTAGTTTAATTATGGTTATAACGTATTTGTCATCTGCTTGTATGTATCCATTATTAATAGCCTACAAGTCTGCTGTTTCGGACCAGGTCCGAATGATGATCAAACATTTACTATTTACTGAGTTTAATAAAGTCTATTGTACATCACACAAAAGATGAAGCGTCAGTTTTACTTCAGAAAATCACCGTAAGAGCTGAGGAAACACAGTGGTAACACAGTAGTAAGAAGTGCACAAGTACATAAACAAATTTCGGTAGAGTTGAGGGAGCATTTTCTTTAAAAACTAAATAATTCCACCTCGTCTTCAGCGGCTGCCTCAGATTTCGGGAGTAAATAGAGAGAGCTCTGTGGATTAATACATCCAGCCAGACAACACCTACAACGCTTGGGAGACATTCTCGTCAGTGCAGCAGCTGTGAACTCGATCAGGGCGGGGCTATGTTAGAACGGCAGTGTCTGTCAACACTCGTGGGCGGGGCCTGTGCTTAGTGACGTCACTAAAACAGCATTCTGAAAACAGGTCGTTGGGAGACAGTGCTGATGATTTATGGGGATTAATAAAAAAGGAGTGAGTGGATTTTTATCACTATTGGGTGGTTGTGTACACACACTGCCAACACACATTTATGTCCAAACAGCATGCAAAAGTGAATTTTGCATAATAGGGGACCTTTAATGTACACGTTGTTCAAATAGGCAAATCTATGTATTTAGTCACACGAAAATTCTCGGCACTGACAACATATATTAGGCTACATCTACTTCTACATACTGAAATAAATACTGATAACATATTTTGAACATTTAAGTGCTTATATATATATATATATATATATATATATATATATATATATATATATATATATATATATATATATATATATATATATATATATATATATATATAAATATAAATAAATAAAGCACTTGAATGTTTATAAGCACTTATATATAAAAAATTCCCCCGAACCCCCCTAGCATTTACTGCATTTACTTAAATATTTTTCTAGGTGGATAGGTCTGCTATGTATTTGCTAATATGACTTGCACGTGGAATACTGACGTTAACCGCTGTAACATGATGCTGATACTGAATTCTAGAAACTTCAGCACTGGGTGTATAGTCAAAGTCTAAAGTCTTTGATAAATGTGTTTAAAATCTATGTGGAGACATTTGTCTGTCTTAAAACAACTATAAAAATGTCCAATGCATCTGCAAAAAAAAAAAAACAGAATTAGTTATTGTAACATATTGTGACGGAAAGGCAGAGACGGTCTGATCCATTTGCAGATATTTATTAAAGAAGTTACCAAACTGAGAACAAGAAGACAGAAACTCAAAAGATGTCAAAGGGGCAATCCAGAATCGAAGTCAAACAAGCAATAGTCAGAGGCAGGCAGCAAAGGTTCACAAACGAGTTCAGAGTCCAAGTTCAAATACACGAGTAACCAGAGATACAAACAGAGACAGAGGTTTGGTAAAACAAGACTTCACACATGAGAACAGAACAGAACAGTCCAGATAAAGGGGAGCTGAGGGTGCACAGGTGAGACTGATGAAATCATAATGAGGTGATGAGGGAATAACGAGCAAGATGGATAATGGGAAATGCAGTCCTAGTATGCAGAAGAGAGGGACCTAGTGAAACCAGGAGGAGGCGTTGTCGTGCGTTCCGTGACACTGCTCGTTACAACATTATATTAATTTTATTTTTATTTGCAAAATGAAGCTGTGTATTTATTTCTGATTTCTTGAACAATTTGGCTTCATTGTTATGATGCAAATGATCTTTGAAAAGTTTTAAAATTGAAAGTTTGATTGGTGTTTATAGTTGTTCAAGCTTGAAAACCGTATTGCCTTTTTGATTACTTTCTGATTCTAATATAAATTTTTAATTACAAATAAGTACAAAGATTACATTGTTAAAAGGGATGTTTATAAGAGGGCATACATCTGAAACTGCTGAGTTCTTTTGCCTTTTATTGGGACAGGACAGTGGAGAGGTGACAGGAAGCGAGGTGGGAGAGAGATCGGGATGGGTCCACAAGCTGAGGTTCGAACTCGGGCCTCCCTTTGTGCTTCTTTGAGTCTTTCATGTAAAAATCTGTTTATTTAATTGTTTTTTTGGTAAAGCTGCAAGTCCTAGTTGTCCTGGCATACAGTATTTTGTAAAACGTCTAATCCCCTTAAATCTCTGCAACAGAGGTGAAGAGAGAGCATGTTAGCATGAGCACAATAGACACGCTCATGGGGAATACCCTAGGTTTATATAAACCACAATTATCAATACACAACATGTCCTCTAATACTCACAGGTTGCTTTATTGCTGATAATAACTATATCTGTGAGTTTTTGATTGAACTCTGCTCACTGTAAGTTGTGTTGGGCTTCTTCTAATCTCATGTTCAGTGTAACTCATAGAGTTCTGTATAGTGACGACAGACACACTCGTGTCCAGCTTGATGAGGATATAGCCAAAGCTTTGAAAGGTAAACTGAAGTCAACGGAATTCTAATGCATTTCTATGCAAATTATTATACATATATCCAAACATGGATACAGAAATGTTACTCATTGGTTAATTGTATATAAGTTCTTCCCTTCACAGACCCTGTGATAAAGCAGTCTTCAACACTACAGTATCTGAACCACAAGCCCTCAGTTGTGGAAAATGAGTCGAACTCAGAGAAGTGATCGTCCACTTGAAGATGAAGATGTGACACTCTAACTCTTCTGTGTCTCTGGTTCAGCCGTTTGTAGGCCTGAGTTTGTAACTAATGCATTATTCACTTCTGCACATTGTTTTTCTGTAACTTTGTTTTTTTGTTTTGTTTTTTCAGAAAATTGCATTGTGATGCTTATTTATTGAGTGATGTAATATTAATATAATATATACAGGTATAATCAAGAGATTATATCTGCTGTTATACTTTTTTAATATACTCATGTATTTATTTTGCAATGTACACAACAAGATACTATATTAAAGTTTTCTTGATTTCAAAGTCTGTGTATGTCTTAACATTTATTTAATTTTTTCACTTTTATATACCATTTTAAATACTGAATAAAACCGCTTTATAATAAACTATTAGTGTAATGCTAATACATTTTAATGCTATTTAAATGTTCTTGAAGTACATTAAAATTAAGCTTCAAATATATTATTACTGTAGTTTAAAACAAGTATATATTTAATGAACTGTAAAGAAATACTTAAATGTACTTGAAGTGGTTCCATTTTAGCATAATTTAATATATTAAAATATAGTACAAATAGCTTAGTATATTGCTTGTATGTTTCGAAGACACTCATAATGAATTTGTAATGTACTTGTAACACAAATAAAGTAAACTTTAATATCACTATAAGCATGTAATTAGTCCCTACACAGGCATATACTTGAAAAAAAGCTGTTCCAATTTAGTACACAAGAGTACACTGAATACTATGGAAGCTTGTTTCCGCCTCAAAATAAAACATTTTAAAAGATAATTGCGACTTTTTGTCTCACAATTGTGAGTTTACATCTCGCAATTCTGACTTTGTTTCTCAGAATTGCGAGATATAAAGTCACAATTGCGTGAAATAAAGTCGCAATTGCGTGTTATAAAGTCAGAATTGTGAGATAAAAAGTCGCAATTATTATTATTTATTTATTATTCAGTGGCGGAAAAAAGCTTCCATAGAATACACTTAAAGTTATGATTAGTTAGGGTTGCTCAGACTCGCTCTCCCAGTTTAAAACTAGATTAAAGACGCTTCAGCCAGGCATTCATATAATATTTTTAATCTTGTTAAATCCGACCTCTAGTTCATAAACGCCAGAGGAGAACTGGCCCCCGACTGAGCCTGGGTTCTCCCAAGGTTTTTTTTTCTCCATTGGGTCACCTGATGGAGTTTTTCGGTTCCTTGCCACTGTTGCCTTTGGCTTGCTCAGTTGGGGATATTTGGGGAAATTTAATTGAATTGAAATGAATCAATCAATAATACTATTGATCAGCATTACCAAACGGGGATATTTTTTCCACTAGAAACAAACCTTGTTGTGTTATTTTGATTTAATACTGTGAAGCTGCTTTGATACAATCTGTATTGTGAAAAGCACTATACAAATATACTTGATTTGATTTGATTTATGCTTTACTACAATTTAATTACTACTAAAATATACAAAATTAGTTGTTTCAAAATAGCACACTTCAAGTTAACTAATCAATGATTACCTTACCAGTCTGGCTGTAAGTATACACTTAGTATGCTTTTTTCACTAGGGTTTATGCATATTTTAAAATAAACATTTGCTCAAACTGATTACTTTACAGTAAATTCTAATTATTCTACTTTTTATTATATATATATATATATATATATATATATATATATATATATATATTTTTTACTTTTTCTTTATCTCTTGAATTCAGTTAGTTGTCATGTATTTAATTCCTTTAAATAGAACGGACCAGTACTGTTAATTAGGTTATAGAACACACACACACACATATTAAAAGGTATTCAAACTATACCTTCAAATGACAAATTCAAAAGGGTAACATTAAAAACATGAGATTTAAATGTAATTTAAAACCCAAAAATAATAATAGTAGTAAAATACGTTTTACGAGAAAATGAATCAGAAGCTCTATTTTGCATGCATGCTGGGATAACGTAGATCATCAGGTTTTAACTCTTTAAATAATGGGTATGTATATATACATAAATGACTAAATGTGAAAAAAAAAAAAAAAATTATATATGCAAATAAAAACATTGGCATTACTGCATCTCTGTTTGAAATACATCACGTCTAAAATATAACAATTAATGTTAAATACTTGCTAACAATTAATGAACAAACATAGCTTTCTGCTAATAAATACAGCTCTATACTAAATTATTTATATATTTAATAATTTAAACTTATATACCATCCCCTTTTAAGCCTACCTTTGCTGTGGGACATCTTCGATGTTCATGAAAAGCAAAGTTTAAATTTCATTCAGCCTTTACCCGACTTTTAAAGCTTTTAAATTTGTCCCGCCCCGAAATTTTAATCTATCACTTTCCAGTTTGTTCAGTGTCATGTGAGCATGGCAGATCATCTTAATCTAATGTCACATTAATGTTTATTTTTTTATTTTAAAACCTTTAGGCTACGTTTAATATATTTGATAACAATTCAATAGTCAGATACAATCGTTTAAAGGATTTTTATTTATGAAGAACATGCTATTTTGAATTGATTAGATATTATTATTTTAAGGCATACCTAGGTTTACTTCAAAAATGTAATTATTCAGTCTGACAATTAAAAATAATCTAAACTGAAATAAATGTTTTTGATAAACAACTATTGAATATAAAGGTAACACACTTTCGATTTTTCATTTTAAGGTGAATATTTTACGTTCGCCATTTGAGGGCAGCTTTGGGACAAAAAAATAAATAAATAAAACAAATAAAATAAAGCTAGACCTTCAAATAAGAGGCTTCAATCTCAAATTATATTATATCAAGGTATTTCTGCTGTAAATTCAATTTGTGTTTAATTTAAAAAGATGTTCAATACAATCTCTTGTATCTATGAAAAATAATAATTATTCTAGAAGTTGCAGGTTGCAGAGGTGAATGTTTATGACTACTGTAGGAATGTACACTGTCTGATACTGAAGTTCAAGAGTCATCAATATTTGCATTTCTGCAAGATACCATTGACCAAAATTTGCAGTTTGGCTTTATAAAAGCCAAAACATTCTCTGTTACCCTAAATTATACGCTTATCTCTGTAAAGCTGCTTTGAAACAATCTACATTGTTAATAGCGCTATATAAATGAAGATGACTTGGCTTGAGAAAGCTCTACATCTGTTCAAAGCCGAGATGCTGGTGAGTTCTCTGGGCTCGAGCTCTTCTCAGAGGCTCTGAAACAGGGGAAGTGTGTGTGCTGTGGTCAGATGAGTCCATGTTTAAGACTGTGAGAAACAGACATCGAGTTCTCAGTCCCAAAGACGAAAGGGAACATCTTGACTTTCATAGGGAACATCTAGACTTTCATAGGGAACATCTAGACTTTCATAGGGAACATCTAGACTTTCATTTTCATTTCACGGGTGCAAAAGTTCAAATCTGTCTGAGTGAGAAAATAATCTGTCATTTGAAAGATGTAGTCATTGTATTTTATGCCAAAGCAGTGATAAATTATCCACAGTTTCATTGTGTTAAGAGTTTTTCTTTTATAAAGTGACCTAAGTGTTGAGAAATTGCTGAGTGTTCCATGTCATGTTGTGTGTGTGTGTGTGTGTGTGTGTGTGTGTGTGTGTGTGTGTGTGTGTGTGTGTGTGTGTGTGTGTGTGTGTGTGACATGAGTTCACTGTTATGACGGAGTCATGAATGACCAGATGGAGCTGTTACTGTAAACACAGATGATCTCTCATTTCAGACACTTTAAAAGAAATGGAAAGGAAAATCACTCTCGCAAATTGTTTGACAAGCACTTCATAGAGAAAGAGTTTTTAGCCTGACAAAATCCCCTTGCCTTTCCTGATAGTTATTTGTATGAAAGATACAGATTTTCCACGGAAGGAATGTCTTATCTTTGCGAACTTCTTGAGCCGCACATAAAGAATTTAACACGTCGAATTCATGCACTTACTGTACCGCAGATATTGCTACATACTTAAGTGTTACATACTTGCACAGTGGGTGACGCAGAGAAGCTGGGGGAAAACACGGTTTGTCCAACCATTCGCAAGGTGGTCCTCGCTCTGCAGGACTACATGAATTCATTCATATTGTTCCCGGACATTTATCGACCATATCCATAAAAGAAGGCTTTTATAAAATTGCCGGTAAGATATACACAAAAATCCGGCGAAACACGGAAGTAAAGCAGCGCCGCCATCACTGCGTGCCTTGCTGCTAAGGAAGTAGCGTGTTGGTCCCGTATAGGCGGCTGTAAGAACATATATTTTATTGCTACAACTGGTCGTGGCTAAAGGCCGATTTATACTTTTGCGTCGGGTGCGCATAGTAGGTACGGCGTAGCATACGCATAGACGCGTATCATACGTCGTACCCTACGCCGTACCCTGACGCGCACCTCCTCAAAAATTTAACTACACGTCACAGGAATCTAAACACAGTGGAACATTAATACCCGCCCCCGCCAACTAGCATCTCAGTGGTGTAAATACAGAGCAACACAGACTTAACGCAGAAGTATAAATGCTCACGACGGCGTCACCTACGTGCGTAGCCTACGACGTACACTATGGTGTACACTCGACGCAGAAGTATAAATTGGCCTTAAGGCCATCCTTAAAGGAGCTGTTTGTAAGAAATTTATTTAAATTAATCATAAAATGGCCCTGATGTGTCACTCGACATTAAGAAATCATGTTCATTTCAAATACTTATATCACTGACAATGTAACGGTCACCAGCTGGAGTGCCCTTGAGAGCCACCAGAGGGCACTCCACACCGGACTATCATATTCACTCACAGACTACATTTCCCATCCTGCATCTACCTAGACTGATTACTTCATACACCTGCACTGCACTGATTACACACACCTGCACCTCATTCACACACACACATAAAAGCCACTTCCACACTCCACTTCTCTGCGAAGTATTGCATTGCCCTGGCGTACAATCTCTGAGCGGTTTCCCTGTGTTTGCTGAACTGTTACTGACCTTGGATTGTTTATACTGACTTCTGATTCTTCTGCTGCCTGTCTCGACCCGGATTGTTCATTGGACTGTGATTCCTGCCGCCTGCCTCGACCCTTGCCTGTTATCTGTTTCTGCCTTGAGATTATCTCCATTGTTCTGACTGCCCCTGATTTACCCTGCCTGTTGATTATTCTATTAAAGCTGCAATTGGATCTCACTGCGTCCTCCACATCATTACAGAATACTTCGCCACTTCAGATCCAGCAGCTGAGAGAAGACCGAGACCCACCATAGACCCACTAATCAGTCTCTTCCGCCTCAGTCAAGGTAACCGATCTATAGAGGAATATGTTGAACAATTTTGTGAGCTCTGCCATGGGGTAGACTTGGACGAGGCAGTCTTAAAGGATAGTTTCCGATATGGGCTTGAGGACATGTTAAATTATCTCATGCCTGACAACACCCCTCAATGGACTCTATGTCAATATATTGAATTCGCTCTGAGGTTAAGCAGATCATCCTTTTCTGCGGGCCCTGTGGATGAGGGTTCCCATGAACTTACCACACCCGTTGAACCAGAATTCTGCTATACCTCCCCGTACTCTCGTTACATCTTAGCAGAATTTCCAGAGCCCTGTCACTTCTCAGCAGATCTTCCAGAGCCTCATCACGTCTCAACAGATCTTCCAGAGCCTTGTCACGTCTCAGCAGATCTTCCAGAGCCCCGTCACGTCTCAGCAGATCGTCCAGAGCCCTGTCACGTCTCAGCAGACCGTCCAGAGCCTCGTTACGTCTTAGCAGAATTCCCCGAGCCCTCTACTGCCGAGGGGGCGTTTCCAGAGACTGTTCCCGTCACGCCAGCCATCAAGCTAGTCACCGGATCGGTCTATTATCGCCCAGGACTGGTATCCAGTGTAGCCGATTCCCCGCTGAGGTCAGTACGTGTTGCCATAGGGGCCATCGTGCAGGAGTCTCGTCCCGCCGAGACTATCCTGCATAAATCATGTTTCACCGAGACCTTCCTGCCTGGGTATCTTCCTGCCGAGCCTGCACTTCACACCAGTCCAGTCGAGCCTGCACTTCACGCCAGTCCAGAGCTGTGTTCACCGCTGGTCCCGTCCAGCACAAAGCCTTCGCCGCTGGTCCTGCCCAGCTCAGAGCCCTCTTCGCCGCTGGTCCTGCCCAGCTCAGAGCCCTCTTCGCCGCTGGTCCTGCCCAGCTCAGAGCCCTCTTCGCCGCTGGTCCTGCCCAGCTCAGAGCCCTCGCTGCCGCTGGTCCCGTCAAGCTCAAAGCGCGCTGATCCTGATCCAGAGCCAGAGCTTCACGTCAGTCCTGCCGAGCCAGAGCCAGAGCCAGAGCCAGAGCTTCACGTCAGTCCTGCCGAGCCAGAGCCAGAGCCAGAGCTTCACGTCAGTCCTGCAGAGCCAGAGCTTCACGTCACGTCCGCCCTTCCAGAGTCTCGTCCCGCCGAGACTGAATCTGTTCCTGATACTGATCCTGAGCCTGAATCTCTTCCTCTTTCTGCGCCTGTGTCTTCGGACAAGATGGCCGACTCCACGCCTGTGTCTTCGGGCAAGATGGCCGACTCCATGCCTGTGTCTTCGGACAAGATGGCCGACTCCATGCCTGTGTCTTCGGACAAGATGGCCGACTCCATGCCTGTGTCTTCGGACAAGATGGCCGAAACCACGCCTGTGTCTTCGGACAAGATGGCCACTGCCGAGCCAGTGTCTCAGGACAAGATGGCCTCCAATAATCCAGTGTCTGTTCAAGTCACGTCTGCCGAGCCAGTGTCTCCGGACAAGATGGCCGCCGCCGATCCAGAGTCTGTTCAAGTCACGTATGCCGAACCAGTGTCTCCGGACAAGATGGCCGCCAAGCCAGTGTCTCCAGACAAGATGGCCGCCACCGAGCCAGTGTCTCTGGACAAAATGGCCGCTGCCACGTCGACTGAGCCCTCAGCAGAGATAGTCGCCGACATGCCTGAACCTGAGCCCTCTACAGAGATGGCCGCTGTCACGCTGTCTGTTCCTGAGCCGGTGTCTGTTCCTGTTCCCGAGCCGGTGTCTGTTCCTGTCTCTGTGTCTGTTCCTGTTCCTGAGCCAGTGTCTGTTCCTGTGCCATGGTCACCTCCCTGGCCTCCCGAAGGGTCGTCTCCTCCCTGGCCTCCCGAAGGGTCGTCGCCTCCCTGGCCGCCTGAAGGGTCGTCTCCTTCCTGGCCGCCTGCACAGCCTGCCCCGCCCTGGTCGCCTGCACAGCCTGCTCCGCCCTGGCCTTCTGTATTACCGCAGTCTCAAGGTCCTCTTCCGCTCCACGGACCTGGCCCTCCATCCCACCCCCGGATCCGCCTCCGGGCCACCTCCCACCTGGACAGTTTTGGAGCGTCTGGAAGCCGCTCTTTGGGGAGGGGCTATGTAACGGTCACCAGCTGGAGTGCCCTTGAGAGCCACCAGAGGGCACTCCACACCGGACTATCATATTCACTCACAGACTACATTTCCCATCCTGCATCTACCTGGACTGATTACTTCATACACCTGCACTGCACTGATTACACACACCTGCACCTCATTCACACACACACATAAAAGCCACTTCCACACTCCACTTCTCTGCGAAGTATTGCATTGCCCCGGCGTACAATCTCTGAGCGTTTTCCCTGTGTTTGCTGAACTGTTACTGACCTTGGATTGTTTATACTGACTTCTGATTCTTCTGCTGCCTGTCTCGACCCGGATTGTTCATTGGACTGTGATTCCTGCCGCCTGCCTCGACCCTTGCCTGTTATCTGTTTCTGCCTTGAGATTATCTCCATTGTTCTGACTGCCCCTGATTTACCCTGCCTGTTGATTATTCTATTAAAGCTGCAATTGGATCTTACTGCGTCCTCCACATCATTACAGACAACAGTAGTCCGGCCAGGATATTGTCATTTAAAAAGTGGACTTGCAGCCCTCAACTGATGTTGATGTTGTCATCTTGTGTTTTGGCCTGACGTGCCACCCTCCACCTATCTACCAATCACGAAGTCAGTAGTGTTTCGGGATCCGGGTTGCCAGCTTTGCTCTAACCTACCCTAACTCTAGTCGGATAAAAATGTCTAACGTTACTAAATCAAAAAGACCTCGTTATAATTCAGAAATTCGTCGTGACAAAGTCCGAAATAAAACCAGAATTTGTATTGGAGATGCTTTTGAAAGATGGAGACGGCTGAAAACGGAGAAGAATTTGAACACAGACGCCAACGTTGCTAATTTTCTCCTGGACAGGTAAGATTCATCTATGCTTGGCTAACTTGTACTTGATGTCAATAGACATTTCATATATTCATGACAGTCGAACAAAGTTATGCATGTTCGTGCAAAGTAACGAAACGTTAGCTCACATGGACGTATACTAACATTAGCAATGCATTATAGGAGCCCGTTTCTCTGTCATTATGCTGAGACGCTGAGGAAAACAACATTAGCAAGCCCATTATGGCAATTTGAAACGTAATTGAGACAGAAGCCTAACTTTACCTCAGAAGAAATGATTCGTCATTCGTTCTTCAAGTATATCGTGGACTAAGTTACACATGCTGCAAGTTGACCTGTATTTCACATCACATATTTTAGCGTTATGGACGTGTGCTGCATGGTAAGTAAAAAAATACAGCTGGCCACTTTCACTTATACACCGCTCTACAGTATTTTTAAACTGATTGCAGTACCAGTTTTGGCCACAGTCCTACATACGGTTCCTTTAAAAATATTTTGGTTTGCCGTAACAGCCAAAAAAAAAGGGTTGGTAGGTCGGTCTGTATTTTTTTTTTCAAGATTCAATGTTAAAAAAAGTACATTTTTGGTCACGGGTAACGTAGGTATGAATTTAAACAAATTTTCCTATCGGGACTTCACTGACAGTTTTCCAGAAGAGTTAAAGAGGTGTCGAGAGAAAAAAAAAGAGAGATTTTGATAAAAAAAATAAAAATAAATAAATAAATAGCCTACATTATTAAATGTATAATATAATGTATAATATAATACATATATTAATGTATACATATATTAAATAATTAGAAAACCTGAATAAACTGAACACCAAAGAATAATATTAACTAGGCCTATTGAGCGCTGGTGCTGCATTCATGTGTAAGGGCACTGTCAAGAACGCACCTGAAAGCTGTCACAAAGAACCGGCAAAAGTAATGATTATTAGTATGTCAAATATATCAAGGAGACATTTCAATTGTTTATTAAAAAACAAGTGTTTTCTGTGTCAAAGATTTAGTTGACGATGCTGACTCGATCTTCGCAGTAAGAATAATATTAAGTGAACACGCAGAGAGAAATGCACATTTCACGGATTACATAAGCAGAGAACAGTCTGTTTTCTTTTGTTTTGAATTGTTTTGTTTAAAAGTACACATTTCATGCTTTAGCCTATATATATATATTTCTCAGGTCTGTGGGGCAAGTAGCTTATACACTGAGTTTCGGTTCATTTAAAGGGGGGGTGAAATGCTCATTTTCACTCAATCTCCTGTTAATCTTGAGTACCTATAGAGTAGTATTGCATCCTTCATATCTCCAAAAAGTATTTAGTTTTATTATATTTATAAAAGAAAGATAGGCTGTACCGAGTCTTTCCGGAAAAAAACGAGCGGCTGGGGCCGGGCCGTGTGGGTGAAGCTAAAGCTGTGCTAACGCGCCACACTAACAACACAGAGACATTTTAAGCAGTTTTACCAGTTTTACTCACCGCCCGGTTCCAATCACGACCGCGAACCTTTATCATTGCGACTGCTCGATCCTTAAGCATTAGACGATCTGCAAATCCGTCGATCTGGGCTTTGTTTAGAAAACAATCATCGTCGAAATGCAGGGAACAAACAGTCTTACACAACTCCGTTGATGATGCTCTGAAAAAACAAACTCCATCCACTGGTCCCTTAACGCTGGGTTCTTTGGGAATCTGTGCAGGGTTAGCCTGGCTAATGTCAGACCTCTTTCTCTTTGAGACGTGGTCTGGGAACCACATGTTCATTTTCTCGTATTTGAGGCGTGGTTTACGAATGCCCAGAGCCGTTTATTGGGCGCTACAAATGTCTATCAAATGCGCCTGTACGTAGCTCATAGCCAATCGTTTCAATTATACCAGATGACGTATGTAGAGCGACAGATATTCAACGAAGAAGACGACGATGGGTCAGAGATTTATGTGTACACCAGAGTCCTGCACGGGTCCGATTTTGTAAATCCGCACCCGCCCCGTTTTCCAACAGCAGCACTAATTAAAATCTGCACCGACCCGCTTAAAATAGAACCGACACCCGACCCCCAGCCGAAATAAAATCAGTTTAGACTATCACATTATTGACACACTTACAAAAATGTTTATTGCCAGGTCATACAGAAGTTATTATTACACGACAATTAACACAAGGACAACTTCAGCCGAAGCTGTCAACAGGCCGATACATTAAGAACATGGCTAACGTTACCACAAAACTGAGTAGCCTTATAACATTTTACCAATCGAACAGACGCGGCTACAACACTACTGTATATGCCACGCAATTTCGTCTAGCCTACATCTGACAATTTTGGGTTCAAACACGCCCTGCACACCACACATACTTAACAGTATTAAATTAGAAAAATACCGTTCAACAGAACTGCTTTGTTACCACAGAACTGCGTGCTTCCTCAGGGATGAAGTTCCACATTTGCGGCTATCCAACACGAAAATGTTTGCAGCAAAGCCTTTCACAATATTTTCTTCAGATAACTCCAAATTTCTCCCAAACAGTGGACTTGATTTTTGATGACGTATTGTCGACAACTTTACAATCTCCACTAGCTATTCTTTTCTTCAACTCCTCAGCATCCATCTCGACGACTGCAAGCAGATCGCGCGCGCGGTTATGATGAATTTTTAAAAGTGAAAGTAGCCTAGGTAACGTTATAGATCCTGGGAGGGCGTGGCGCGTCGGCACAAATAAACTGATGTTGATTTTAAATTATTTTATCAACTTGAAATACAGGCATATTTTTGTAGATGTGTTCCTAAAAATATGCATATATTTTTACGTCTGTCATGTTGGAGCCATAGATAAACAAACTGCTTCGGTGTGTCGCATAGATGTCGTCATCGTCTTGCTGCTCCCTCCCCGTTTTGTGATTGGTTCCCTATTTGAGGGGAAAATCTAGTCCATGGTATCCAGACTGCCTAGCAGCGTGAATAAAATCGCGCTGCGCTCAAGACAGCATGGGGAAACCCAGGCTAGTGCAGGGTTGTCTTGCCCTGGCAACCAAAAACACACTTCTTTGGTGACATTGACTTCCAAAAGCCGAGCAGAGCGCTTTGATGAGGTACTGCTTTGGCTCTCTTCTCTCTCTTGCTCTGGTCTACGAGTGCGCGCGCGCCCGCGGAGAAGTGCCCTTAGGACCCATATAAGGAAATTCCGCCCCAGCTGACGTCACACAGGCCCATACTAGAAAAAAACTTTCCGAAACTTGTGACAAACCGGAAGGACAATTTTTGGCACAGAAATACTCCTTCAAACGTACAATTTAATTTTTGAAACTTTGTCCATGTTTAGCATGGGAATCCAACTCTTTAACAGTGTAAAAAACTCAGTATGCATGAAATAGCATTTCACCCCCCCTTTAAGAGACGAGCGCGCCCGCGCCTCCGTGTCCTTATATCCTATTGCCTGCATGCTATATTTAGCCTACCTCTTATTTATTAAATCCAGGAAAATGGTTTATGAAACATTGATTAAAATTAAGATACAATTAATACAAACCGAAATTCACTTTAAAGAAAAGCATTCTACAAAAACAAACTTAATGAGGTCAAAATGTCTGCCCACTGCATTTGTCTCCTGATATTTCCGGGATCATCTTATTCATGCTTTTCACTTTTCATAGGCCTATAATCAACATGAAATTAAAAAATATATATTATTTTATTTAAACATGAATATGAAACTAAATCATTTTTAATGACTGGGCTACAACGCCTATTAGCCTACAGTACAGAGAAATTTCCGTGAGTCTGTGTTGCGTCAGGGCTTTGAGGAAGCAAGTTAAATTTGGTACAGTACAAAACACTGTTAATTAAGTTGGCTTGAGAAAGCCAACTTACTGATATTGTACTTAAACTTATTATTCTTCTGAGACTAAAAATTTCTATATGTAACTCCTCCTAGAGCTTTAACTCTACATACTCCAAACTCGGCTCAGACACTCAAACTTTTCTGACTAAGTGTGCTATCTATTTTCAGACTGATCGGACTTACGGTTTTCCTAAAAATGACGATCAAAACTCGAAAAAACTCATTCAAAAACTCCCATTGACTTACATTGGGGAGTTCTAAAAAATTCAAACCGACAAAAATTTAAATCTAAACACCTTGAAGACTAAACCAAACTGCCGTTCTATATACTATATGAGCCATTGAGACTCATTTAAACAAATAAACTCATCCATCTATCTACTTCAAACTACTTTAAACTTTAAACTATCTATCTATCTCTTTTTAACTAATCCATCTTTCTTTCTAACTTATCCATCTTTCTTTCTAATTAATCTATCTTTCTTTCTAACTAATCCATTTTTCTTTCTTTCTTTCTTTCTAATCTATCTATCTTTCTTTCTAACTTATTCATCTTTCTTTCTCTCTAATTAATCTATCTTTCTCTCTAACTAATCCATCTTTCTTTCTTTCTTTCTTTCTTTCTTTCTAACTAACTAATATTTCCTTCATTCTTTCTAACTAATCTATCTTTCTTTCTTTCTTTCTTTCTTTCTTTCTTTCTAACTACTCTCTTTCTTTCTTTCTTTCTTTCTTTCTAACTAATCTTTCTTTCTAACCTTTTTATCTTTCTAACCTATCTTTCTTTCTTTCTTTCTAACTAATCTTTCCTTCAATCTTTTCTAACTGATCTTTCTTTCTTTCTTTCTTTCTTACTACTCTTTTTCTTTCTCTTTCTTTCTTTCTTTCTTTCTTTCTTTCTTTCTTTCTTTCTAACTTATCCATCTTTCTTTCTTTCTAATTAATCTATCTTTCTTTCTAACTAATCCATCTTTCTTTCTTTTGTTCTTTCTTTCTTTCTTTCTTTCTTTCTTTCTAACCTTTTTATCTTTCTAACCTATCTTTCTTTCTTTCTTACTAATCTTTCCTTCATTCTTTCTAACTAATCTTTCTTTTTCTTTCTTTTTCTTTCTTTCTTTCTTTCTTTCTTTCTTTCTTTCTTTCTTTCTTTCTAACTACTCTTTTTCTTTCTTTCTTTCTCTTTCTTTCTCTTTCTTTCTTTCTTTCTTTCTTTCTTTCTTTCTTTCTTTCTTTCTTTCTTTCTTTCTTTCTAACTAACTAATCTTTCCTTCATTCTTTCTAACTAATCTTTCTCTCTTTCTTTCTTTCTAACTACTCTTTTTCTTTCTTTCTTTCTTTCTTTCTTTCTTTCTAACTAATCTTTCTTTCTAACCTTTTTATCTTTCTAACCTATCTTTCTTTCTTTCTAACTAACTAATCTTTCCTTCATTCTTTCTAACTAATCTTTTTCTTTCTTTCTTTCTTTCTTTCTTTCTTTCTTTCTTTCTTTCTTTCTTTCTAACTACTCTTTTTCTTTCTTTCTTTCTTTCTTTCGAACTAATCTTTCTTTCTAACCTTTTTATCTTTCTAACCTATCTTTCTTTCTTTCTTTGTGTTAAATAATGCCAAGATCATGCTAAGAACTCTATAAAAACTCCATAGTAACCATCTGTGACAACTAACCAACCACTCAAAATACTTTAAACTACTTTTAAATACTTTAAACTTCAAACTACTTTAAACTTCAAACTACTTTAAACTTCAAACTACTTCAAACTAATTTAAACTTCAAACTAATTTAAACTTCAAACTTCTTCAAACTTTCTGGTCCGACTTTATCAAGCCAACTTAAAGTTTGTCTCGACGAACTTTCGCATCTAGTTTGAACTGAGATAGAAAAACCTACACAATAACCCCCTATCATGACCCTCAGACAGGGCCACAGCACCGCTTCAATGTGGCCCTCAGTAAAACCAGAGTGAAGATAGAGATGACCTTTGGCCTCCTAAAGGCACGTTTCAACTGTGTTCAGCGCTTCAGAGTCACCAGAGCGGGCATCACAGATAGTGGCTGCATGTGTTATTCTGCACAATATAGCCACCAGTAGAAAGGAGCGAGAAACACCACAAAACCAGCTTCTCCCCGATGAAACTGACCCGATCACACTTGACCACCTAGCTGATGCAGATGTAGATGCAATCACCATACAATATTACACTTAATAAAAGCACATTGAAACTGCAGATAGGCGTCAAACTGTTTTATTGGTTTTGTGGGATGGGAAGAAAGAGAGCAAGAGAAAGTTGCATTAATAAATATTCATACTAAAGTGTTACTTGGTTACATAAGTTCACATATCAGTTTTATCCAGCTGTTTGATCTCCAAATTTTTTTTTTTTTTTTTTTGGAGCCTCGTCGGCTCACAGTCCAGTCTCCTTTGTGAACAGTCTAGTTCAAGACTCCTTTAGTGTGCAGTCTAGTTCAAGACTCCTTCAGTGTGCAGTCTAGTTCCAGTCTCCTTTAGTGTGCAGTCTAGTTCAAGACTCCTTTAGTGTGCAGTCTAGTTCAAGTCTCCTTTAGTGTGCAGTCTAGTTCAAGACTCCTTTAGTGAACAGTCTAGTTCAAGTCTCCTTTAGTGTGCAGTCTAGTTCAAGACTCCTTTAGTGTGCAGTCTAGTTCGAGTCTCCTTTAGTGAACAGTCTAGTTCAAGACTCCTTTAGTGTGCAGTCTAGTTCAAGACTCCTTTAGTGTGCAGTCTAGTTCAAGACTCCTTTAGTGTGCAGTCTAGTTCAAGACTCCTTTAGTGTGCAGTCTAGTTCAAGACTCCTTTAGTGTGCAGTCTAGTTCAAGACTCCTTTAGTGTGCAGTCTAGTTCAAGACTCCTTTAGTGAGCAGTCTAGTTCAAGACTCCTTTAGTGTGCAGTCTAGTTCGAGACTCCTTTAGTGTGCAGTCTAGTTCAAGACTCCTTTAGTGTGCAGTCTAGTTCAAGACTCCTTTAGTGTGCAGTCTAGTTCAAGACTCCTTTAGTGTGCAGTCTAGTTCAAGACTCCTTTAGTGAGCAGTCTAGTTCAAGACTCCTTTAGTGTGCAGTCTAGTTCAAGACTCCTTTAGTTCAATACTCCTTTAGTGTGCAGTCTAGTTCAAGACTCATTTAGTGTGCAGTCTAGTTCAAGACTCATTTAGTGTGCAGTCTAGCTCAAGTCTCCTTTAGTGTGCAGTCTAGTTCAAGACTCATTTAGTGTGCAGTCTAGTTCAAGACTCATTTAGTGTGCAGTCTAGCTCAAGTCTCCTTTAGTGTGCAGTCTAGTTCAAGACTCCTTTAGTGTGCAGTCTAGTTCAAGACTCCTTTAGTGTGCAGTCTAGCTCAAGTCTCCTTTAGTGTGCAGTCTAGTTCAAGACTCCTTTAGTGTGCAGTCTAGTTCAATACTCCTTTAGTGTGCAGTCTAGTTCAAGACTCATTTAGTGTGCAGTCTAGTTCAAGACTCATTTAGTGTGCAGTCTAGCTCAAGTCTCCTTTAGTGTGCAGTCTAGTTCGAGACTCCTTTAGTGTGCAGTCTAGTTCAAGACTCCTTTAGTGAGCAGTCTAGTTCAAGACTCCTTTAGTGTGCAGTCTAGTTCAAGACTCCTTTAGTTCAATACTCCTTTAGTGTGCAGTCTAGTTCAAGACTCATTTAGTGTGCAGTCTAGTTCAAGACTCATTTAGTGTGCAGTCTAGTTCAAGACTCCTTTAGTGTGCAGTCTAGTTCCAGTCTCCTTTAGTGTGCAGTCTAGTTCAAGACTCCTTTAGTGTGCAGTCTAGTTCAAGACTCCTTTAGTGTGCAGTCTAGTTCAAGACTCCTTTAGTGTGCAGTCTAGTTCAAGACTCCTTTAGTTCAAGACTCCTTTAGTGTGCAGTCTAGTTCAAGACTCCTTTAGTTCAAGACTCCTTTAGTGTGCAGTCTAGTTCGAGACTCCTTTAGTGTGCAGTCTAGTTCAAGACTCCTTTAGTGTGCAGTCTAGTTCAAGACTCCTTTAGTGTGCAGTCTAGTTCAAGACTCCTTTAGTGTGCAGTCTAGTTCAAGACTCCTTTAGTGAGCAGTCTAGTTCAAGACTCCTTTAGTGTGCAGTCTAGTTCAAGACTCCTTTAGTGTGCAGTCTAGTTCAAGACTCCTTTAGTGAGCAGTCTAGTTCAAGACTCCTTTAGTGTGCAGTCTAGTTCAAGACTCATTTAGTGTGCAGTCTAGTTCAAGACTCATTTAGTGTGCAGTCTAGTTCAAGACTCATTTAGTGTGCAGTCTAGCTCAAGTCTCCTTTAGTGTGCAGTCTAGTTCAAGACTCCTTTAGTGTGCAGTCTAGTTCAAGACTCCTTTAGTGTGCAGTCTAGTTCAAGACTCCTTTAGTGTGCAGTCTAGTTCAAGACTCATTTAGTGTGCAGTCTAGCTCAAGTCTCCTTTAGTGTGCAGTCTAGTTCAAGACTCCTTTAGTGTGCAGTCTAGTTCAAGACTCCTTTAGTGTGCAGTCTAGCTCAAGTCTCCTTTAGTGTGCAGTCTAGTTCAAGACTCCTTTAGTGTGCTGTCTAGTTCAATACTCCTTTAGTGTGCAGTCTAGTTCAAGACTCATTTAGTGAACAGTCTAGTTCAAGACTCATTTAGTGTGCAGTCTAGCTCAAGTCTCCTTTAGTGTGCAGTCTAGTTCGAGACTCCTTTAGTGTGCAGTCTAGTTCAAGACTCCTTTAGTGAGCAGTCTAGTTCAAGACTCCTTTAGTGTGCAGTCTAGTTCAAGACTCCTTTAGTTCAATACTCCTTTAGTGTGCAGTCTAGTTCAAGACTCATTTAGTGTGCAGTCTAGTTCAAGACTCATTTAGTGTGCAGTCTAGTTCAAGACTCCTTTAGTGTGCAGTCTAGTTCCAGTCTCCTTTAGTGTGCAGTCTAGTTCAAGACTCCTTTAGTGTGCAGTCTAGTTCAAGACTCCTTTAGTGTGCAGTCTAGTTCAAGACTCCTTTAGTTCAAGACTCCTTTAGTGTGCAGTCTAGTTCAAGACTCCTTTAGGGTGCAGTCTAGTTCAAGTCTCCTTTAGTGTGCAGTCTAGTTCAAGACTCCTTTAGTTCAAGTCTCCTTTAGTGAACAGTCTAGTTCAAGACTCCTTTAATGTGCAGTCTAGTTCAAGACTCCTTTAGTGTGCAGTCTAGTTCAAGACTCCTTTAGTGTGCAGTCTACACTGTAATAATAAAAGGTGTTTGGAGGAACCTTTTGAGGTTCTTCACTTTGCCACACCGGCGGAACCGTCTGTAGATCCTCTTTGTATGGTTCCGAATTGTTTCAAAAAATCAATAATAATTCCTGTGCCTAAGAAAACAACTGCCACCTGTATGAATGATTTTAGACCTGTAGCCTTGACTTCTGTGATAATGAAGTGCTTTGAACTGCTTGTGAAATCATATATTAACAACTGCATTCCTGTCTTCACTGATCCACTACAATTTGCATATAGATCAAATAGAGCTGTGGACGATGCTGTATCTTTGGTTTTACATTCTGCACTTCAACATCTAGAGGGTAGGGATACTTATGTCAGGATGCTGTTTGTTGATTATAGCAGTGCCTTCAATACCATCAGACCTTCCATTTTAATATCTAAGCTGTTAGACCTGGGCCTCTGTACTTCCATCTGCAGGTGGATACAGGACTTTCTAACAGGTCGTTCTCAGACAGTTAGAGTAGGCACTACATACTCAGCCCAAATAATGTTAAATACTGGAGCACCTCAAGGTTGCTGTCTTAGTCCTTTATTATATAGTCTGTATACCTATGACTGTATTGCAAAATATCCCACAAATAGTATTGTGAAATTTGCAGACGATACTACGGTGGTAGGACTCATTGACAGCAATAATGAAACTGCCTATAGGGATGAGGTGAGAAATTTGATCATGTGGTGCCGAAGAAATAATCTGTCCCTGAATGTGGGGAAAACTAAGGAGGTCATCATAGATTTTAGAATAAATAAACCCACACATACACCTGTCTACATTAATAACTCTGCAGTTGAAATTGTTAATTCTTTTAAGTTTTTAGGCATTCATATTTCGGACTCCCTTACATGGTCTTTCCACATCACCTGTGCCATTAAGAAGGCACACCAGAGGCTTTATTTCTTGAGGTGTCTTAAGAAATATGGTATGTCACTTAACATTTTAAAAAGATTTTACCGTTGTACAATTGAGAGTATACTGACTGGTAATATTACCGTGTGGTTTGGAAGGGCTACTTCAAGTGAATTGAATCTTTTGACAAAGGTGGTTAAAACTGCATCAAAAATTATTGGGGCGCCATTGGAATCATTACAGGATATTTATTGGAAACGCAGCACTGGGAAGGCACTGAGTATTATACAGGATGTTAGTCATCCGGCACATAGTCTCTTCTCCCAACTCCCATCAGGGAGACGTTGGCAGAGCATCCCAACACGTACGTCACGTTTTAGGGACAGTTTTTATCCACAGGCTGTAAGGCTGCTGAACGATAGTGTAAGAGGAAGGAGGGCTGAGGTTTGAGCGTATGTTTTTAGATTTATTTTTTATTCTATTCTATTCTATCTTATTTTTGACTGGTGCTGAGAGAGTGCTAAGGCACATTGTATTTCATTGCTGTGGTACTCTGTACGAATATGCATATGACAATAAAACTGAAACTTGAAACTTGAAACTAGGCACCCTTTAAAAAGGGGCGGTTCTCTGAGGAACTACACAGGTTTCCTGAGGAACTCTTATATTAGGCACTGTGTGGAACCACTTTGGGGGCCTCCAGGAACCACATTTCATTTTTTATTTATTTATTTAATTTCATGTTGTTACTATGGTTACCTTTGACTTCTATTATAATAAACAAATTGAACCAAATACAAAATAAGAATTGTTTCTTACATATTTGATATTCATTTTTATACATACACTTCCATGCACATGGGAAAAAAAGCTAACTATAGATTAATATCAATGAATACACAAAAAAAATAGTATAATACATAAGCAACATGAATAATCAACCATGTATATACAATAGATAAACAAGAAAATACATCTCAACAAAATGCATGTAAACACATGTTCCATGAAATAAATAAATGTAAAAAATTACATTTTGACTAATTAAAAATGTCCATCTTCACTTAACTTTAAAACATTTGTGTTTCAGTCCGATGGTAAGTCTGACATCACTGTTTCCAAAAGCTCTATCAGATGCCAAAAACAAACAAACAGTGCTAATATGCACTCATTGTGCTGTAATATTCCAGAAGATTATGATCCTAACCTTTATCTCTATACCGAAATCTCTGATGGTTAGTTATTCAGCTATTTTGAATCATAAAGTGTTGAAGTCTGGGATGCCGTGAGACTGGAGACTGTAATGTACACTGTGGCTTTTGAAAAGCTTAAATGTGTGACTTGAATCAACAGTGTTCATAAATGGTTGTTGAGTATTCTCATGAAACAAGATAGAGGAAGTAGAAGTAGAGGCTTCGACCCGGAAACAGTATTAAGGTGCAGTAAAGTGATCTGTTGTTCTGTGAATGTTCACTGGTGAATTCCAGTCATTTCAATAAGAATCCACACGATCAGCAATTTTGTTTGTGGTCAAAAATGTCACTATGGGACCAAGTTGGTGTGAGGTACTTAAAGAGTTAGAAAAGTGAAAAGATGCAGCAGATTCGTTTCCCGTTTGTTTTTCCTCTTTTCTGGTGGATGGTCCAGGCACTTCAGTGATTTTCAGGTCTACAGGAGGATTTTTATTCTTGTTCAAACTTGTATTTCAGCTTACCGAGATCCCTGCAAAGTACAAAATTTACTGTTAGTAAGGTTATTAAAGTGATAGTTGTGAAATTTAAATAATTTCCTCAGCCTTGTGACGCTCCAAACCTGTTTGACTTTCTGTCTGTGGACCCAAAAGCAGATCTCAGGCATAATGCAACCCCCGTCACCGATCAATTTCACTGCATGAAACACAAGCAGAAAAAAAATGTGTAAATCATTCATGAAACCATTCTTATACTCTTGTCTAGTTCAATTCAATGCAACAATTTATGTAAAAATGGTTAAGCTCCAAAAATGTCCCAGAAAAGATCCTAAAAATAATCAACGAGTTCACAACTCATGTGTTATGGGTTGTGTTGTAAGTCTTCTGAAGCCATGTAATATCCTAGCTTTTTCCTTTTTTGTCGAAAAAGACTAAACTTGAAGTTATAATTCAGAAACACTTTAAAACTGTAGTAATGTATAATACATTTAGTTTATATATGTGTTTGAATATATATTAAGTAGACTCTGTATTTATATTTATTTGGTGAGTTTACAAACCTTGTAACGGAGAGCCGAACAAACGGCGGAAGCTTTGATGAGGAGAGCCGTTACTTTCAAACTCGATGACGTCGATCAGCTGAGGTTTGTTGCGCGCGAGGATCGCTGAAGCGACGACAGCAGAGGAATAGCAGCAGTTTCGTGACAGAATAAAACTTCTCTCCTCCTGGTTCTTCTTCTTCATATTATTAATATTATTATTATTATTATTTAGAGTTGTTGTTTAAGGTTTAAATTACTTAACTAGAAAAAAAAGTTTGTTGAGACAAACTTTAAGTTGGCTTGAGAAAGCCGGACCAGAGAGTTTGAAAAAGTTAAAAGTAGTTAGAAGTTTGAAGTAGTATGAAGTTTAAAGTAGTTTAAATTTTGATTGATAAATTAGTTAGAAAGAAAGAAAAAATATTAGTTAGAAAGAAAAAGAAAGATAGATTAGTTAGAAAGAAAGATTAAAAGAAATATTAGTTAGAAAGAAAAAGAAAGAAAGATTAGTTAGAAAGATAGATTAAAAGAAAGATTAGTTAGAAAGAAAGACAGATTAGTTAGAAAGAAAGAAAGAAAGAAAGAAAGACAGATTAGGTAGAAAGAAAAAATGGAAGAAAAAAGAAAGAAAGATTAGGTAGAAAGAAAGAATGAAAGAAAAAAGAAAGAATGAAAGAAAAAATAAAGTAAGATTAGTTAGAAAGAAAGACAGATTAGTTAGAAAGAAAGAAAGAAAGAAAGAAAGAAAGAAAGAAAGAAAGAAAGAAAGAAAGAAAGAAAGAAAGAAAGAAAGAATTGTGGATTAGAAAGAAAGAAAGAAAGAAAGAATGGTGGATTTAGTTAGAAAGAAAGAAAGAAAGAATGGTGGATTTAGTTAGAAAGAAAGAAAGAAAGAAAGAAAGAAAGAAAGAAAGAAAGAAAGAAAGAAAGACTGATTAGTTAGAAAGAAGGAAGGAAGGAAGGAAGGAAGGAAGGAAGGAAGGAAGGAAGGAAGGAAGGAAGGAAGGAAGGAAAGAAAGAAAGAATGAATGGTGGATTAGTTAGAAAGAAAGAAAGAAAGAAAGAAAGAAAGAAAGAAAGAAAGAAAGAAAGAAAGAAAGAATGGTGGATTGGTTAGAAAGAAAGAAAGAAAGAAAGAAAGAAAGAAAGAAAGAAAGAAAGAAAGAAAGAAAGAAAGAAAGAAAGAAAGAAAGAATTTAATGTACTTAGCACTACTGAGACTTGTAAATATGAATCATTGTAGTGTCTAAAATGCATATCACAAGGTAAATTCCCTTTCTATTTCTTTATTTATTGCCCTTTTATTCCAAATCATATAAACAGCTGCTTTTCTGTGTGTTCAAACACCCATTTTTCTATAAGGACTTTTTATGTTTTGTTTTTAACTGTAAAAATGATTTGTATACGTTATATAAAGGTTTACAGTTGTATTTCTTACTTCATTTTGCAATTGCAGTGGGAATTGATACATTTAAATGTAAATTTGCTGGTTGCACCACCTGACCATGACCGATCCCACCACCTGACGTTGTGATCAATAATGATTGATATTCACAAAATAAAAAGATATGTCAATTAATTTTATTCAGGTTTCAATTGGCTTTTTTATTTTAATCCTCTGAACAATTTATACTCTAACTCAATCATATAATTAAATTTCATTAACAAGAAAGTGCAAAACAATACTGCATGTTATGATAACATTTGATCATCGCTTCTTAAAAAATATAACTTTGAAACCTCAAGGAACACATTCAATAAATGAGAACATCTTATGGAACAGTGAATTAGTGCAAATATTGGGCCCAGAAACATTAATGGCAGAATTCAATCTACTGCTCATGCAATTAAATTCAGTAATAACAGTAAGTCAAGATAAAAAAAATAATAATAATTGATCATCGCTTCTATAAATATAGAAATTTAAAACATCTCCGGGAACACATTTAAAAAAAGACAACATCTTTTATAAAATGTCATATCATGAATCAGTAAATTAGTGCAAATATTGGGCCCAGAACCATTAAGGGCAGAATTCTATCTACTGCTCAATAGATTCAGTAGTAACAGTAAGTCAAGATAAAAAACAACTCTTTTCAAATATAATTCAAAATCATGCTTTCAGAAAGCACAAACTGTCCCAATCTGTACTTTTCAGGTTTGAATGGCATGTACTGAGGCGCTCTGGCTTAGAAACCACTTCCAGCACATCTGTGATGTAATAAAATACAATGTCAAGAGGGTGAGGCCAAATGAACACATTCTTCCATCCTGACTTCTGCATGCAGCTCACCTCAATCTCATTGCCCACCACCTTGAGGACTTGCCCCACAAAAGGTTGGCCATCATACTTCACAAGTACGAATTTCCCATTCAGATCTTTGGGGTTTTCTTTGGCTTGGGGACTTGTGGGAGGGACCTTAGTAGTATTCTGGAAGTCCACTTCTGAGGGATTGTGACACTGGCAGATGTCTGGTCTGCTACAGAAACAGGAGATCTCCCTGTGCTGGATTTTGCCAGGTTGAGCAGTGGTCACCTGATGGATTTTTAGTGTTCCTTTCACAGCTAGAACACTGTCTGGAAGAGCCTCATCATATCTCTCAATGTCTTCATCAGAGATCCAGTAGTGCTTGATGCTTGACTCCTTTTCCTTTAACAGCTTGTACAGACGCTCTGGGGTCTGCACATCTGCTCCTCCTTGAACAGCGGAGTCTGCAACGCGTTTCACAGCCCCACCAACTCCATCAGGAGCCCCTTTGCCATGGGACTTTTCGGCAAAGTTCCATGTCACGCGCTTGATGCCAGAGAGAAATGGTACTGTACTAAGGAGATAAAAGTTGTTTTTTTATTCCTGTACTGAGTGACAGGCCCATCACTCATGACATGTAAAGTTGTTGGTGGAGGATTGCACCTCTTTCTCACATCCTTCAGCACCGGTTCTAAGTGGGCCCATATAGCACGTTCATCATGCCGAAGGGATGAAGAGATGGTGGCATATGACTGACATCCACGTGCTGTATAGGCCACACATGTGTGAACTGTGGCCTGTTTCCTGCTTCCTCCGAAATGAAAAGCTTGGACTTCGCTGTTCAGCTTGCATGAAAAATTTTCTGAGAAGTCTACATGAAGGCAAACTTCATCCTCTGTCAGGGTTTCTTTTAATGCTCTGAACTCTATGGCTTGGTGCAACCAATTGAAGTGATGTTTTGCCAGAGAATCAAGTTTCTGGCTGAACAGCTCGAATAGGTTAGACCATGTTCCACTTTGAGTTGCCTTAGAAAATTTTGTCTCTCGTGACCACTGCTGCCATGTAACAGGTACTTCCTCCTGAGGTACTGCCACCTCTATCTCATTGTAACAGCACTTCGCACAAATCCGATACATGCAGTCTTTGCTTTGTGGATCACACACAATTGAAGTCAGCAGCTCTGAAATTCTGGCAGTTTGCAGAAGGCCTTTCTGGTGCAGCTTGTCTACTAAAAGCTTGACATTTTTGTGGTCCAAGCATGCGCATGTGTTCCGATCTGATGCTTTGGGTGGTGTTACATAAAAGGGACAGTGGCGAACAAACTGTCTGTATGATAGCGAGAAAGGCTTTTATATTTCAGAATTATATTGAACATGACGTTCAGTCAGGGATTTAGTTAACACTCGCCTCTGTTGTTTGTTTTTGTTTTTAGTTATTGTATCCTTTTTCCCGGGTAGCAGGCGACTGTTCTCATCCCGAAAGAGAAATTTAACCACTTCTTCTTTTCTCTCCAGGGCAAGTTTCTTTGTTCCCCTTGGCATGTTTCTTCCGCTGACTGTTTTTTGGCCTTTCTTTAACCTTTCTAAGCTCTTCCGCAATTTCTCAGAAGTTTGTTTTGTAGCTGCCAATTGCCTTTTTAGTTTTAGCATTTCCTTCCGTAAGTCTGCCTTCTCTTTTTGCAAAATTCTGCAGCGTTTTTTCACCCTTATTTCTTTCTCTGGTGTTGAGGATGCTTGTGGTTGCTTCCCATCCTGCACAAACATGTTTGCATACTCCTGATCAGGAGGGTTAGGCTGGGCCTCTACTGGAAGATCGACTGGATCATCTGCTTCTGATGAATTCATAGATTCAGGTGTAAAGTTCATTATTTTGTCCAGTGTCCTTGTCCCATCCCTGTGCTTTTTTTTGGTAGTCCCTCCATTGCTGCCTCGTTTTTTCTTGTTGTGCTTTGGAAAGCTGACTTATTGTTTTTTTCACTATTTTTCCATCATTTTTCATTTTTTCATAACAAAAAAAAAAAAAGAATGACAGAGTTGTGAGTGATTAAGATATAAATAAGCTTACTAATGTACAACATATCTATCTCTATAAAATATACATGGTTTCAGACCCCTTTTTTAGTTTTGAAATAGGACCGATACACTTTTTCCCCTCATTTATAAGGAATTTAACATAAAATCATGCCAAAATATTTGATTAAGAATTTTATTGAGAAAATTAACATTTATATCTCAGTTTTGTTCTCTGCTTGTATATTCGGACGGTCACACCACCTGACATTTTTGGCCTTTCAAAACACCAAAACTCCAAAAATCTATTGAATTTCAATAAAATGAAAATGGTTTCTTATAAAAGACATATTATAGATCCATTTGATATATGACATGTATTTATTATGACCGCCAAAAGCGGTCATATAGGGATTGTCAAAGTTTTTTTTTTTTTTTTTTTCACCAAAGGCACTTTATAGTGATATTGACCCGCCTAAGACACGAAACGAGCGGTTTGTGTGAGAAAACGAACAGTATTTATATCGTTTTTACCTCTTGTAACACAGCGACGTCCAAGTGATCTGAGGGCGCCCGCGCTTCCTGCTGTGTGACGTGTGCGCAGACTGGTGCATAGATAGACATATAGATTTCGCCTTGGCTACGGCAGTTCATGAACGAATGCCGTAGCCAAGGCGAAATCTAGTATGCCCCAGTTTCGACAACAGAGTGTCGTTCTTCTGTTGGTGCTGACGTTACATGCTTCTTGCATTGCTGTTTTGATGCGTGAGATCATCGATGTGATTATGACACTGCACCTGCGCGAATCCACAAACTAATTGAAGTTCAGAGACTACTTGGGTGGAACTTGGACAGGGCCAGGGCACACAGGCCACTGTGGCCGTATGATGATTTTTTTTTCACGGGGCATGAAGGCCAAAGTGTAGGGCAACGGCGGCCATGGCCGCGTGGCCGCGGTATAATTCCCACCCTGGTGCTCACAGTAAAATATCAAATTTCAGCCTGTCCCTCATATATGTCATAAAGGTTTGCGCAATGAAGATATCCAGTTGTCCATTAAATATATAATTTATTTAACATTTATTGTTTTATTACTAAACGTTTTATACTACATTACCCACATATCTCTGTCATTCTATCAGTGGAACAGGAAGCATGGTGCTGTAGTTCATTGAAATGTGCAGACATGCTTAGGGTTAGGGTTAGGATCTCGGTAAAGGAGTAATTTCTCACATTATAGAGACACTTTATAGTTAGCTTAATGTATAACTAATGTAATAATAACACCAAACCATACTTTGTAACATGAAGCGCCAGTTTATATGGGTTAAACGATTGTCCAATCACAGCGAGTTCTGCGATAAAGTCACAGCCAATACAAACCCAGCTGAATAAATGCGTCACACTTACATGCCCATTTATGGTAAACGATGACAGATCTCTTCTGGTTCCGGCTGCAGGGATAGATACCTTAAATATTTAATTAAGGCTGTTAAACATGTATTATTTCTAATTAAATTATAAAACTCATATTTAAAAACAAAAGACTCTTTGTGTGGTTACCGTCCAAAAACGAGTTCACATGATCAATGACACAAATTTGCTTATTTGATTAGACTGATGCATAAATACATTTGAAAGAGAAACTTTTTTCTAAGCAATGTCCTACAGCAGGGGTAGTTTTGCAGTATTTTAATTAAAGATAATTGCATGTAGGCCTACTAAAGTGCTTCTAACATTTACAGTGTATGTATAGTCAAAGATATATCAATTATATTCAAATAAATGTAACAAAAGCACAATGAATGGACACAATTTTGAAAGCTTATTCCAATATTTAATGTCAAACTGTTTAAAGACAAATGTAGCGCCAAAACTACTGCACAACAGTATAAAAATCAGTTAATGCATTGACATTTCCGATGACCAGTGGAAAAACATTCTCAGTTTAGCTCACTCTTCGTCTATTTGTGCTAGACATGCCCTAATACAATGTAAAGTGATCCACAGAGCTCATTTCACTAATGCCAGACTGGCTAAATTGTTTCCTAACAGAAGTGATGCCTGTAACAGATGCAAACAATCTCCAGCCGATCATCTTCACATGTTCTGGTCATGCCCGGTGCTATCAGATTATTGGTCCGACATTTTCACAACTCTCTCACAGGCCCTCAATTACACTATTGTCCCTAATTCCTTGACTGTTCTGTTCGGCCTCTCCCCAATCACATATATACCAGCTACAGCGCACTGCGTCATTGCCTTTACTACTTTGCTGGCCAGGCGTGCCATCCTCCTTAAATGGAAGCATGCTTCTCCTCCATCACATGACGACTGGATAAGAGATGTACTGCAATACATCCACCTTGAAAAAATTAGATATTCTCTTAAAGGCTCGCTGAGATCATTTCATAAAACTTGGAGCCCTGTACTGACTACTATTGAAGGCCTTATTGGGATTTTAAAACCTCCTGATTAGTTTTCTGTGGGGGACGGGGGAGATTTTCTTCTTTTGTTTACTGTTTAATTATTATTATTATTATTTTTTTTATTTTTTTTTTTCACATACTTTCTCGTCACATACCTTCTCGTGTATGTATTTACTGGTTTATTTATTAGTTTTTATTATCTATTTGTGAGTGCTACAGGTGGCCTTAGGGGCGGAGGGGCGGGGTGGGAGGGTGGACGAGTGAGGGTCTATATTTCTACATGGAACTGTTCTGTTGATTTTTTCTTTTTCTTTCAGACGCCTTGTTTCATTTTACATCTGTTGTAATACCCTTTATATGTCTGCAGAAAACGTAATAAAAAAAGAAATAATATAAAAATCAGTTAATTAAAAATATCCAGATACAGGGGCAATCTATTATAGTGACACATACATTAACGTTCAAAAAATTGCTATGATGAAGTTATATATTTACAAACCAAAAGATGAGATTAAACTTTGTTATGTGAAAATACATTTGTTTCATCGCTTTAAAGAACAAATAGGCAAAAACATAAGCACAACATTTTACATTCTCAACTTTCATTCTATATCCTTGTGATTATTGGTCACTTTTATTGTAACTATGCAATAAATATGTCCTTTAGCAAAACACCTGATGTGCACTGACCCTTTTTTATAAAGGCATTAGGCAGAAATCAAGTACAGTTTATGAAGCTGAAAAGAGAAAACAAAATGCTTTAACAATATGGAAAAAGATAAATCACTATTTTCAATATTGGTTCTGCATATATCAAAGAGATCCTGAGGAGGAGTGGGACTCCACATGAAGACTTTCAGAAACTGAGACAGAGCAAAGGGTGCACCTCGCTGGACACATCCTACGCATGCCCAAACAACAACACCCAAACACAGTGATGAAGTGGACACCACCAGGAGGATGCAGGAGACAGGGAAGACCAAGGAAGACACGGAGACAGATGTTTCACGAAGACCTGAAGAATGTCAGTGTCCCATGGGGAGATGTGAAGAACTTGGCCACAGATCGAATACGTTGGGGGACACTTGTTGCCCAATGTGCCCAGCACAGCACTTGATGATGACGTTGTGAGTTTATCCATAACTGTGGGATATGTTTTCTGTAAAGAGTGTTGCATAATTAAATGTTAAAAGCATTTTTATGTTATAAGTTCACTGATAGGTGGGCATTTCTATGAATAAAAGTATGTCTTTAATAGCAAGCAATAAATCATATGAACATGATTTACATGCAAACGGGACAGTTATCAGCAGTGTAACTGATCTGATTATGACAAAATAATCTAGTATCTGATGTCATGTGACAAGTATCATGTATCACTGGAACATAAACAGACGGGGACCAATTTGCAATTAATATAAACTTTCTGACAGTGTGTGGGACATCCGACAACTTTCCAAGAAGTGGGGCAACTGATTTAGAAATATCGCAATAAATATGTACAGGAATTGAGGCAGTAGCCAATGACAGCACTAGGAGTAAAAGCTGCAGGATTGTACGAGTATACAAATATACATATTTGTATACTCGTACAATCGAGTATCATACGAATTTGACAACTTGTTAAATCTCGTAAATTATTAAAACTTGCAGACTATGTTTGTTCTGGTTGGGCTATGGGTTTTGTGAGAAAAGTTTTAAGAAACAACAAATGCTTGATAAAATGTTTGATTTAGGGTTAAAACCAACACATACCATTGTGAATATTTGCCTTTACAGCTGTCCGTCTCCTCCGTTTACTTCTCCTCAAACAATAATTGGCTGACTGAGTCCGAAAGGCCCTTTAGGTCTTTTCAGCTGTAAAAAGAGAAAAGAAAATATCATTATGTATAATATATAGGATTATTTAAAGGAAAAAGTACTGATTTACCTTACAAATATTGGATGTTACATTATAAAGCATTAAAAGCATGGCAAGTGTTGTGGTTAATATGCATTTACAACAAATATCACTTTAAAACTATCAATACAGAGGTAAAAGCATGGTAAATTTTGTGATTACTGTCCTTTACTACACCAATCACAGTAAAACTAAGGTTACTGAGGTTTAAAGTATGGCAAGTTTTGTGGTTACTGTCCTTTTACCACACCCTATCACAGTAAAACAAGGGTTACTGTGGTAAAAGCATGGTAAGTGTTGTGGTTACTGTGTATTTACAATAAGTATCACATTAAAACTACCAATAGTGTGGTAAAAGCATGGTAAGTTTTGTGATTACTGTCTTTTTACTACACTTATCACAGTAAAACTAATGTTACTGTGGTAAAAGCATGGTAAGTGTTGTTTTTACTGTGCTTCTACTACAAATACAACTTTGGAACTAATTGTACTATTTTTAATCTGATATGAATATCTAGGCCTATAGCACGTCACGTGACAGGCAGTGTTAATCACCCTGTTTTGTATTAGAAAGCAATGAAGCAAAGTCTCCGTGGAAATGGCAGATATAATGGCAGATTAATATCGACAAACAGAAAAGACATTATATCACACATTATTAGGACAGCGTATTTAGGTATTTATTTACTACTTACCAACAGCTGACACACGTGAACTGATGCCAAATATCGCGATGTGTTCGGAACGAGACTTCTTCAGCGCGATTTCCTACTGATAAAATATCATTTTAAAAATATCAATAAACAGCAAAGCAATCCAGCTTCCCTGGCAATAAGACCGAAATAATAACATTAAAAAAATACATAAACCACGATAAGATCTCGTGAATAAATGTTGATTAAACAGCTTCTCTGCTGCAGCCGACAGGCAGAAATAATCGAGCTGTGATCACGAAAGACGAAAAATTACGAAATAAACGTGTCCGTGGCACGAATCAATAGATTAAATTACGTGACCATTTCACGAACGTTGGAGTTATCCGTGGTCTCACCACAGACTCACTCCGTGCTCCTGTCACAGATTTTAGATCTGACTATAGCCAAGCGAGCAATAGGTGTAAAACGCCATCAAACTGGATTTTATGATGACAGGACGAGACAAAATGTCAAGTTAATTACATGCCATTGCAACACAGTCGACATAAAGCTTATAAGTTCCTAAACAAGCCAGCAACATTACAACGTCCATGAGTGAGGTCAGGTTGTTGAGGTCCGTGGTGCCATCACGGGACTTTGGTTAGGCTAACTGAAACAAACTGAAATTTTATGATGACAGGACAATGCAATAGCTACAATAACAGTCAGGTTAACGTCATTATGGCATTTAATGTTGGAAAAGAAACAAATACTTCAAATGTTGCGTTTCCAAATGAGAAAGCACGTCCATTGAGTGAGATCTGTACTCCGTCATTGAAACGGGTATCCGTGTGTGGACCACGGAAGGTCAGTGTCATTGACTTGCATTGGAGTAATATCCGTGGCAGCATCACGGAATTTGGGGCGATTCCGTGATGGCTCCACGGATTTTGAGTTAAGGGCCCGTGGACATTTCACGGAATCCTGTGAGACCAGGTTGAACATTTACCTCAATTCCACCTACTAAAGAGCTTACCTACTCCATGAACTGCTCCTCCCAGTAGATCTGATGGTCTTCTAAAGAAGCAACACAAATGAAAGAAGAGTTTAGGAAAATATAAGGATCATTGATGTTTTTGCAATGCAAAATAAATATTTAATCTTTTTAGTTGAACAAATGGTTTAAGACAATTTAAAATATTTCAAACAAATATATCAAAAGATTCACTTAAAGCTTTTACAATTTTTTTTTATGATACGTTGCAGAGAGAGGCGCCAAAAATAATATAGGCCTACTGTCCTCATATTTTTCAATCATGCAGGGAACAACTGTGACCACAAACCTAGCAGTTAACTGACACATGTACGAGGATGAGAGACCATGCTACTAGTGTTTTGCTAGCTAACGTTAATTCGGAAAGAGGCAGAACATCTAAAACGAGTGATTTGAGACAAAATAATTCACATTCACCGAGGCTAACGTTATTAGACTTCTTAAACAAAATGACAATGTTTTTTTTTTTAAGTACCCAAACTAAGTAGAAACATAATCTGGCAATATATCTCACATATACCTATCAAACGTTAACATTAGCGATAGTTGTTTTAAGATTAATGTTAATTTCAAGATCTTCGGTAAGGCCGCATGGAGTCTGCAAAGTGACAAACCTAAACGTTACTGTCTGAAACCTGGCGACGCTTTTACATTTTATAGTGCAATAAATGCGTGCTCATTCGGCTAAAATCTAACTTTATGCGATGTAAAGAGTTACTTACATGTGTTGCACATTGTATAAAGCCCTTAAAAACTCCATAGAAATCCGAAACTGGTCCGGTACAGGTGACGATGAGCAACGATGTTAGTGTTCTTGATGTGGGCGGGTCGTGACGTTTTACTTTGGAAATAAACACTTAAATAGAGTTTTGTAGAAGCAATGTATTGTGAAGGTCAGTAAAAAACTATTTTTGATAGGTAATAATAAGTTACAAAAAAATTCACAATTTTTAATTATGTAAAACTTAAAAGAATTCAAAAAGAAAAAGGAATCAATTTATTGGAAGAAATATCATTTTTAAAATAAATTCCTATAGACAACACCCTTGAATTGCTTTTTACAGTGCATGGTGTAGGTCTACGTATTGTGTAATGTTAACTTCAAATAAGGGGTGTGTAGCGATTTCGGATTGATATTGCATATTGTTACAGCCCTTATTAGAATATAGACATTAAGAGAATAAATTGTTATGCAAGTACTTTTACTTTTAATACTTAAAGTACATTTAAAATCAGGTACTTTTTACTTAAGTAGGGTTTTCATTGTGGTACTTCTACTTTTACTAAAGTAAATGTGTCTCTGGTTATTTGTACTTTACTTAAGTACTGAGATTCAGTTCTTCCTCCACCACTGATCAGGACTGATGGTGTACTGAGTGTCCTTCTGTTGCTCAGGGACAGACTCCTCAGGCTTACCCTCCACTGCATACTGATAATCAAGATCATATTCATCAGGACTGATGGTGTACTGAGTGTCCTTCTGTTGCTCAGGGACAGACTCTTCAGGCTTACAGTCCACTGCATCCTGATAATCAAGATCATATTCATCAGGACTGATGGTGTACTGAGTGTCCTTCTGTTGCTCAGGGACAGACTCCTTAGGCTTACAGTCCACTGCATCCTGATAATCAAGATCATATTCATCAGGACTGATGGTGTACTGAGTGTCCTTCTGTAGCTCAGGGACAGACTCTTCAGGCTTACCCTCCACTGCATACTGATAATCAAGATCATATTCATCAGGACTGATGGTGTACTGAGTGTCCTTCTGTTGCTCAGGGACAGACTCTTCAGGCTTACAGTCCACTGCATCCTGATAATCAAGATCATATTCATCAGGACTGATGGTGTACTGAGTGTCCTTCTGTTGCTCAGGGACAGACTCCTTAGGCTTACAGTCCACTGCATCCTGATAATCAAGATCATATTCATCAGGACTGATGGTGTACTGAGTGTCCTTCTGTAGCTCAGGGACAGACTCCTCAGGCTTACCCTCCACTGCATACTGATAATCAAGATCATATTCATCAGGACTGATGGTGTACTGAGTGTCCTTCTGTTGCTCAGGGACAGACTCTTCAGGCTTACAGTCCACTGCATCCTGATAATCAAGATCATATTCATCAGGACTGATGGTGTACTGAGTGTCCTTCTGTTGCTCAGGGACAGACTCCTTAGGCTTACAGTCCACTGCATCCTGATAATCAAGATCATATTCATCAGGACTGATGGTGTACTGAGTGTCCTTCTGTAGCTCAGGGACAGACTCCTCAGGCTTACCCTCCACTGCATCCTGATAATCAAGATCATATTCATCAGGACTGATGGTGTACTGAGTGTCCTTCTGTTGCTCAGGGACAGACTCCTTAGGCTTACAGTCCACTGCATCCTGATAATCAAGATCATATTCATCAGGACTGATGGTGTACTGAGTGTCCTTCTGTTGCTCAGGGACAGACTCTTCAGGCTTACAGTCCACTGCATCCTGATAATCAAGATCATATTCATCAGGACTGATGGTGTACTGAGTGTCCTTCTGTTGCTCAGGGACAGACTCTTCAGGCTTACCCTCCACTGCATACTGATAATCAAGATCATATTCATCAGGACTGATGGTGTACTGAGTGTCCTTCTGTTGCTCAGGGACAGACTCCTTAGGCTTACAGTCCACTGCATCCTGATAATCAAGATCATATTCATCAGGACTGATGGTGTACTGAGTGTCCTTCTGTTGCTCAGGGACAGACTCTTCAGGCTTACAGTCCACTGCATCCTGATAATCAAGATCATATTCATCAGGACTGATGGTGTACTGAGTGTCCTTCTGTTGCTCAGGGACAGACTCCTTAGGCTTACAGTCCACTGCATCCTGATAATCAAGATCATATTCATCAGGACTGATGGTGTACTGAGTGTCCTTCTGTAGCTCAGGGACAGACTCTTCAGGCTTACCCTCCACTGCATACTGATAATCAAGATCATATTCATCAGGACTGATGGTGTACTGAGTGTCCTTCTGTTGCTCAGGGACAGACTCCTTAGGCTTACAGTCCACTGCATCCTGATAATCAAGATCATATTCATCAGGACTGATGGTGTACTGAGTGTCCTTCTGTTGCTCAGGGACAGACTCCTTAGGCTTACAGTCCACTGCATCCTGATAATCAAGATCATATTCATCAGGACTGATGGTGTACTGAGTGTCCTTCTGTTGCTCAGGGACAGACTCCTTAGGCTTACAGTCCACTGCATACTGATAATCAAGATCATATTCATCAGGACTGATGGTGTACTGAGTGTCCTTCTGTTGCTCAGGGACAGACTCCTTAGGCTTACAGTCCACTGCATCCTGATAATCAAGATCATATTCATCAGGACTGATGGTGTACTGAGTGTCCTTCTGTAGCTCAGGGACAGACTCTTCAGGCTTACCCTCCACTGCATACTGATAATCAAGATCATATGCATCAGGACTGATGGTGTACTGAGTGTCCTTCTGTTGCTCAGGGACAGACTCCTTAGGCTTACAGTCCACTGCATCCTGATAATCAAGATCATATGCATCAGGACTGATGGTGTACTGAGTGTCCTTCTGTTGCTCAGGGACAGACTCCTTAGGCTTACAGTCCACTGCATCCTGATAATCAAGATCATATGCATCAGGACTGATGGTGTACTGAGTGTCCTTCTGTTGCTCAGGGACAGACTCCTTAGGCTTACAGTCCACTGCATACTGATAATCAAGATCATATGCATCAGGACTGATGGTGTACTGAGTGTCCTTCTGTTGCTCAGGGACAGACTCCTTAGGCTTACAGTCCACTGCATCCTGATAATCAAGATCATATTCATCAGGACTGATGGTGTACTGAGTGTCCTTCTGTTGCTCAGGGACAGACTCTTCAGGCTTACCCTCCACTGCATACTGATAATCAAGATCATATGCATCAGGACTGATGGTGTACTGAGTGTCCTTCTGTTGCTCAGGGACAGACTCTTCAGGCTTACACTCCACTGCATACTGATAATCAAGATCATATTCATCAGGACTGATGGTGTACTGAGTGTCCTTCTGTTGCTCAGGGACAGACTCCTCAGGCTTACCCTCCACTGCATACTGATAATCAAGATCATATTCATCAGGACTGATGGTGTACTGAGTGTCCTTCTGTAGCTCAGGGACAGACTCTTCAGGCTTACCCTCCACTGCATACTGATAATCAAGATCATATTCATCAGGACTGATGGTGTACTGAGTGTCCTTCTGTAGCTCAGGGACAGACTCTTCAGGCTTACCCTCCACTGCATACTGATAATCAAGATCATATTCATCAGGACTGATTGTGTACTGAGTGTCCTTCTGTAGCTCAGGGACAGACTCTTCAGGCTTACCCTCCACTGCATACTGATAATCAAGATCATATTCATCAGGACTGATGGTGTACTGAGTGTCCTTCTGTAGCTCAGGGACAGACTCTTCAGGCTTACCCTCCACTGCATACTGATAATCAAGATCATATTCATCAGGACTGATGGTGTACTGAGTGTCCTTCTGTAGCTCAGGGACAGACTCTTCAGGCTTACCCTCCACTGCATACTGATAATCAAGATCATATTCATCAGGACTGATTGTGTACTGAGTGTCCTTCTGTAGCTCAGGGACAGACTCTTCAGGCTTACCCTCCACTGCATACTGATAATCAAGATCATATTCATCAGGACTGATGGTGTACTGAGTGTCCTTCTGTAGCTCAGGGACAGACTCCTCAGGCTTACCCTCCACTGCATACTGATAATCAAGATCATATTCATCAGGACTGATGGTGTACTGAGTGTCCTTCTGTAGCTCAGGGACAGACTCTTCAGGCTTACCCTCCACTGCATACTGATAATCAAGATCATATTCATCAGGACTGATTGTGTACTGAGTGTCCTTCTGTAGCTCAGGGACAGACTCTTCAGGCTTTTTGTAGATCTGAGGAGATTCAGATGATCTCACTATGTTTGAACCATCATCTTCATGCGGAGTGTTTGCTTCAGGTGTCTGTTGTTCTGAAGCTGGAAATAAAGGAGAGTTTAAGGAAAAACAGCTCAAAGAGGTCACCAAAAGGTAGTAGTTGTTTCTGTTGCAGTCAGCTGAAAGTATTTTCCATGTCACATCAAGTCAAAATATAATTGAAAAAACAATGATGGCTTATGCCTAGTTCCACCTCCTTGAGAATGAAAATGTCCAAAGAAATCTTACTTGAAATCTTATTTTTATTAATTTTTTGTCTGCCGATTATGTTAGCAGCTTTTTATTGTACTGTTAGGGGTGCTGAAACCAGGGGACAGTGATTTCTCCTTTCCTCCATCAAAGCAATTTCAACTCAGCTGAGTCAGCTAATTCTGAAATATTAGCTTAAAATTAAAAGCTTAAAATTTTTTTTGCTCATAATACTAAAAAATCCCAACCAATATCAGTGAACTAATGGAAGTAACAGAGCATCACAGGTTAAAGTTAAGGTTAGAAAATATACTGCCATTTGTCTTCTTATTTGTGTATGCCTTTGCCTTTGCCTTGCCTTGCCTATATATTAGCCATTTAACCATTCATTTTTATTTACAATTGTCAAGGTTTGGGTTGATAGTAGCGAGGACTCAAATGCAGAATGATGGGCTTTTATTCAGCATAAAACAAACAAACAAACAAACAAACAAACAAACAAACAAACAAACAAACAAACAAACAAACAGGTAACGAGAGAGGCCAGGTGGGGCAAATCAATCAATAATCAGGTAACAAGATGGGTGGGGTTAGACAGTGGACAGGAGATCACACGGCACAAGGAAACATGCATGACAAGCCATGTGCTCACACCACATATGGTCAGTAAAACAAATCACAAGCCATGTGCCCACACAAAACAAGACATGAACACGCAGCCAATGAGAACACTCATAAGCCACATGTTCACACAAAACATGACAACATGAAAGCACACAGCTAGTGTAAAACACAAGGCACACAGTACAAGACAAAACATGACATGAAAGCACATGAAACAGACAAGATAAAACAGGAGAGTCACAAAACCAAGAAATAGACTAGACAGAAGTGACAGAACCCTGACAACAATACACTGGTTACAAATACTGTGATTTATATGATTTTGATTGTGATTTTATTTTTTATTTTTTTCAACAATAATTAATTTAAAATACAGAAAATGAATTGTGATTCAGTAAAGCAGCATATCTAATTATTAAATTACTTAAAGCCCATGTTGCAGGTTAGAGTACCCAGTAAGCCAATGTATAGAAAAATAATGTAGGAACTAGATTTAAATATAAACATATACTTATAAAACGCTATTTAGGCTTCTGGAGTCATTTTTGTGAGAAATTTTTACTTCCGCATTTGAAAATCGCTTAAACCGCCGAACCTGAAGTGACGTAACATGAGGTAGAGCGGTCATAGTAAATCAACTAGTGAATAGGAAAGCAATGGATCGCAATGACAGCTCGGAAAGCTGGGGGAATTGTAGCCTAAATGTTTACTCGTATGATATATAATTCATTTATAATTGATATATATGATGATATCATATAATTATGAGCCTGATATGAAGCCAAGTGAGCAGGACAGGCCAGGGTTAGACAGAACAACGGTGAGATGTGGTGTGAGGAGAACAGGGCGAGAGAACAGTGTTAGCTTATAGATGTATTCACGTTAGCCGGCGATATGTACAACACTATGCTCAGATCACAATACTGTACAGATTATTATCATCATGTATCAGGCAATAGCAAAGCTAGTACTTAGACCCTTACCTGCATGTGTTGTGTGTGTCAGCCATTAGGAGACAGTTTCCAGAGGAAGAGGGACTTTATAAAGGCTTTGAATTAACCCATTTGGTGACGATGAATAAAAAAATGATCACAATCACAACTGTCTTACTGTACAAAAACTTTATATGTAGAAACAGCCAACACAAACATTAAAGTCGGTTTGTACAGATTGAAAATGAATTATAGAACATAATATATTATATTTATAATAATAATAATAATAATAAGTGTCGGCTGCAGACTAATAACAAACACATAGATGCATTACATTACAAGTTTATGTAGGATATGTTAATGAATTAAATTAAGACAAGGCACATTTTGTAAAACAGATGTACAATAAGTGATCTCTGACGGATCCGTGAGCGTCATGTTTCCCGCTGGCGGCCGAACCACATGCTGATGGCGGACCGCCACCGGGCGACCCGATGAAGGAGCCGGGACAGTGTGCACATATCGCCAGGATTATAATCATTCGGTCTATAGTGAGCGCTACACACTACCGCGTTTTTCAAAGCAGAAGCAGAAGTGAAGTCCCGTCTCTTACCCGGCACAAAACGCACACTGGCACGGAAGATTGCACCGTCCTTTTTCTTATTCTGAAACCTGTGGACTCGATGTCCTGACAGGCCATAATTCACAATCATTTACCACGACGATGATTAATTGAAATACAATAAGCACAGAAAACACACTGAATCATGACCGCTCCAACTGAATACCAACCTATCTCTGCACTGAGCGCGAACGCAGAGCCAAACGACTACCTCATGTGACGTCATATGACGCGATGGTGAAAAAAAGCGCTTTTTCAACACGGTCAAGGAAACGGTCACGTTTTCTATTAAATTTGTGCCCTTATGTCTTGCAAAACAATTTTTAATCCTGCATTTACTTTTCATATGGTATTTTCATACAAGGTTATATTACTAAAAAAAAAAAAAAAAAAAACCTGCAAAATGGGCTTTAAGTGCAAATTCATACATATATAATGTTAGGAACAGATGAAGTTGTGATGTCCAAATTTTTTTTTACTTTTGGTATTTTCGTATTTCGTAGGAAGTTCGTATTACTTCCTAGTTATTCTCAACTCTAAAATAAAGACTCTTTTTTGCATTCTTCAATTTTTTTCCCCTATTTTAAATAGTTATTTTGATCCTTGATTAGTGGTTTTGAGGTTTGGCCTTGTCTATAAACATGACTGTATTTGGATATGCGTGTGAGTGTATTGTACACAATATTTGAACATTTCCTTACATTTTCTGAAGAAAAGCAAACATGCAGTGTCAGAAGTTTGTGCGAGCCTGTAAAAATAAATACTAGATTAGTGTCACCACAGTTTGTTTTCACAGGTTTCTGGTTGCCAAACACATGTATTACAATTTTTAAAGTATGTTGTTTGATTAAGTGACCATTAACTTACCCAACATCATAAGATTGTTCATTAATCTGCAAAAACACAAGGGCAAAGTGTCACAGTTATGCTCAGTTCTGGTTTGAGCACCAAAAGCCCATTACAGTAGTGGCCATTTTGAAAAGTACAGTACACTGTTTTTTTAATACACCTCTTTAAAAAATGTTTCCAATTCTTACGAAAATAGGCACATATGATCTTTGGACTGAGCCGCACAGAAATGACTGAACAGAATTTTTTATTCATCTTGGTTCACAAGTTATGATGTTGTGAACTTAATGTCCACCCAATATTGGTTCACAGGCTGTATTTCAGCCAAACTTTGATTAATTGAAATGAAACTGCAGGCTTCATCAACACCATGATATAAGGGTCCATACCAAATTTGGAAACAGTGCCACCTACAGGTCATGAGATCTGCTATTTTTGCTAATAACTCAAAATAATGATCTTGGTGTCTATAAATTCCTTGAGTCATGTCGAATCTGAGGATACCGATTTTGCCAGTACCTTTTAAACCATACAACCACCATTTTGAAATTTGTCAATTATTATTTTTTTTATATCTTTTAAATTATGATAGATCGGCACAAAAATTGTAAGGGACCATTGACAGTATATCCTGCAGGTGCCTGAGAAATTAGAACACAGCGCCACCTAGTGTTCCACAGATCCACTTTTTTGCAAAAATGCTTATAACTTTTGAAAACATTGTCCAAAATGTGTTTTATGTCATTATGTTTGTTGGTTTATGCCGATTATCTCATTTGTCATGTTCCATCATTTTGTTTGTCCGCCATATTTAAGTGAATACATTTTTTTTTCTCACTACTACTCTTACAAAATTTGTCCAATGTTGTCCAAAATCAGCTCAAATAATCTGTGGACTGAGCCAGACAAAAATGACTTAACTGATTTTTATATTTGATACCGTTCCTGAAAAAAAGCTTTGTGAAGTCAACTGTCACTGTGTTTGTTGTCCTATGTTAAATAGATTAGCATGCCAATGAAATAGCATGTTAAGTAGAGGCCATTCTTTTTAATGTGGATCAGGATTAGGGCTGCACGATACTGGGAAAATATGTGATATGCGATATTGTTGTTGAGTATTGCGATAACAATATTTCTTGCGATATAACATTTCCCTAGAGAAATGATATTTGTATTAAGTTTTTTTTTATCATTTATATATGTAATGATCATACTAAAATAAACAGGTAGGCTAATAGATATTCCTCTGATCTTCAGAAGAATGTCTCAGTTTTTTCATAAGGAGTTAATGTTACACATGCAACACTTTGATTAATGGTTGTCTGTGAGACTCTGTTATTGTTACTTGTCATTGTGTTTGCAGTTTTGGATTCCTGAGGTTGCGTTGCAGATGACTGTGGAGATTAGTTTCCTCTCGACGTGGCCAAAATTTATCGGCACGACTTAATGACACCGTCACTTATGTTCACATATCGCGTTTTTTGCGTGTGCAAATTTGTTATTTCAAATGCAGGCGCGCGGTAAGTGCACTCAAAATGGAAGCACATTTTTCCAGGCCCGCGACGAGATGAGAACATCTCAACTTTTCAGAATTCCGCAAGCTCATGCAGGTCATGGTTGCATAGCAACGACAGACGCAAGCGCTTGTAGTCCAGTCATTTTATGAAAAAAGGTTGAACAAATTGCAACAGAATCAAACTCAACTGATTTTGTATCATCAATATGTCCTGAGTAAGGAAAAAAAAAGTCCAGAAGAATCGCATTAGGGGAAAGTTTCGAAAAAGACCCAAATATAGCCTATTCATACGCCTGTTCTTTCTTTTTCTCACGTGAATAGGGTAAAAATGTTAACCTTTGGATATCACCATGAGAATTACTGAGTTGATTACTTGCATCAAGACAAACAAAAATTGTATTACAAGTTTTTTTTAATTGTTTGTTAAAGGAGAACTCCGGTCAATTTTAACATTGAGCTCATTTTTTTGTACATTTGGAGTGCTGTCAGTACAGAGAACAACGACAAAAATCGGTGTTGCCTTCACCGTGTTATCCTCTTTTTAAAATTTGCACCCTGTTGACTTCAATGGGGCAAGTTTTAAACCTGCTTTTAGGCTCTTAACATCCTTGATGTGTCATTACAAGTGCACAGCCAATGTGAGTGATTCCTTCAGAGTGATCACGGGTGAATCTGACTGCAGTAGATGTGAAAGATATGTATAAAAATGATGTTATTTAAGCCAGCGCACATACCTGTATTTACATCCTGTTTTCGGTTGAAGTCCAAAGTAGTCGATTGTCGAGTTCACGCGCATGATCATAGGTAACTAAACCTATGCGCGTGAACTCGGCAATCGACTCATGAAGGATGTTAAGAGGCTAAAAGCAGGTTTAAAACTTGCCCCATTGAAGTCAACAGGGTGCACATTTTAAAAAGAGGATAACACGGTGAAGGGAACACCGATTTTTGTCGTTGTTCTCTGTATTGAAAGCACTCCAAATGTACAAAAAAATGAGCTCAATGTTAAAATTGACAGGAGCTCTCCTTTAACCCTCTGGGGACCAAGGTGTTTTTGGAGCCCTTGAGATGTTCTGACATGCCTTGAAATTTGTGCTTTTTTCAGTTATTTATAAACATGTTAATGGCAAAGGTGTAAATTCACTCTATATAGCACAAACAGGGCTACCAAAATATGCGGGCAACGTGTATGTAGATGTTTGTATTTTTAAGAGAATAATGTTTATGCGTGGTTATTGGAAAAAATAAAAATGAAAGTGGCTGAATTAAGACCACAAAACACATATTAAATATGTGTCCACAAGACTTTTGTCTAATTGATGTTGTACCTTTGAGTTCTAGCTTCAAAATTATGTGAAAATAGTCTTGCTTTATCGTTCACAAAAAAAATACATTGATTTAAATGGTGTAAAACAGGTTTTGCTTGGAAAGCCAATATGCGAGGGGGGCGTGAAGGACTAGTTTACACCTGGGTTGTCCCACCCACTCTGCATAATGACTCTGCATAATTAGCCATTCATTCAGGTGTGACATTGACTGAGCCACAATGCAAGGACAATATATTTAGAAGAATACTTATATTGACCATTTAAGATTTCGCTTACATCTATCTTGTAAATATGTTTAGCTATTTTATTAAAAATGTTACAATTACAACAATAATTACAATTTCAACAATATTTCAAGTGTAGCCTACTCTTTCTTTTTAAAAAAAAAAAAAAGAAAGAAAAAAAAGATTATAGGCCTACATTTTATCATATGTATTCATTAGTTTGAATATAGCCAACATTGGAACATCTAACATCTTAGTCTATGACTTTATTTTTGACAAAAATAGTGTGACTAACGCCTGACTAACGTTGTTTTATTGAAATATCAGGGCATATAAATGTTAATTTACGTTGCTTATACAAATACATTTTATTTCAACATATTCCAGTCGATTTTTACTCATCTCAGTAGGCTATGGCAAAGCAGTTTATTCTTTCACACACAGACGTGCGATTCATATTTAGGCTAAACAGTCTTTACAAATATGTACCCTTCATTCATCTCACAGAAACGCGAGTCATATTATAGAAATGCGATTCATCTTTTTGCGGTTTATAGGCCTACATTAACGTTATTCCATAACGTTATTCCACACTTGAGAAAAGAAAACAGCCTACCTCACTCCTCAGCGCGATCTGCTGCTCATATCAGGAGATATTTCTCCTCATCAGCACTGTGGAAACTTTTCTCCATAAAGGCTATAATGTCTCACTCGCGACGCGCTTTGTTTACAGCTGATGTGGGCGTTTCACAGACTGAAATGGTTCTCAGAATTTGCGTTTGAATAGCGCGCGCTCTCCGGGGAGTGGTCAAATTACTGTGAATCATCTCGTAATGAGCTCGACTGGAGTCGCTCTCTTTGTATACAGATTACAGAAGCTGATAATATTTGTTTTTTATATAAATGACTTCATTTAAAAGCTGCGATCTCAAGCCTGTTTGCCTGTTTGACTGAATTTTCGCGGAGTTATAGATCATTTTCGAACGCGTTTCAAATGGGAGTTTACTGACAGAGAGAAGGCAGAAATCGCATCATCTTAATTTTTCTTTATTTGTCAAAAAGCAAAACACTTTATTTTTATTGTGAGTATACAGAAAAAAAATAGACACTGAACAGGATCGATTGATGTATTACACGAAAATGAAAGATCAAAATTAACAGAGCATTTTTTGTTTATTTTCATTGCTAAAAAAAAAAAACGAGCAAAACGCGCGGGTGCGTTTTTGGTCCCCAGAGGGTTAACATGGACAAACAGTGCATAATCTAATTACATATGTGCTAATTTGCATAAATACCACAACAGATCTAAACGTTGGGTATAGCCAGAAAAATCAACTTAAAATATTACACAGTGTAGCTTTAATGGGAAAAAAAAACCTCTGCATTTCTGGTCTCATTTCGAACTCATAATAATTTGTACAAATAAACAAGGTGACAAAATTACATATTCATTGCACCAAAACAATCAACCCCTTATTCCTACCAGGATTTTAATTTTAAAGATCGAAATTTCAAGATGCCTTAAAAAATAAAGCATTTTGTGAAGACTTTAGTCAAAGAATATTTCATTGCTCAGAAGTTTCTCTTTCAATGCTCAGGAGACTAAATGGGTACCTCAGTTTAACTACATAGTTTGTCTCAGATGTAAGAGTCTTAAGGTAAGAAATGAATGTGGAGAGCAGATTAGATAATTGGATCATGGTTAAGTTAAATAAGAAATATTGTTGTTTACATATATAGTAAAAAATAATGGCATGTCAAACACCAATTATCTGTAAAATATCTAATGTAAAATTATCTGTGTAAAACAAGCACACAAAGCTCAAACGATGTGTGTTCACAATGAAACCCCTAATAAAACACACACAACCTTTCCAGCAGCATCTGGGGTCACTTTACTGGCCATCATCAATCGCTCTTCACATCTGTGGAGGAAAATAAAACACTCTTTTAAATGAGCAGTTGATAAATATCACCATCATATCGCTTTACACCAGCGCTGTGCTGCTTACATCAGTTCAAAAGAATCTTATCAAAACTGAAGCTTAATTCAGTTCTAATGACACACACCACAGAATAAACAGAATAATGTACATATTTGACAGAACCAGATTTGTTACCTCTGATCTTCTCCAATGTCTCTTACAGCTGCTGTAAGACATGAAAAGCACAAATTCTACATAAGCCAATCAATATTCATCAGCTTTAACAGTCATGAAATGAACTGTAATCTGGTAATGATCTTCTCTGATGGTTACGTGTTCCCATGCCATAGACCTTGACTGTGCAAAGCTCTGTCCAATCTATCAACTAATGTAATGCAAAGCCAATCAGCATCTTAAAACACCAGTTTATCTGCATGATACATGCACAGATTCTGGAAAGAGACAAAACCAAAGTAGGAGTGAACTAACCCACTGGATTAATGTCTGTAGCATAAGTTTATTAACCTATAACGCTAGTCTCAGCCTAAAAAATACATTTTTAGTAAAAACAGGCACATACTCTGAGGAGATTCAGGAGCTCCTGGAGACCAACGACTCTCAGAGCAAGTAGAGAGGATCGACTGATGCACTCCCTTAAAGTCAACGCCTGCAACACACATACAATATATACTTATATTTTGTGTATAGCCTGTCACAAATTATATCGTATCTTTTACATGCCAGATACTTGTAAAATGCAGAGAGTAATGATACAACTGAAAATGGCCAGATTACTGCTCACTATTTTCATGAATAATAGGCCTATTACTAAGTTAGGATTATTATTTAAAAGATCACAGTGAAGCTGGTCTGACAGGACTAGGACGACATGTAACTGCTTTATGTGATGAAGCCCATGGGTTTGGGCCCAAGGAAGCTCGTTTGTCCTGTATGCAAAATGTCCATAAAAAAATTTGATAAAGTGAAATGTTTGGTGATATAGCGACAATCTTTAGCGTACGCTTTGAACATGCAGTCAAGCCAGTCGCAGTTTGACGTGGCCGAGAGAACACAAACTATAAAGTTCATTCAAAAAAAAAAAAAACTCCCTCTTGCAGTTTGCTTTAGCACAGGGATCATTTTTGTGTGAATGCTTGCACCATATCTTGTGCATTCAGCATTTGAACATTGTGTCCTTGCATGCTCTGATTGAGGACATTGAGATACTGGAAGAAATCTGCCATAGCGTTAGCACCTTCAGTACACACTCCAACACACCGAGACCAGTCTATTGAACTCTCCGTCATGAATTGATCCATCATATTAAATATGTCCTGCCCTGTAGTTCTGCCTTCAAGGGGTTTACAAAAATACCTTTTTAAGGAAATGAATAGGCTATAGACCATTAGCTGTGCTTGATTTATACCAGTGCTTTCATCCAACTGTAGCACAAAGTATTCACTGGTTTGCAGTTGCTCTAAAAGTTGCAATGCAATATCATTGGCCATCTCACCTATGCGTCTGCTCACTGTATTGAACGACAATGGCAGACAATCTACCTTTCGTGCCGCTTCCTCTCCCAGTAACTCCCAGGCGATGTCTTCTTTAGTAGCTGGTAATAATAATGCCTCGCCAACTGTGTGTGGTTTCTTAGCACACGCGATGTGGAGGGTGTGACGCATTTAAACACCTCTCAGGGAAAAGTAGTCTACCGGGCCAAACACAACTCCTGATGTTTGAAATAGTCAGTCGATTTTCCACCTCATTGGGATGTTTCTGCTGTAGACGGCGTTTGAGCTTGGATGGTTTTATTGGATGGTTTCTTGGAGAGAACACATTGGGGTCCCTCACTCCCTGCTTTAACATACAGGTAAAACCAAACGTAATGTAAGATTTGTCATATATTCTAGTTTTTTGCTTAGCGTTCGCCAAGTCAGATCAACACGAACTGCTTGCAGGAGCGGGATTCTTCAAAAATCTTTACAACATTTGTAAAGCAAATATATAGCCACTTATTGCTCCGTTCAACTTACTGAGTACAAAACGTTAGGAGTGCAAAGTATTTTGGGATAAATACAAGGATCCACTCTTATAAATCCCAAAACTATATGTGGATTAGGTTACGTTTGTGGAAATCCACAAGTCACAAGTTGTGATTTTATCTGTGATAGGTGCTATATAAATAAAGTTTACTTACTTCCTTACTTTACTTACTTAATATCTTTAGGATAAAAAAATTATGTTTTTTGTTGTTGTTTGTTTCTGTCAAGTTTTCCATGGACCCCCTAGTGCCCTCCTGTGGCCGTCTTGGGGTCCGCGCTCCATTTATATTTTTGAGGAGCTGGAGATTTTCAAGCTGCTATATTTTCCTCATGCACTTTGAAACACAACTTTATTACTAAATTGTATACATAAAATTATTTTTATTAACAAGTGTCGTTTTATTTACATTAAGACTATTTAGAAATTTTAGATCATTACTTGATCATTAAGCATGCAATATTCAGAAACGTGTGCAGTTTTAGCTATTTTTTTTTTATTCACTTTTATTAGAATAATTTATGAAAATAATTTGGTAATATGCTTATTATTTTTAAAATGTGAGGATAAGGAAGCAAAGGATGAGTGATGTTTGAGAGGTAACATGTCTTTACAATTGAATAATATGAACATAATAGATTTAATGCACCTTTGAATATTACAGAGAAACAGAGCTTTAACGGAAGCAACACTGCGAACACAGATATTGCGTAGGCTAATTCTGTCATGTGACACCAAATTTATATGCGTCAAAGCCCTTTTTTCGTGACATTTCAAGTATCAACATTTTATTTTATGTGCTAAATTTAAACGGAAAAATAGTGTCGACACTTGCAAAGTTGTATTGATAATTAGCATATCCATCAGCTATATCGGTAAACATTTTGAAGCGCTAAGCGCATTTTTTTGTTGTTTTTTGTAGGGTAAAAAAATCCTGGGATGGAAACCTGGCTAGTGATAGCAGGAAAATGATTCAATGATGCAAACAGAGTTAATTTCTGCTGTACAGAAGCTCTAAAAGAAAATAGTGTGATTGTTCAGCTGAAGTCTGAACAATGTTGCAATGTTGATTCAGTTCAGTTGTAAAGTTCATCAATTGAACTAAATTAGTTTATTTATCTATAAAGCAGTTCTGGAGAAAGCAGTGATGTCATCATCAGCTCAGCTCAGTTCTCATCCAACAGCGTTAGGACAGTCTGATCAATAATACTGTTGAATATTAAGTGTCCCCAACTAACCAACAGGTCTAAGGAACAAGAGATAGTTCAGCCACAGGTCTGGCTGTTCATAAAACATTTCTACAACCTCCCGAACCCTCCATACTAGTATTTCAGACCTTCTACTGGATGATCATGTGAGAAGATCTAACCTGACTTCCTCAAACTGGAGCTCTTCTTCTGTTCGGCCAAAGGAAGACCACAGCTTCTGGGGCTGATAAGAAATAAAATAAAATAAAAAACGTTATCATTATCAAAACTGAATTATAAAACGGTTAGTTCCAAGCCTTGATTCTGATTTTATTCACGATAAAACACAGCTTTGACCGCTTCACCCAACGGTTCTATGTATCACTACACAACACCCCTAGCAACCACTCTTGGCAACTTAAAAAACATGTTCTCATTGATATTGTTCAAGCTTATAGAGTAGAGTATTGTGAGAGATCGAGTAAGCGAGTCTACCTGAATTAACAGTAGATATAGCATTTTCCTTCAGGTCAGACCTATATTCATAATAAAAAATATGTTTGAATGTCTGCTGCGATATCTTGTCCTTTTAACAGTTAAGGGGTTTTTCCGTGCCATGACACGCTTGTCAGTTGTCAGTTGCGTCTTGCTTCTCCGTGATCACAAGTTTGAGTCCTTTCAATATAAAAGTCTTCTCAACTGACAGACTCACTCATAAAGACAGTCTTTGCCGCCGTCTAACGGCAAAATAATGCATGTAACTTACGTTTTCCGGCTTTAAAATTTCTATTGAATGGTAACCGGTTTATAAAAGCAATAAGGTACTCGAGGCTAGTGCTGTATCCTGAATAAATCACGGTTGATCCGCGTCAAACCTAACAACACCCTTCAGCCGTGACTTATTCACAATACAGCACAGCCTCGAGTACCGTTTAATTAAAGTACAGTTAAAGGTATTTTTCAAGTACATTTACATTTGAACATAGTAGTATACTGCAAGTACAAAAATTATATATAAATAGTAAACTATAAGTATAATTTAATGTTCACTTAAAGAAAACTTACAAGTATACTTGCAGTATAAACTACTAAACTAGTAGTTTACTGAAAGTACACTTCAGTGTATACTTTCATAAACTAAAATATTGACTAATTGTAATAAAATAGTAAACTACTAGTATACTTATGAGTTCACTTGTAGTACAGATGCATTACAAATGAGTGAAATATCACCAACCTTTCACTATACTTCACTTCTGTCATCATGTCATCAATAGTTCTTGGATGTGCAGCATCAGACCTGTGAATTATTGTCAAACAACAAAAACATGTAAACAAAATTGTCTCTCCTTACTTTCTCAAATCATGTTCTTTGTCTTATTGTAAATAAAACTCTGCAGGACACCACTGTTCCGAAGATATCAATGTTTGCCTTCATAATCTTTCAATAAAGCAATAAGCTCCAATAGGCTGTGGGTGTTGTTAGGCTTTCCTTAATCTTCTGTGGCAAACTCATTTTTAGCGGAGGACACATTGTTTGTATTTATCCATCTAGACAATTATTTATTAGGAGCTATTGTCATGAGCCAATATTGATTAAAATTAATGTTTTTAAATCCACCCTCTTTAAATTAATTAAAAAGGCATGTTTTGTGATGTAAGAATGTTACCGGTCAGTGATCCTTTGACTGTCTGTATTTTGAACCTGGAGGAAAAAGGACTTGATAAATTAGCAAATCATTTGACGGAAAGGTCTGAAACATATAATATCTTGTTTTTTAAACAAGAGTTAATTCTTATTGTCTCCTGTACTGACATATTACAGATATCAGAACATGAAATTAAATTAATGATTGTTTCTGGATCACAGGTAGACATTAATCACTAAACACACCTCCATGACACACTGTTCCTCTGGGGTCAGCAACACACTCATCAGAGCTGAAGACTCATCAGGAGAGAGTCTGAGTCCAGATTTCAGCCGTGTCTTTATCTCCTGGATTAGATAACGGTCATCCAGCTCTTTCAAACAGTCGAACAGGAGACTGCATTCAACTGCATCGTCTGAAGAGGAATTCATGATCATTGTTTTGATGTGTTGAACTGCGCTTTGACTGGATGAAGAGCTTGTTCTCTGTGTCAGGAGGTCAGACACCAGTCTGAAACCCAGTAAGAAGCAGAAGAAGAGATCCATCTGTTTCTGTAAAGCGATGTTCATCACTTTCTGGAGTGAATCGTAGTCTGTGAAGCTCTTCTCTCCGAGCTCAAGCTTCAGACTGGAGAGATCTCTGAGCTGGAGTGGGTTTCCTCCATTAATGACATCAGCCGCATACAAAGCCGCCAGAAACTCCTGTGTTCGGTGATTCATGAAACAGAAGGACTTTCTTTTTTCATCCATCACTTTTATGATTGATGAGCTTGCTTTAACACGTTCAGCACTGAGTTCATAATCTTCATCACAGAAGAGAGAGTTGGCCTTTACCAACAGGTCAAACGCTATTTTCCCCAGAGCGATGATGGTCTCTCTTCTCTCTGGATTAAGGTTCATCTGAGCTAACAGGAGTTTGCTGTACATCTGAGTGAGAGTCTTGGGGAAATCTGAACCGCCTGTACTGATGATTTCCTCTGGAATCGCTGCGATGATTCTGCAGTAATCTGGTGAATAACACATGCTGTTGATGCGTGGAGATTTCTGGATGAGGCTGATGACTTTATTGGCCATTCTGTGATCACTGATGCTCTTTCTGAAATACTCCTCCTTCTGTTCATCATTAAAGCCCTGGATCTCTGTCACACGATCTATAAACCTTGCAGGAATCTGATTGGCTGCTGCCGGTCTGCTGGTGATCCAGATCTGAGCGTTTGGAAGCAGATTTCCCATCATGAGGTTTGTCAGTAGATCAGAGACTGAGGCTGGATTGTTTGGATCTGTAATCTTCTTTGTGGTTTGGAAATCTAGAGGAACTTTAAACTCATTTAGTCCATCAAAGATCAGCATGATCCTAGACTCAGGATTCAGATGTTCAGTGTTTTCACAGCATTGCTGCAGAAGCTCCATGAAGCTACACTCCTTCACCATCTCTATGATAATGTTCAGCTTCTGGAAAGGGATCAGAAATATATATTCGATATCATGGTTTGATTTCTCTTCAGCCCAGTCCAGGATGAACTTCTGCACAGCCACAGTTTTGCCAATGCCAGCTTCACCCTTCATCAAAACTCTCCTGATATTCTGGCCTTCAAAGATGTTGTTGCTTATGATTTGTCTTTTAGCCCTGATGTGAGAATCATGTTCCTCTGTGATGTGAGGTTCAATGAAGACATCATTCAGTTTTTGTCTTTCTCTGTGTAATATTTCTTCATTCAGACACTGAAACTCCTGCTTCAGTCTCAGTTTGAACATCATTGATGAGGACTCTGATTCTACAGACACAAACACAGTTCAACAACTTTTACAACACATTCTTCACCTTCCAGCAGATTAAACAACTATAAAACTGTTTTAAATATGATAAAGATAAATAGACGGCATTAAATGAATTGGGTGCCACATAAAGTACTATGCATCTCATATAATTCCAAATGCACAACAATTGCATATATTTCATAGCCCTTTTGCACTCCTGCATTCTTACCTCTGTCCGAATCACTTCTTGAAGTGTTGCTTCTGTGCTTCTGGGGATCCAATGCTGTGGTATTATTAATCCAGTATTGTGTAAACTGCCCAGAATCTTTATATACATGTTTTGCAAGCTTTGCAGTTGGTTTCAAAGCTAGAGATTGACAGAATTGACAGAAAAGCACTTTTTGTTAAAGGAGAACTCTGGTCAATTTTAACATTGAGCTCATTTTTTTGTAAATTTGGACTGCTGTCAGTACAGAGAACAACGTCAAAAATGACCTGTGAGTGATTCCTTTAGAGTGAACGCAGTGAATCTGACTGCAGTAGATGTGAAAGATATCAGATAGTGCGCTGGCTGAATTAACATTACTTTTATTGATATCTTTCACATCTACTGCAGTCAGATTCACCCGTGTTCACTCTGAAGGAATCACTCACATGACCTGTGCACTTGTAATGACACATCAAGGATGTAAAGATGTTTAAAAAGCAGGTTTAAAACTTGCCCCATTGAAGTCAAGAGGGTGCAAATTTTAAAAAGAGGATAACACGGTGTAGGCAACACCGATTTTTGTCGTTGTTCTCTGTACTGACAGCACTCCAAATGTACAAAAAAATGAGCTCAATGTTAAAATTGACCGGAGTTCTCCTTTAAGCACTTTGGTCAACTATGGTTGTTTTTAAACGTGCTATAAATTGAGATTGAGAATTGAGATTGAGAAAAGACAAATCAATGTCCCCATCTGGTGGGTCTCTAAAAATAGCATCAATGCCATTACACGACTGTGTGTTCAACAAGAAACAAATGAAGTTTACAAATTCAATTAATCAGCTTATTTAAAGAAAGTTTTAGGGTACAAAAAAGGCTCTATTGGCAGCATGTGTTTATATTATTAGGTTATGTGATCACATGACACTTCTATAGACTTAGTCTGTGCAAAGTTATTTCCAATCTATCAACTAATGTAGTGCAATCTACCAAAGTAGGAGTGAACTAACCCACTGGATTTATGTCTGTAACATTAATTTATAAATCTAGAACGGTAGTCTCATCCCAAAAATGATATTTTTATGAAAAAGAGGCACATACTCTGAGAATATTCAGAACCTCCTGGAGACCAACGACCCTCAGAGCAAGTGGAGAGCTCTTCCTTAAAGTTAATGTCTGAAACACACAAATACAACTGTTGTTGTTGAAGAACGAGTCATCCAGCTTTTCCAAACTGAAATTAAACTTTTTGTTTTGCTTTCTGTCCAGCCACAACGCTGTAACATTATTAGAAAAAAAGGTTAAGTTGGGTTCTATATAGAACTCTAGGGTTCTTGACTCAATTCTAAAGAACTCTTATGCAAAAAAAGTTTTATATAAGGATAAATGTCTTAAATGATTGCATAATACTTTCACGTTTAAAGGGTTATTTCAATTTTTCTAATGATAAAGTATGTTTACGAGCTGCTTAATTCATAAATGTAATCAAAATAAACAAAACTGATTTAAACAAATTCAACTAAATCCATAAAAACATAAAGTGATGGGAACCCATAAAAGGTTCTATATATGGGACCACCTGTCAGAACACTTTAGAGTTCTATATAGAACACCCATTATTCACACACTTCAAGTTCACTTCACAAAGACCAGTTTAAATGAATTATGGATGCCACAGTTCAACAAACAAAATGATAAAACAATTGATATTTAGGAAAAAATATGACTCACCAATAATTAAACTTCCTCCCTAAAAGAACAATGTCATACAAATTAACAACATTTTGCAAATTATAAACCAAGATCCTCAAATATATTTTTTCTTCAGCTGATATTTGATGAAAGATCATCATACCTCTGTGGTGACGCTGATGACGTCACTGTATACGGTGTAGTCGAGTTTCCCCAGCGCTGCACATCTGATCTCATACTCAGCTTCTTCTCTCAGATCAGTCAGAGTAACTGTGAGTTGATCCTTCAGCACAGGTTTAGATCTCCAGACTTTATCCTGCTTACGTTTGTACAGTATTCTGAGCTCCACTGTTTCAGGACATGATGGAGGAACCTTCAGATCCACACTATTATCTTTGACCTCTTCACTGATTGGACAGGCTGGTTTGGATGGAGGAATAAAGCAAACGGCTTCATCACATTCACTTTCATACAGCAGAATGCAGGAACCTGGATTATTCTTCATTTCCTTGGAGGACACAATGAACTTGGCTGGTTTACGGTCTTTTGAATCAATCAAGTTCTTAAATATCTTCAAGTTGCTCCTCAGTGTCTTTTGGATCTCAGGAGTGAGCCAAGACTTCTGCTCTGGATCAGGGCTGTTCTCATCATTTTTTTCTTTCGTTGAAGGATTTAGATGGATGGTTTGTTTATGAAGAAGAACATCTGACCAGTCCAATGATGTGAATGTGTAGCAGACCAGATTTCCAACCTCCAGATCCATCAAGATCAGATCCATGTTGTCTTCTACCTGTGCACCAGCATCCTTCAGCTGTCTGAGGACTGATTTAATGACATTAGACTCCCTTTCTCTCTCTTTCAGCCATTCTGCCAGGTCTCGTCCTCTGAATGGAGATTCATCATGTTCTTGTAGAAGATCATTCAGGTCAGTTTCCTTCATCACGTCTCCACGGATGTTTGGCAGCAGAGAGCCGAGTTTCTTCACAAGGTTCAACTTGTAATTGTAGCAGTTTTGCTTCATTTGGAGGATTTTATCATGGAATTCAGCAGAAGTCGAGGCAGGCGAGTCTTCTAGAAGATCATTGCATTTCATTCCCGTTGTATTTAAACTCTCAATCACTGATTCAGTTTTAATGATTAGATCCATGCTGATGTCCTTCTGAAGTTTGGAAGCTTTTGAGAGAAGTTTGTCCAGAGGAAAAAGCCAAACCCTCAGAGGAACCGCCAGCTCTTTCTTTTCTCCCAGCAGGTTTGGAAGATCAGTGAAAACCTTCAACGCATCTTCAAAAGAGGTCGGGTTAGACGGTAGCTGGAAGTCACCATAAAACGTGCATGTGAATTTTTTTATTGCATTCTTATGAGTGTCATTCATCTTCAGACTGATGTTTGTATGTTCTGAAATTATTTTGAGTGCCTCACAGGCTGCATTTACTTCGCTTTTTATTGTCTTTATTTCCTCATCTGATGAAACTTCTCTATCAAACACAAAGCAGGCGTCTGCTCCATACAGCACTGCTGTCACCACGTGTGTCGCTGCGTCATTATCAAACACCTCGTGATGAACTACATTTTCAGGTCTCAAGTGGTTCATGGTCAGTTCTTCAAACCTGCTGGTTGAATGATAATGAAGCGTCAGTCTCTGCTGTTTGAAAGACTTCTTGGTGTCGTTGAGATATTTGGCTGCTCCAGTGACATTGACGAGTCCACCTAAAACACTCAGTTTCAGAGAGCCGTCAATGTTCAGTAAGCTTGATTTGTCCTGAATAGAGTCTGAAGCTGTGACTTTGGAATTTGTGTTAATTTGGGGACGGACGCGTAGACTCTGCTGTAGCTTTTCTTGATCCCACAGTGTGATTCCTGCAAAAGTATAAAGTGTTTAATACAGTCGAGTCATTATTTATGTCTATAAACACAATATTGATTAAATGATCCCACTGTAGGGCTATGTGCATCTGTTGTAAAAAAAAAAAAAAAAAAGCTTTCTGAGGTGTGCTTATATGGTACACGCTTATTAGGGTCACTTTCTTGACCCTTTCTTGTCACTTTCACTGACTTCGACTTCCTGTTTTCGAATGCGCATGCGTCGCGTCTCAACGCGTTGTTGTCTTTGGAGCTCCATCGATTTGATTTATAAATCTTGATTTTACTCTTTAAACTTACAACAAACATTTTCTACTTTACCTCACTGAGAAGCACTACTGCTCAACCCTCATAGTTACAACGCGGACTGTTGAGCAGACGCGTCTCAAGCCTATTAGTGATCCAACGCTGGATACTCCTATAGGTTACGTCCGTGGATCACGGCTGAACGCGTCTTCTCAACACTCACTTACAAACATTTTTCGCCTATCGTGCGTCTACTCTACACCCGTACCACTAAAAAGACGGATTATATCTAAGACTTCAGTCATAAATTAGTATTAATATTGATAGCATCACTGGTAGCTTCGTTGCTAACTTACTGTCCATCTGTTAAAATGGCGAATATATCAGATGTAAGTAGTCTACCTTTTGGTGCAGGTGAGGACACATTTGAGCTGCACGCACTGCAGTCTGAGCTGGAAGCTGTTGAGAAACAGATCCACGACCTTTTATTGAGACAAGCCGAGCTGATAGACCGGCGGTTAGCTCTTGAAACATCACGCGCCGATGCACACAAATCAGTGATTAACGTTACTAACCCGCTGGTCTCGTTCACTCCGGCTCCAACACGCCACCACAAAGCCTGGGTGGTTCCGCAGCGGAAGACGCGAGTCAGGTCTAGACCAAGACCAGGGGTGATAGTAGAAAAAAATCCTGAGCCTGAACTTTTTTCCCTGGGAGGTAAGCGGCCCCTAAGCCAAGATATATGCCCTGATCAACATAATTGTCAAGCGGGATCCAGGGGTGTGCTCCACTTGGAGAACATTTTGATAAATAGTCCCTTATAGATTCTGGTGACTTTTGTGGATATAAATGGACATCATTCAGACATGAGATGAACAAACCCAATACAAGCCTACAGTAGCAGGTTTCAGTAAGTCAAATTTTAACGACCATAAAGATTGAAATTTAAGACCTACATTTAGGTATATATTTATTGGCAAAAAATATTCAAATCAAAGAATTCATTTTATTTCAATGAATTCAGTAATTGAAAAAGCATTAATTTAATTTTACAGATAAAGCAATCACATTAGTAAACTTCCACACCCAACAACGCGTGTCAGAGAAAAGAACAGAATCAGATATATATTTTTTTATAGAAAATTGTACTTTGCATATTATACTGTAAAAAACACATAATTAGTTGATTTTAGTTGATCATAACTAGAGATGAAATGGCATGAACATTTCATTTGATGATTATAGTGACAAAAATGATCACAGTTATCACAGAATCCTGTTCAAAAAGAACTAATACTACACAATGAAATCAATTCACCAAGTTTTATGTCGAAAACCAGCAAATAACAAATAAAATAAGCATCAATATGCACTTTTTGTTTACATAAACATTAAAATAATAGCCTACCATTAATGATAGCCAGATTTTAAAAGTGTCTTGCAACATGTTATATACTAACATGTACAAGTTCAAATAAAGTTTTGACAAAAAAGTTTATAAAAAGATAAACCTCACATATTTCAGACTTTATTTTTATAAAAAGAATGAGTCAAAAAAAGATAAATTACTGACATTTACAATGCACTTTAGCTTATCTTTTATATTAATAGTAAAATTAGGTCAGATTTACCCTGCTATGCAACCATGCACTGCGCTCGCCACAATGACAAAAAAGTTTTAGTGGTTAATGGATTTCCACCACCGAAAAACGCCTGGAAAAAAACGAGCGCGTCGCTTCAATTATGAGCGCGCTTACCGCGCGCCTACATTTGAATGAACTTGAGCGCGCAAAAGACGCGATATGTGAACGGCCTGTTGGCGAGCGACCTCAAATCAGCCTACGAGCTACAGCTGCTTGATGACTAGGATGCGCACAAAGTGCAGAAACTTGGTCTCTACCCACCACCTCTATCCAAGACCATTTATTCTTTATGCCTTTATCTACAAGTTTGGCATCTTCCCCTGGCTTCATAAAGTTGCACTCCATGACTTTGGCTACGTTTCGCGCTGCCAGTGAGGGAAACACAATCGTAGTGTATGGGAAAAACAAACAAATTCGCACATGGAGTGACTGCTGTATCAATCTGATTGGCCAAAACCCAAGACCAGCCCCTACCCTATTACCGATTGGCTGAAGTAGGCTTACTGGTGTGGTTTAGTGAAAGCGCCTCTCAGATCTTGGGATAATTGTCAGATCACGCGAACGCTAAACTGAATTTTTTTTTTTTTTCGCAGACACGTCTGTACGCCGGAAATCCGGTGTGGCGCCGGAGCGCTATCAGGCCTGCAAGACTCTCTCCGACCCTCCCGGTTTTCGAGTTATCCACACAAAACCGCTTCTCCCCTCTTCGCGAAACAGAACGCGATGCTGTGATCATCGGCGATTCCATCGTTCGGCACGTACGCGCAACGTTAGGTAAAAGTAAGGTGCACAGTCACTGCTTTCCTGGTGCTCGTGTTTCTGAAATCACTACTCACGTTCCCGAGATTCTGAACGGTGACGAGCGCGTCGGAACTGTGGTCCTGCACGCGGGAGTGAACGACATCAGGATGCGCCAGACGGAGATTCTGAAGAAAGACTTCAGGAATCTGATCGATACGGTACGCAGCACATCGCCTGAAACAACGATCATAGTGTCAGGACCGCTTCCCACGTACCGACTAGGACATGAAAAGTTTAGCAGATTATTTGCGCTAAATGAATGGTTAATGTCATGGTGCAATGAGCAGAAACTGCTCTTTGTAAATAATTGGAATCTGTTTTGGGAGCGTCCTAGGCTTTTCCGTGCTGATGGCTTACAGCCAAGCAGATTCGGAGCAGATCTTCTGTCGGATAACATCTCCAAAATGTTAAATAATAATTCCAAAATACCTTTTGACTAGTAACCAAAAGTCCAAATCATAGTCTCTGCTGCACCAATTTAACTGATATAAATACTAGTGTAGAATATTGCATAGAAACCGTGTCTATTCCTCGTTTAGTGAGATCAAATAATAAATCTACTGCAGGATCTAGGAAAATTCTAATTGTTATTAAAACAGAAAATGTTGCTATTAGTAAACAAAAACAATTTCTAAAGCTAGGTCTTCTAAACATTAGATCACTCACATCTAAGGCAGTTATTGTAAATGAAATAGTCACAGATAATAGCTTTGATGTACTTTGCCTTACTGAAACCTGGCTTAAACCAAATGATTATTTCGGTCTAAATGAGTCTACTCCATCAGGATACTCCTATAAGCATGAGCCCCGTCTGATTGGTCGTGGCGGTGGTGTTGCAACAATCTATAGAGATATTCTCAATGTTACTCAGAAAGCGGGTTATAAGTTTATTTCGTTTGAAGTACTTGTACTAAATGTTACGCTCTTAGATGTTAGAAAAACATCCCTATTATCTCTAGCCTTGGCTACCGTATATAGACCGCCTGGGCCTTACGCTGATTTCCTAAAAGAGTTTGCAGATTTTCTCTCAGACCTATTAGTCAATGTCGATAAAGCATTAATTGTTGGAGATTTTAACATACACGTAGATAATCCAAATGATGCGTTAGGGGCTGCGTTTATAGATTTATTAAATTCATTTGGGGTCAAGCAAAACGTCACCAGACCAACTCATCGTCTTAATCATACACTCGATTTAATTATATCACATGGAACCGATCCAACCGATATAGATATTATACCGCAAAGTGATGAAGTCACTGACCATTACATGGTAACTTGCATATTACGTACTGCTGTAATATGTCATGCGGCGCCGCGTTATCAACCAGGCAGAACAATCCTTCCATCCACCATAGATAATTTCTCAAATTGCTTATCTGATCTGTCTCAGCTGCTGCCTGAACCCAAACAAACAGATGAACTAGAAGATCTAACTAGCACTATGAGCACTATTCTCTCTAGAACATTGGATGTTGTTGCACCTATTAGATTAAAAAAGGTCAGAGAGAAAATTAAGCACTGTGGTACAACAATACTACGCATGTTCTAAAGAGAGAAACCCGTAATTTAGAGCGTAAATGGAAACAAACTAATTTAGAGGTCTTTAGAATCGCGTGGAAAGACAGTATGTCACGTTATAAAAAGGCCCTAAAAGCGGCCAGGGCTGAGCATCTCCGCAAACTAATAGAAAATAACCAAAATAATCCTAGGTTTTTATTTAACACCGTGGCTAGACTAACAAATAAACAGACGTCACCCGAACAAAATATCCCGTTACAGTTTAGTAGTAATGATTTTATGAAGTTCTTCACTGAGAAAATAGATAGCATCAGAACCACAATTGTAAACGTTCAATCTTCAGTTGCGCCTTATAATTCAGCCTCAATTATCACCCCGCAAGAACAATTACAGTGCTTTACAACTATAGAACAAAGAGAGTTAAATAAACTTATCACTTCATCTAAACCTACAACATGTTTATTAGATCCTATACCAACTAAGCTACTGAAAGAAGTGTTACCTGTAGTGGAAGAGCCTCTCCTCAATATTATTAACTCGTCTTTATCTTTAGGTCATGTTCCAAGAACATTTAAACTGGCAGTTATAAAACCTCTCATTAAGAAACCACAATTAGATCATAATAACCTAGCAAATTATAGACCCATTTCAAATCTTCCATTTATGTCTAAAATATTAGAAAAAGTGGTGTCCGCTCAATTGTGTTCTTTCTTGCAAGAAAATGATATCTATGAAAAGTTTCAGTCAGGATTCAGACCGCACCATAGCACTGAAACTGCGCTCGTTAAAATCACAAATGATTTACTTTTAGCTTCTGACCAAGGCTGTATCTCAATACTAGTTTTACTTGATCTTAGTGCTGCGTTCGATACTATAGATCACACAATACTCTTAGATCGACTACAAAATTATACTGGTGTTCAAGGACAAGCATTAAGCTGGTTCAGATCATACTTATCTGACCGCTACCATTTTGTCTATTTAAATGGAGAAAAATCGATCATAACTCCAGTAAACTATGGAGTGCCGCAGGGATCTGTGTTAGGCCCTCTGTTATTCTCAGTATATATGCTGCCACTTGGAAATATTATAAGGAAACATGGAATTAGTTTCCATTGTTATGCTGATGACACTCAAATATATATTTCATCACGGCCGGATGAAAACGCTAAATTATCCAAATTGACAGAGTGTGTTAAAGATATAAAAGATTGGATGACGCGTAATTTTCTTTTATTAAAAACAGAGGTACTACTTATCGGTTCAAAAAACCGCCCACTAAACCTCTCGCAATACAACTTTAATATAGTAGGATGTCCTGTTACTTTATCCTCTACAGTAAAAGACCTGGGTGTTATACTCGATTGCAACCTGTCTTTCAAAAATCATATTTCATATGTTACAAAAAACGCCTTTTTCCACCTTAGAAACATTGCTAAGCTACGTAATATGCTATCAGTTTCTGATGCAGAAAAGTTAGTTCATGCATTCATGACCTCGAGACTAGATTACTGTAATGCTTTATTAGCCGGTTGTCCTGCATCCTCAATTAACAAGCTACAGTTAGTCCAAAATGCCGCCGCTAGAGTTCTTACTAGATCAAGAAAATATGATCATATAACACCGATTTTATCATCACTGCATTGGTTGCCTATAAAGTTCCGTATTAATTACAAGGTATTGCTACTTACTTATAAAGCCCTAAACGGCTTTAAAACTAGATTAAAGTCGCATCTCTTCAGCCAGGCATTCATATAATATTTTTAATCTTACAGTTCAAATTACAATCCGGCCTCTAGTTAATAAACGCCAGAGGAGAACTGGCCCCCGACTGAGCCTGGGTTCTCCCAAGGTTTTTTTTTCTCCATTGGGTCACCTGATGGAGTTTTAGGACACCATTAGGTCACTTGATGGAGTTTTTCGGTTCCTTGCCACTGTTGCCTTTGGCTTGCTCAGTTGGGGATATTCTGGGGATATTTAATTTGATTTTATCAATCAATAAATTCCACTAGAAACAAACCTTGTTGTATTATTTTAATTTAATACTGTGAAGCTGCTTTGATACAATCTGTATTGTGAAAAGCGCTATACAAATATACTTGACTTGACTTGACTTGACTTTCCCTACCAATAGACACTGGAGAATGCGTGATCAATCTGTGTCAACATAATTGGTCTTTGCCACTTACAGCAATGCAGTAATTGATGTGCAGAAAAACCTATGAGGTAGTCTAATTAACTGATAATTCTTTATTTTGTTCACAATATGATGCATTTATTCACTGCTGCAAATTATATAATCTACTAAACTTTTAGCCTACCTTAAACAGACGGCCGAACGCAAGTCCACTTACACCAAAAGAATAACACTTGACGATGTATGACGTAGATGTAGAAGTAGCGTGAGCTTTGACGCCTCTCGCGGTTTTAACAATTAGGGCTGGGCAACCGTTGTGCTTCAAGGTCAAGGGTTACTCTTTCGCCATAAATTGTTGCGTACGGCCGCCTGCCGAAAGCTAGTTATTTTAGTTGATAAAGTTTTAAATATGGATTTTTTTACGCATTGCTTCACTTCAGAAGGCCTTTATTAACCCGTTGAGAAGTGTGGAGCACTTTAATCATGGATGGATGCGCTTTGATGGACTTCCAAAAACATACAGCCATTCACTGCCATTATAAAGCTTGGAAGCGCCAGGACATTTTTTAATATAACTCTGATTGAATTCGTCTGATAGAATAATGTCATATACACCTAGGATGACTTCATGGTGAGTAAATCATGGACTAATTTTCATTTTTGGGTGAACTATCCCTTTAATGTTGGCAATATCGAGTGGCATGGCTCACTGTGAGCCTCCTCGTTAAGCAGCCTTAGCATGAGGTAATATTACCACCTCTCGATTAGAGAGTCTTCCTGCAGAATTCTGCAATCCCTGACCTCCGCCTGGATAGCTTTGTCCAGTGGCATGATTCTCTGAGAGCTCTGTTCTTGGTAGGGCTGTCTCTAGTATAATAGGTAGTTAGGCCTCCTCTTGTGCAAGTCATCCTGTTGAGTCCTCCGCCTATCAGAGACCCCCTTTTCCAGCTGAGCTCTCTTAGGTTGAACATGGGTGATACTGCCCTTTCCTGAGAAGGGTCTTATACTAAATACTCCTTAGAATTCTGTGTACTTTTGTATCAAGTAACAAGGCTCTCTATAAGCCTCCCTGATTGGTTAATTCTAGTGTATTAGCTAGTAGTCCCCTCAATTAGATGGTCATTAAGTAGAGTACTTTGCTCTGCACAATCTGCAGTCTCGAGTTGTTAGGCTGTCCGTGAGCCTCCTTAAGATACTCCTGTAGGCTAAGTTTGGCACTCCCCTTGTTAGAGGGTCAGTATGCAGAGTGCCTTGCTCTCTAGAGCCCATATAGCAGTATTGTCTAGTGATGGGATTTCAGCCTCCTGGATGAACTGTTTTTTGGGCCTAGCCTGTGTAGTGCTCCCCTCGTTTGAGAGGGTTGATATGCTGAGTGCTACGATATACTGGTAGGTCTGCTAGGGCCTCCTTTAACAACATAATTATGTCAAATTGAAGGACTTTCTGTGGGCCTCCATTTTAAACTTACTCCAGTGAGTCGGTCAGTTCTTCCCTCGTTCTAGAGCAGAGGTCTTCAATCCTGCTCCTGGAGGGCCACTGTCCTGCAAAGTTTAGTTCCAACCCTAATCAAACACACCTGAATCAGCTCATCAAGCTCTTCAGAATCGCTTGCATATTCAAAGGCATGTGTGCTGAAGCAGGTTGGAACTAAACTCTGCAGGACAGTGGCCCTCCAGGAGCAGGATTGAAGACCTCTGTTCTAGAGGGTCATCATGTAGAGTTCTCCTCTACAAGTCAGAGCAGAGTTTCAGAGTTACTCCCCTCGCATGAAGGGTTGATATGCTAAGTCTCTGCTTCTAGTACTTCTGTCTCTGGAATCTGTTGTGAAGTGGTTAATGCCTGTTGCAATACCTTCTCATTGGAGGACTCTGAATCTAGAGATTCTGCTTAGGCAGACAGGTTGTAGGCTGACCAGGCTGATGGTGAATCTGGTGAATCTAGGGGTTGATGCTTTAAATCCCCCTAAAGTGACAGACCAGGTCTCTTTGCAAGCCTGGCCATATTCCCTTAAAGCAGGGGTGCCCAATCCTGCTCCTGCTGATCTACTGTCCTGCACAGTTCATCTCCAACCCTAATCAAACACACCTGAAGCAACCAATTAAGGTCTTCAGGATCACTTGAAAATTAAAGGCAGGTGTGTTTGATTAGGATTGGAGACGAACTGTGCAGGACAGTCGATCGGCAGGAGCAGGGTTGGGCACCCCTGCCTTAAAGGAATCGTTCAGTGTGTAAATGATTCCAAGCCTCTGAGATCTGCCCTTGGGCAGAGTCCTACCACTTGGCCCAGCAAGGACTTTCCTCGTTTTGGGTATGTAGGTTGGTCAGTGGCCATAGGGAATAGTGTCACTGACAGCTTGCTGGTGTGTACCTTTGGGGAATCTGACTCTGACAGTGAGGTCAGGAAAGTCAGCTTTTTTTAATTAGTCACGGCCAATAGGGCATGTATTCCCCTCAGTATGGCGGAATAAGTATTTGTGCCCCATAGATGTAGTGCGGGTTCCCAATCAGAGGGAACGTATTGGGTCATAAATGTGATCTATAATTAGAAAACCTGTTATAAAAGAACTGATAATAATGTAAATGTGTACCCTACAATGTAAGTTGCTTTGGATAAAAGCGTCTGCCAAATGCATAAATGTAAAAATGTAAATGTAACCTAGGCAGGGCCGGATTAACCATTAGGGCAACTGGGCACTTGCCCATGGGCCCATGACATCTATGGGGCCCTGACAGGTAGGAAATACACAGAAATTTAATAAAGTTATCAAACTCTTTACGATCTTCTTCACTGCATAAAGTGTATCTACGCGGGTTCACACGACTTTCCTCCCTCCCCGCTGAACGCCAGCGATTACTAATTTGTGAAATGCACTCCCGCTGGTTGAGCACGGTAAAGTTCGTTTCAGTTTCGATATTAGCCGGACATTTGTTCTATAGGGTCGGTAGTCTAACAAAGATATCAATAGCAAGATTAGTTTTAACATTATGTGACCATTGTATATCGACATGATGAAATATTAGTTCAAAATCATTCGTGCATTAATGCTGCATAATTATACCTGAGAATGCTTTGACGCGTTTCCACAGCGCACGATGCTTAAGGGAACGTCTGCCAATTCCACCAACTGCGTTAAACGTAGTCTATAATTTGTAAAATTACTATTAACATTTAAAAACAGACGTTTTCAAATTCCAAAGCTTGCAGAAGGTTCCTAATGTCAATACTGACTTTACAGCTATACAGCTTTCCTGGTAGCCTTGAGTAAATTAACATGTCTAAGAAAATGATTCATAAAACGTATAAATATCAGTTGAGCCTATGTTTATTTTCGTCACTGACACAGACGAAAATGAAAAGACTATCAGTCAAAGTTCAGCTTTAGGAGAGGTAGAAATAGGCCAGTATAAGGATACTGAGAGAATAAGAAATATGAAGATGAGGAGAGAGCAGACAAATAATCTAATGACAAGGTTTTAAAGCTAGCCTATTTCTTATAATTTTTTGGCCTTCAAAAGTCCTAAATTGCACATATGTAGGTCAGAGAAATCAAAATTTTCTCGGGGGAGCATGCCCCCGAACCCCCCTAACTACGGGGGCCTTGAGTCTTGTTGCCCAGGGCACAGGAAATTGTTAATCCGGCCCTGAACCTAGGTTCCCTAAGAAGGGGAATGAGACGCTGCGTCTCTTTCGGGCTGCCTGTCCCGTCTCCTTCAGATGAAGAAGGGAATGACGTGTTCCTCAGGAGCCCTTTTATACTCACGGTCACACTGGTAGAGACGTCATAGGCTGTCGCCGGCCAATACAATTATCACTTCAGACATCAGTCACGCTGAAGCGTTCCCCATAACGTTCCCTTCTCAGGGAACCTATTTTACATTTGTAACCCAAGATGTTTTTTGTACCTGGTATCAGAGCATCTTTCCTGCAGTCATACAGCATCCCCAGCTGGAAGGGTCTCCCTAGAGCCGCTGTTTCAATCACGTTCACTCCCACTGTAGCCATTCTAAACACACAAACACACACCAGTTACTGATCCTGAACACTTATTTAAGTCACTGACCACCAGTATAAACAATGCTGCTGCAACATTAGGAATATAATAAAAAATTATTTCTACATTTCAGTTGCTGAATTTGAATTGAGGGGCAAAAAGGGATGTGCACAAATATTCGATCTGCAATAATTATTAGACAAATAAAAACACTATTCGAATTTCGCAAAACCTTGCTTTGCAGCTCGTAATTGCAATGAACCCCTGATAAATCCTGAGCATGCAAACTAAAACTCACAGTTATAACTAAATGCATTGGGTGGTGTGTTTTAGGGCTGAACGATATGGACAAAATTTCATATCTCGATTTTCATGCCAGATATCTCGATATCGATACAATACGATATGACTACGTAAGTACTAAAAAAAACAATACATTTAGAGTTTGTAAAATACACACTGATGTCTATGGAAGAGGTAATAATAATCCTTTCCATTATAATTCGACACGTTTTATTCATATCAGATACACATTGTGTAAGTATACTTCAATGTTTACTCTATTCTATTCCCAGTTCACCAGCCACTTACTTTTAAGTATTTCGGGAGAAGTGGATGAATTCACGTGTTGTAAACATAGAGGTTGTAAATCCAACAGATCCGATTCTCTGAACTGCGTCTGCGGCACAAACTAACACGGCGGCGCCCATCGCGCATACAGCTCAACTAACGCGATCATTATAATGGTGTTTAAACAACAATATACTTCCACTTGCATATTTGACAAATCGGAATATCAGATATTTCATGCCATAGCTAACACATTTGTGAATATTCTGAATAAAAAAGGAAAAATGACATAAAAGCAGATCATCATTCATTCAGCGCTGTTGCTGCTGTGGTGTGTCACGTGACAAGCAATGACGCGTCACCATGGAAACGCCGCCCCCCCCCTCTCACAATATAGTTGTGAAATGTATAAGTTTGTTAATAAAGTCTGACAAGCTTGTTTAGAGATGTTCATGGGTGACAAAACTAATGTTTGACTAAAGCTACAATATGTAATTTTTCGCCACTAGGGGTCGCTAAACTCCTACAATAACAAAGGCGTAGGTTGATGACGCATAAGTGGAATTTTGGAACTTGTTGTCATGCCGATGGATCTAATAATGTTTATGGATGAGTGAATACATTGATGTTTTTAACATGACTGTGGAATGAAGCAGGGCGCGAGTGCTAATGAGAGACAGATATCAGCGCCACACGCGAGCCTCGCGGATATAAAGGAATGAGGACATTTCATTCTACCGAACGCAAGTGCTGAATTAATACTCACATACTGTAGGGCAGTTTATTAGACGAATGAAACGTGTGAGGTAACACAACGCTGTTTCACTTGCTCTACGCTATCACACTAAACTGCATTTGAATGTGTTTAAAGTTATAATGTTTTTCTTTGTGTTAGTTTGTCTATATGAGACTAGCAGTGAGCTAGATCAACATTAGAATAACGTACAGATCATAGTCTAACATTTCATCATGCTGAGCAGCTATATAACATTGATTAGATGTACATTTGTTCACCTCTATATTTGCGTGTCTCTGTCAAGTCGAAGTTAGTCACGGACGCTAGCTCTCGGCATCTCGAAAATTCCACGCTGATATTGATCCTCGTTTTAGTTCTCCTTTTGTCTCAAAGTCAGCTTGCAATGGTCCATAATGTTTGAACGAAACAACAACAGCGTGAGCGTGCCGCTAGACGTAACGCAGTTGCAGTGGCGTGGCGTGGGGAAAATTTCTGAGGAAGCCAATTAAGACACAACCTCTAAGCTGTGTGTTTTAAGGGGTGGGGGCAGAAAATCATACGTTACCATTTATATGTTGCTATTTGGATGAACTATTAGAGCGCCCAGCATCATCTTACCGGGACTTACGCTTGTTACAATCCAACACTTTGAGCACGTAGATACCTAAACTATGTTGCGCATACAGCTCAACTAACGCGATTGTTATAAAGGTGTTTGAACAACAAAACACATCCTCTTGCACATATTTGACAATCGGAATATCAGATATATCTGATATCCTATACCTATATCCTGCTATAGCTAATAAATTTGTGAAATTTTGAATAAAAAAAGGAAATAAAAGCTGATCATTCAGCGCTATTGTGCCTGCGGTGTGACAAGCAATGAAAGACGCGTCTCCATGGGAACCATAAAGTGATACTACGATCAATAACGGTCGCCTTGAAAAACTTACGTGTGAAAAGGTTGTTTGTAAGGCTTACATTTAAATGTGTCTTTGTTTTGTTTTGAGTGTATGGTCAATAAATAAAGGAATTAAAAAGATGGGCACAAAACCACAAATCTTCCGCTATTTCATTCATTCATTCATTGACGATTATAACGTGATGTGATTGGCCTGATGCCAACAAGGTCATGGCTTCCCTTGACACTGTCCTGACCAATCACAGGGGAGCAGTGTCGTGACAGTAGCGTCACCTGATTGGTTAATCATTCTTTTTTTTTTCTATCAAGGGATGCCAACTCAGCCTGGCCTCCTCACAGACACAGGGTGCAGTACCATGCTTTCAACACTCATTCACCATGTCACTTTTATAGGGGCGCTGTTTTACACATCATAAAACACTCAGTAATGAATGAAGAGAGACGATGAGGAGATGACAGAAGGATTACGTAAACTGTGAAAACAAAAGTGTTTATTAAATGACGATTATATTCTGAAAAAGTGAGGAAGCCTGGCTTCCCTTGGCCTCCGCAAGAAAACGCCACTGCACAGTTGTCCACATCTGTCGCCATGGTTACTACGGCAGTACGAGCGGAAACCAGGGATAAGCAGATATTACGTTTTTGACAGGCGACAAGTGACAAGTGACGGGCGCTATTTAAAATTGTGAATTTCTCTGAATTTACAAATGCTTTGAAACATTTATGATAATGTAAGTACACAATTGAAAGAAATGTATAACACTGTACAAGTGGTGTTTGGATATGTTGATATAAAATTCTTACATATTGTACCTTTAAAGTAACATATTTCCCAATAAACTTTTTATTTTTTAAATAAATGAATATTCAAATATTCTTTTTCAGTGAGCTCGGATATTTGAATGCAATATTTTTGAAGACTGTCCATCTCTAGTGGCAAACAGGATGCAGAATTCCAGTTCTAGCTTGAGTTTAAGGATGCAGAATCATAATAAACTGAAATTAAAAGAATTTCATAAAACTAAAGTAACTGTATGTAAAAAATAGAAACAGGTCAAGACAAAGTTTGAAGAAAGGATTAATAAAGGCTTGTCTGAAAGTAAACAGAAGTATACAAGTGAAACTCGAAAAATTAGAATATCGTGCAAAAGTTCATTTATTTCAGTAATTCAACTTAAAAGGTGAAACTAATATATTATATAGACTCATTACATGCAAAGTGAGATATTTCAAGCTTTCATTTGTTATAATTTTGATGATTATGGCTTATAGCTTCAGAATCTCAGTAAATTTGAATATTACATGAAATCAATAAAAAAAGGATTTTAAATACCGAAATGTCAGCCAGGTCTTTCATAACACCTCAGCAGTGCCACAGGTTGATGGCATCCATGCCGCGCCGCACTGAGGCAGTAATTCATGCAAAAGGGGAAACCAAACCAAGTACTGTGTACATATGTGTGATTATACTTTTCAGAGGGCCAACATTTCGGTATTTAAAATCCTTTTTTTTTTTATTGATTTCATGTAATATTCTAATTTTCTGAGATTCTGAAGCTATAATATAAGCCATAATCATCGAAACTATAACAAATAAAGGCTTGAAATATCTCACTTTGCATGTAATGAGTCTATATAATATATTAGTTTCAGCTTTTAAGTCGAATTACTGAAATAAATCAACTTTTGCACGATATTCAAATTTTTCGAGTTTCACCTGTACATCTTATTTGAAGGTTTTATAGGCCTTACAGACAGAACTGTTTGGTTGGCTGCTTCTATACACTGTAAAAAGATTATCGTGATTTTAATGGCAAAAGACCAAAAAATTTATTGGTTAACAGAAAGTTTCCGTACTATAGTGAATAACTGTAATAGATCTAACCTTACATTTAAAAAGTGAACAATTGTAAATTGACATTGCTAGAATTCCCTGCGTGACACTTCACATTTGATGTGTTTTCATTGAAATATCAGTTTCTTCTTAGTTTTATGTACATAAGGGTTTATATGTTTTTATTATGTTTTAATGCATTTAATGTCATGTTTGTTAGAATGAGTGTTTGTGTGAATGACACTGTGCACTTCTATATAATACAGTAATATTAACCTTCTCAGCTTGTGGAAAAGCAGTTTGTGATGAGCTTTCATCATGTGACTTTCATCACCACTGTGATTGGTGGTTGTCGGTGTATTACAAAGGTACAAAACAGATATTAGTACTTCAGTAGGTTAATAAATTTCGCTTCCTGTAATTCCGATTTAACAGTGGTGTGTGGCCATTTCAATTCAAATTCACAACCACAAATGGAAAAATATTTTTTAGAAATAATGAGTAAAATTAATTATTTTATTTATACATTAATTCACATTAATGCAGTATAATGCAGATAATATGTAGGATGATATATTTCTTGACATATTTCTGTTGTGGTTGATAAATTAACAAAGGACATGGTTTTTTTTTTTTTTTACAAATAATGAACAAAAATTAATTATTTTATTTATAAAAAATAAAAACTTTGTTAAAGTCAGTGTTTTGAACAAGTATTAACTTAGACATTATTTAAAACATACTATTTTAGCTAAAGTAGCTATTTGTATCAATGCTGTGTGTCTTTTGCCCCAGGCTGTTTTTGTGTGTCTGTGGGGTAAAAGACCAACCTCTCCACCTCATACATTTATACGTTTTTTAACAAAATGAATCACTTTTATGATTTATTTTGACACTTTTAGCCTAGTTGTACCCTATTTCAGCGATGAATCTTTGAGCCAGTGTGTAATTCTCTCTGAAAATAGGCTAAATCTTTCATAATGTTGTTCGCTTACCTGTCCTCCTCTTCAGCGCTTCCGCATCACAGATGTAGAACTAGATTATCTCGTGTTTGACGTCGATCTCTTTTTTTAAAGATAGTTTTATGATTTATTGAGAAAATTAGTTTACCTAAATCAGAAGATTAAGAAATCGCATTGCTGTCTGTAAAGCCACATCTCCAAAACACGTATTATTATTACATACTTGAACTGTTTTCTTTCCGTGATTTTTTTCTCCTCGAACTTTATTGCTTTCGCTTTCAGTCTTCTTCTTCTTCTCTTATTTAATGGCGGATTGCAAACAACTTACAAGTAGTTGCATACCGCCACCTACTGTACTGGAGTGTGTATCATCATGTCATTTAACAATTATTTAAATTCTACTCCATAACCCTGTGTCTTTTAAAAATTTAAATAGTGCCTTCCTGGTGATTCTTTGCACTTTCAGTCACTCTCTAAAGTGTGTGTTTAACACGTGACAGCAGAAACAGAGGTGAAGTTTGACACGTTCTCTTACGAGAGGTTCTCTCGTACTGCATAATAGCTTACGCTAGGGGAAAACTCCTTTTCCACGAGATATTGAAGCCAAAAAATTATCCTTAATTTTGTATTAATGTAAAACGCGTTGCGGCAGCATGCAGACATGGGCGAGACGGCTCGCGCGCCCATTGGCTGCCCTGCAGCAACTGCACCAGCCTATCGAGAGGGCCTTCTCATGACGTCAGATCCAATAAGGGCGCTTCGCGCCCACTGCGTCATGTCCCGCCGGGGCCTTGGGCTATAAATCTAGCCTTGGAAGGCTGGTCCAGCTGGTTTTTCATCTCTTCAGCGAAGCTCACGCATCGCTGGATCCCGAGAGGAAAAGAAGCCGCGCGGTCTGATAAGCCTTCTGCGGGACGAGCTTTCACCTGAAGCCGCTGGTCGACAACTCGCTGCCTTCAGTCGCCGTTCCTTATGGGGGTAAATTGATGCCAAAACCATTGAAAATGGACAGACTAAAAGTCACAAATAGATATTACAACTTGTAAATACAAAGCACAATCTACAAATAGATTAAAAATCTGCAAACAAAGTCCTCATGATCCTCAAATGTAAAACAAGATCTACAAATAGATACAAAGTCCTCAAACAAACTCTTTGTGATCCACAAATATAAAGCATGATCTACAAAAAGATTAAAAATCCACAAATAAACACATCCTGATTCACAAATAGAAATCAGTGACTTGTACTTGAAAACCAGAATTTGGATGAATGTAAAGTGACTTGTTTGCAGGTGAAGATCATGTTCTGTTTGTAGATTGTGTCACATTTGTTTTCAGAATTCTGACACTATTGTTTCGCTGTTGTGACAAAATAATGCCATAATCATTGAAAATGAAGAGACTCTGAGTCAAAAATGCATATTACAATTTGTAAACACAAACAAGATCTACAAATAAATTTTAAATCTGCAAACAAACTCCTCATAATCTGCAAATGTAAAACACAATCTGTAAATAGATTCCAAATCTGCAAACAAACTCCTCATGATCCGCAAATGTAAAACGAGATCTACAAATAGATTTAAAATCCACAAACAGACTCTTCATGATTCACAAATAGAAATCAGTATCTGCAGTCAATATTGATTAAATGGGAGGGAAAAATCCTGCCCATACTGCAGCTGAAAAAATGATAAAAGCACTTATGTTCTTCTACTGAAGTGGTATTCTGGAACTGTGAATAAATTGAATAAAACAGCAAAATAATAACAACAACAACAACAATAACATCTTCAATAAACAAAAAAGAGATTACCTTAGATAAAGTTTGATTAATATGTAGCCTATACAGTAGGCTACCGGTAAAAAGTCTGACCCATTACTATTTTTAATGGTTTTGAAAGAAGTTAGGCCTACTTATTATGCTCTACAAGCCTGCATTTATTTGATCAAAAATACAGAAAAAAAAAAAAAAACCAAAACAGGAATATTCAGCAAGGGTGTGTTAAATATATAAAAAGTGATAGAGAAGACTTTTTTAAAACAACTTTTTAATAATCAAAAAATCCTGAACAAAAAGTATCTCAGGTTATAAAATAAATATTAAGCACCATTTCAAACATTTGATAATAAATCAGAATATTATAAAGTTTTCTGAAAGATCATGTGACACTAAATTCAGCTTTGCATCACAGAAATATATTTTAAAGTATAGTAAAATAGAAAACCATTATTTTAAATTTTAATAATATTTCACTCACTAGGCTATATTATTTTTCTGTATTTTTGATCAAATAAATCCAAAAACATTAAAAATAGCAATGTGTCCAAACTTATGTAGCCTACTGTGTAAGTAAAAATATATAAAATTTAAAAATGACATGTTGTATAAATAAAAAGGTTAGGAATCATATTTGTTTCAAGTGTTTTTTTATTGGGGGTGGGGGCCTCCAACATGAATTTTGCCTAGGGCCTCCTAATGTCTATAACGGCCCTGGCTATGTAAGATGTAAAATTGAAAGAATGAATTAAATAAATACTGCTTTTCTGGGCCCTAATGTGCTGGAAAATAACTATTAATTAAAAAAAAATGTCTAAGGTTTCTTACATTCTTTTTTCAATTATCACCAATAATTTGTTTTATTTCTATGTTTAAGACGCAATTAAGCAAAAAAACAAAAAAAAAAAACAAAAAAAAAACGAAAAGACAGGTATTTGCCTCATACATATGTTTTTGATGAACTCTTAAAGCCTATCTTCGTGGAAAAAAGGTTAAATATTATTATTTTTAATGACATTCATGTGCAATGGGGAGAGTAATACAGTATTTTCCTATGAACCACATCGTGTTTAACACACAAACAATAAGTTCAGTTAAATTAAGTGAAATTAACAGTTTTGTTTTGATAGCTATCTATTTTTGCATCTTTTATCCACACTAGTTCACTTTCTGTTAATTTATTTAAGTGTAGACTAAGCTTCCATGCAGGATCTGGGTGCTTGCTGTGTGAAAAATCGATCGACAAATGAATATAGCAAAGGAAGTGCATTTAAACTCGCTTGCGCGTGCATGCGAAAGAGAGTGCGATTTGTCCGGGGAGTCGGATTTCGGTACAACACCGGCAATGGTAAATGGCAGTGAGCACAGCCCACCTATCCAAGAAGTGTCAGCTCTTATTTTGAAAAGGGCTTATTGAGGGGGCGTGACATCACATTGAAGCAATACCCCTGATTGGCTGACTACACGTGTGGATCGTAGTCACACTCTCTGCGAAAAGATAGTGCCAAAAAGATCTGTAGACGTGTGCAGAGGGATCTGTGAATGCCCTGTGATCTGCAAACGCGTGTAGAGGGATCTGTGAATGCCCTGTGATCTGCAAACGCATATTCAACACTTGCATGCTGAGCTTTGCACAGAATGTGTAAGAATGTCTTTTTACAGTGGTTTGAAAATACAAGTTAGACTGTGTTTGTTTGCAAATTGTGAGGAGGGCATTTGTAGATTTTTCAATGGGAAAAACAGCGAAACAGTTGTGCCAAAATTCTGAAAACAAATGCAACACAATCTACAAACAAATAATGACCCTCATGCGCAGACAAATCACTTTGCATTCATTCAAATTCTGGTTGTCAAGTATAAGTCACTGATTTCTATTTGTGAATCATGAAGAGTCTGTTTGTGGATTTTAAATCTATTTGTAGATCTCGTTTTACATTTGCGGATCATGAGGAGTTTGTTTGCAGATTTGGAATCTATTTACAGATTGTGTTTTACATTTGCAGATTATGAGGAGTTTGTTTGCAGATTTAAAATTTATTTGTAGATCTTGTTTGTGTTTACAAATTGTAATATGCATTTTTGACTCAGAGTCTCTTCATTTTCAATGATTATGGCATTATTTTGTCACAACAGCGAAACAATAGTGTCAGAATTCTGAAAACAAATGTGACACAATCTACAAACAGAACATGATCTTCACCTGCAAACAAGAAACGCTGGACTGGCTTTACTGGGATCATAAGAGTGTGTAAGAGTGGAGAAACGCTGGACTGGCTTTACTGGGATCATAAGAGTGTGTAAAGTGGAGAAACGCTGGACTGGCTTTACTGGGATCATAAGAGTGTGTAAAGTGGAGAAACGCTGGACTGGCTTTACTGGGATCATAAGAGTGTGTAAAGTGGAGAAACGCTGGACTGGCTTTACTGGGATCATAAGAGTGTGTAAGAGTAGAGAAGGAGTGTGTAAGAGTGGAGAAACACTGGACTGGCTTTACTGGGATCATAAGAGTGTGTAAGAGTGGAGAAACGCTGGACTGGCTTTACTGGGATCATAAGAGTGTGTAAGAGTGGAGAAACGCTGGACTGGCTTTACTGGGATCATAAGAGTGTGTAAGAGTGGAGAAACGCTGGACTGGCTTTACTGGGATCATAAGAGTGTGTAAGAGTGGAGAAACGCTGGACTGGCTTTACTGGGATCATAAGAGTGTGTAAGAGTGGAGAAACGCTGGACTGGCTTTACTGGGATCATAAGAGTGTGTAAGAGTGGAGAAACGCTGGACTGGCTTTACTGGGATCATAAGAGTGTGTAAGAGTAGAGAAGGAGTGTGTAAGAGTGGAGAAACACTGGACTGGCTTTACTGGGATCATAAGAGTGTGTAAGAGTGGAGAAACGCTGGACTGGCTTTACTGGGATCATAAGAGTGTGTAAGAGTGGAGAAACGCTGGACTGGCTTTACTGGGATTATAAGAGTGTGTAAAGTGGAGAAACGCTGGACTGGCTTTATCATAAGAGTGTGTAAGAGTGGAGAAACGCTGGACTGGCTTTACTGGGATCATAAGAGTGTGTAAGAGTGGAGAAACGCTGGACTGGCTTTACTGGGATCATAAGAGTGTGTAAAGTGGAGAAACGCTGGACTGGCTTTATTGGGATCATAAGAGTGTGTAAGAGTGGAGAAACGCTGGACTGGCTTTACTGGGATCATAAGAGTGTGTAAAGTGGAGAAACGCTGGACTGGCTTTACTGGGATCATAAGAGTGTGTAAAGTGGAGAAACGCTGGACTGGCTTTATTTGGATCATAAGAGTGTGTAAAGTGGAGAAACGCTGGACTGGCTTTACTGGGATCATAAGAGTGTGTAAGAGTGGAGAAACGCTGGACTGGCTTTATTGGGATCATAAGAGTGTGAAAGAGTGGAGAAACACTGGACTGGCTTTACTGGGATCATAAGAGTGTGTAAAGTGGAGAAACGCTGGACTGGCTTTACTGGGATCATAAGAGTGTGTAAGAGTGGAGAAACGCTGGACTGGCTTTACTGGGATCATAAGAGTGTGTAAGAGTGGAGAAACGCTGGACTGGCTTTACTGGGATCATAGAGTGTGTAAGAGTGGAGAAACGCTGGACTGGCTTTACTGGGATCATAGAGTGTGTAAAGTGGAGAAACGCTGGACTGGCTTTACTGGGATCATAAGAGTGTGTAAGAGTGGAGAAACGCTGGACTGGCTTTACTGGGATCATAAGAGTGTGTAAAGCGGAGAAACGCTGGACTGGCTTTACTGGGATCATAAGAGTGTGTAAAGTGGAGAAACGCTGGACTGGCTTTACTGGGATCATAAGAGTGTGTAAAGCGGAGAAACGCTGGACTGGCTTTACTGGGATCATAAGAGTGTGTAAGAGTGGAGAAACGCTGGACTGGCTTTACTGGGATCATAAGAGTGTGTAAAGTGGAGAAACGCTGGACTGGCTTTACTGGGATCATAAGAGTGTGTAAAGTGGAGAAACGCTGGACTGGCTTTACTGGGATCATAAGAGAGTGTAAAGTGGAGAAACGCTGGACTGGCTTTACTGGGATCATAAGAGTGTGTAAGAGTGGAGAAACGCTGGACTGGCTTTACTGGGATCATAAGAGTGTGTAAGAGTGGAGAAACGCTGGACTGGCTTTACTGGGATCATATGAGTGTGTAAGAGTGGAGAAACACTGGACTGGCTTTACTGGGATCATAAGAGTGTGTAAGAGTGGAGAAACGCTGGACTGGCTTTACTGGGATCATAAGAGTGTGTAAAGTGGAGAAACGCTGGACTGGCTTTACTGGGATCATAAGAGTGTGTAAGAGTGGAGAAACGCTGGACTGGCTTTACTGGGATTATAAGAGTGTGTAAAGTGGAGAAACGCTGGACTGGCTTTATCATAAGAGTGTGTAAGAGTGGAGAAACGCTGGACTGGCTTTACTGGGATCATAAGAGTGTGTAAGAGTGGAGAAACGCTGGACTGGCTTTACTGGGATCATAAGAGTGTGTAAAGTGGAGAAACGCTGGACTGGCTTTATTGGGATCATAAGAGTGTGTAAGAGTGGAGAAACGCTGGACTGGCTTTACTGGGATCATAAGAGTGTGTAAAGTGGAGAAACGCTGGACTGGCTTTACTGGGATCATAAGAGTGTGTAAGAGTGGAGAAACGCTGGACTGGCTTTACTGGGATCATAAGAGTGTGTAAAGTGGAGAAACGCTGGACTGGCTTTATTTGGATCATAAGAGTGTGTAAGAGTGGAGAAACGCTGGACTGGCTTTACTGGGATCATAAGAGTGTGTAAAGTGGAGAAACGCTGGACTGGCTTTACTGGGATCATAAGAGTGTGTAAGAGTGGAGAAACGCTGGACTGGCTTTACTGGGATCATAAGAGTGTGTAAGAGTGGAGAAACGCTGGACTGGCTTTACTGGGATCATAGAGTGTGTAAGAGTGGAGAAACGCTGGACTGGCTTTACTGGGATCATAGAGTGTGTAAAGTGGAGAAACGCTGGACTGGCTTTACTGGGATCATAAGAGTGTGTAAGAGTGGAGAAACGCTGGACTGGCTTTACTGGGATCATAAGAGTGTGTAAAGCGGAGAAACGCTGGACTGGCTTTACTGGGATCATAAGAGTGTGTAAAGTGGAGAAACGCTGGACTGGCTTTACTGGGATCATAAGAGTGTGTAAAGCGGAGAAACGCTGGACTGGCTTTACTGGGATCATAAGAGTGTGTAAGAGTGGAGAAACGCTGGACTGGCTTTACTGGGATCATAAGAGTGTGTAAAGTGGAGAAACGCTGGACTGGCTTTACTGGGATCATAAGAGTGTGTAAAGTGGAGAAACGCTGGACTGGCTTTACTGGGATCATAAGAGAGTGTAAAGTGGAGAAACGCTGGACTGGCTTTACTGGGATCATAAGAGTGTGTAAGAGTGGAGAAACGCTGGACTGGCTTTACTGGGATCATAAGAGTGTGTAAGAGTGGAGAAACGCTGGACTGGCTTTACTGGGATCATATGAGTGTGTAAGAGTGGAGAAACACTGGACTGGCTTTACTGGGATCATAAGAGTGTGTAAAGTGGAGAAACGCTGGACTGGCTTTACTGGGATCATAAGAGAGTGTAAAGTGGAGAAACGCTGGACTGGCTTTACTGGGATCATAAGAGTGTGTAAGAGTGGAGAAACGCTGGACTGGCTTTACTGGGATCATAAGAGTGTGTAAGAGTGGAGTGGCTTTACTGGGATCATAAGAGTGTGTAAGAGTGGAGAAACGCTGGACTGGCTTTACTGGGATCATAAGAGTGTCTAAAGTGGAGAAACGCTGGACTGGCTTTACTGGGATCATAAGAGTGTGTAAGAGTGGAGAAACGCTGGACTGGCTTTACTGGGATTATAAGAGTGTGTAAAGTGGAGAAACGCTGGACTGGCTTTATCATAAGAGTGTGTAAGAGTGGAGAAACGCTGGACTGGCTTTACTGGGATCATAAGAGTGTGTAAGAGTGGAGAAACGCTGGACTGGCTTTACTGGGATCATAAGAGTGTGTAAAGTGGAGAAACGCTGGACTGGCTTTATTGGGATCATAAGAGTGTGTAAGAGTGGAGAAACGCTGGACTGGCTTTACTGGGATCATAAGAGTGTGTAAAGTGGAGAAACGCTGGACTGGCTTTATTTGGATCATAAGAGTGTGTAAGAGTGGAGAAACGCTGGACTGGCTTTACTGGGATCATAAGAGTGTGTAAAGTGGAGAAACGCTGGACTGGCTTTACTGGGATCATAAGAGTGTGTAAGAGTGGAGAAACGCTGGACTGGCTTTACTGGGATCATAAGAGTGTGTAAGAGTGGAGAAACGCTGGACTGGCTTTACTGGGATCATAAGAGTGTGTAAAGTGGAGAAACGCTGGACTGGCTTTACTGGGATCATAAGAGTGTGTAAAGTGGAGAAACGCTGGACTGGCTTTACTGGGATCATAAGAGTGTGTAAGAGTGGAGAAACGCTGGACTGGCTTTACTGGGATCATAAGAGTGTGTAAGAGTGGAGAAACGCTGGACTGGCTTTACTGGGATCATAAGAGTGTGTAAGAGTGGAGAAACGCTGGACTGGCTTTACTGGGATCATAAGAGTGTGTAAAGCGGAGAAACGCTGGACTGGCTTTACTGGGATCATAAGAGTGTGTAAGAGTGGAGAAACGCTGGACTGGCTTTACTGGGATCATAAGAGTGTGTAAAGTGGAGAAACGCTGGACTGGCTTTACTGGGATCATAAGAGTGTGTAAAGTGGAGAAACGCTGGACTGGCTTTACTGGGATCATAAGAGTGTGTAAGAGTGGAGAAACGCTGGACTGGCTTTACTGGGATCATAAGAGTGTGTAAAGTGGAGAAACGCTGGACTGGCTTTACTGGGATCATAAGAGTGTGTAAGAGTGGAGAAACGCTGGACTGGCTTTACTGGGATCATAAGAGAGTGTAAAGTGGAGAAACGCTGGACTGGCTTTACTGGGATCATAAGAGTGTGTAAGAGTGGAGAAACGCTGGACTGGCTTTACTGGGATCATAAGAGTGTGTAAGAGTGGAGAAACGCTGGACTGGCTTTACTGGGATCATATGAGTGTGTAAGAGTGGAGAAACACTGGACTGGCTTTACTGGGATCATAAGAGTGTGTAAAGTGGAGAAACGCTGGACTGGCTTTACTGGGATCATAAGAGAGTGTAAAGTGGAGAAACGCTGGACTGGCTTTACTGGGATCATAAGAGTGTGTAAGAGTGGAGAAACGCTGGACTGGCTTTACTGGGATCATAAGAGTGTGTAAGAGTGGAGTGGCTTTACTGGGATCATAAGAGTGTGTAAGAGTGGAGAAACGCTGGACTGGCTTTACTGGGATCATAAGAGTGTCTAAAGTGGAGAAACGCTGGACTGGCTTTACTGGGATCATAAGAGTGTGTAAGAGTGGAGAAACGCTGGACTGGCTTTACTGGGATCATAAGAGTGTGTAAAGTGTAGGGGTGTAAATATTAATCGATTCGTATCGATGCATCGATTATACAGCCGACGATTCGATGCATCGATGCGTCCGCAAGAGTATCGATTAATGTGTTTATTTTGCCGCCTGTCTATTTTCAGCATCTGCTCCGACATATGCGTACAATCTACTAAGCTGCGGGTGGCGCTAACCCATAGACAGTATATAAACGCGCTAACCTCATTATTGTCTTCTACTTCACACGCGTTACTTACGTTTCACAGTCTATCTATGTTCACACACACATTGTTGAGTCTGACTTTCAAGAGCGATGGAACCGTCAGAGCGAGCTGGCAATGACAGTGAAATGTTACACACTCCAGTCGGCGTCGTCATGGGTGTGGATGTATTTTGGCTTCAGGAAAACAGACGGAGCTGTGGTAAGAGTTGCCGTTTGTCTGATTGCGCCCGTTTCGCACATACTCCGTTTGTAGTGCGTATTTTTTTCCGTACCCATGTTAACAGGTCAGAGTTTTCACACTGCACGCGGTTGCGGTCCGTTTATCCGTTCCAGTTGCGGTGCATTTGGCTATACAGCAGTGCAGAGATCGTTTCCGCACCGAGTCTATTTGTGCTGTGCTGCACGCGCTGAATTAAAGTGACAGCGCATGTTTCGTGGTCAAAATGAACACAGATTGACATGAAAATGTAGTAATTTCACCATAAATGCGTTTAATTAAATAAATTGTAGTAATCTCACCATAAATGTATTTAATTTAATTGTACTATTTTTCACAGTCATCTTTTTTACTTTAAGACCGGGGTAAAGCAAGGAAAACTACAATTTACCTGAACAAGGCGACATAATGAACAACACTTGTCTCATTCATGGAGGTGGAAAAACAATTTCTTTGCGACATGCAATTGTATTCTGCATTCTCAATAAAAGGCAAATTATTTATTATTTTTGTTGATTTATATGAAACTTAGATATCATGTAAAAATCTAGTATTGAATCGTATCGAATCGAATCGAATCGTATCGCGGGGAAATCTGAAGTATCGAAAATAATCGAATCGTTGGCTTAAGAAATCGGTATCGTATCGAATCGTCATGTAGGCTCCGATTTACACCCCTAGTAAAGTGGAGAAACGCTGGACTGGCTTTACTGGGATCATAAGAGTGTGTAAGAGTGGAGAAACGCTGGACTGGCTTTACTGGGATCATAAGAGTGTGTAAGAGTGGAGAAACACTGGACTGGCTTTACTGGGATCATAAGAGTGTGTAAAGTGGAGAAACGCTGGACTGGCTTTACTGGGATCATAAGAGTGTGTAAGAGTGGAGAAACGCTGGACTGGCTTTACTGGGATCATAAGAGTGTGTAAAGTGGAGAAACGCTGGACTGGCTTTACTGGGATCATAAGAGTGTGTAAGAGTGGAGAAACGCTGGACTGGCTTTACTGGGATCATAAGAGTGTGTAAGAGTGGAGAAACACTGGACTGGCTTTACTGGGATCATAAGAGTGTGTAAAGTGGAGAAACGCTGGACTGGCTTTACTGGGATCATAAGAGTGTGTAAGAGTGGAGAAACGCTGGACTGGCTTTACTGGGATCATAAGAGTGTGTAAAGTGGAGAAACGCTGGACTGGCTTTACTGGGATCATAAGAGTGTGTAAAGTGGAGAAACGCTGGACTGGCTTTACTGGGATCATAAGAGTGTGTAAAGTGGAGAAACGCTGGACTGGCTTTACTGGGATCATAAGAGTGTGTAAGAGTGGAGAAACGCTGGACTGGCTTTACTGGGATCATAAGAGTGTGTAAAGTGGAGAAACGCTGGACTGGCTTTACTGGGATCATAAGAGTGTGTAAGAGTGGAGAAACGCTGGACTGGCTTTACTGGGATCATAAGAGTGTGTAAGAGTGGAGAAACGCTGGACTGGCTTTACTGGGATCATAAGAGTGTGTAAAGTGGAGAAACGCTGGACTGGCGTTACTGGGATCATAAGAGTGTGTAAAGTGGAGAAACGCTGGACTGGCTTTACTGGGATCATAAGAGTGTGTAAAGAGAAACGCTGGACTGGCTTTACTGGGATCATAAGAGTGTGTAAAGAGAAACGCTGGACTGGCTTTACTGGGATCATAAGAGTGTGTAAGAGTGGAGAAACGCTGGACTGGCTTTACTGGGATCATAAGAGTGTGTAAGAGTGGAGAAACTGTGGACTGGCTTTACTGGGATCATAAGAGTGTGTAAAGTGGAGAAACGCTGGACTGGCTTTACTGGGATCATAAGAGTGTGTAAAGAGAAACGCTGGACTGGCTTTATTGGGATCATAAGAGTGTGTAAGAGTGGAGAAACGCTGGACTGGCTTTACTGGGATCATAAGAGTGTGTAAGAGTGGAGAAACGCTGGACTGGCTTTACTGGGATCATAAGAGTGTGTAAGAGTGGAGAAACGCTGGACTGGCTTTACTGGGATCATAAGAGTGTGTAAGAGTGGAGAAACGCTGGACTGGCTTTACTGGGATCATAAGAGTGTGTAAGAGTGGAGAAACGCTAGACTGGCTTTACTGGGATCATAAGAGTGTGTAAAGTGGAGAAACGCTGGACTGGCTTTACTGGGATCATAAGAGTGTGTAAGAGTGGAGAAACGCTGGACTGGCTTTACTGGGATCATAAGAGTGTGTAAGAGTGGAGAAACGCTGGACTGGCTTTACTGGGATCATAAGAGTGTGTAAAGTGGAGAAACGCTGGACTGGCTTTACTGGGATCATAAGAGTGTGTAAAGTGGAGAAACGCTGGACTGGCTTTACTGGGATCATAAGAGTGTGTATAGAGAAACGCTGGACTGGCTTTACTGGGATCATAAGAGTGTGTAAAGTGGAGAAACGCTGGACTGGCTTTACTGGGATCATAAGAGTGTGTAAAGAGAAACGCTGGACTGGCTTTATTGGGATCATAAGAGTGTGTAAGAGTGGAGAAACGCTGGACTGGCTTTACTGGGATCATAAGAGTGTGTAAGAGTGGAGAAACGCTGGACTGGCTTTACTGGGATCATAAGAGTGTGTAAGAGTGGAGAAACGCTGGACTGGCTTTACTGGGATCATAAGAGTGTGTAAAGTGGAGAAACGCTGGACTCGGACGGTGAGCTTCAGGGACTGACGGCTGTCCTGAGCGTGTAGAAATATGCAGATTGTTCTGGAGTTTCTGCTGGATTTAATGCCTAAATCATATCGTTTACACATTGGACTCTTTGCAGTTGTTCTGTGTGTTTAATATTGCAGTTTGAACGCTTTCATTGCGAATAGACTGTGTTTCTAAAACAGCTCAAAGTTTCAATAGTATCAGTCACTCTCACCCTAGAAATTAAACACTGTCTGTCTATTTTTAGATACAATAATTTATATTTCCTTACAACAATATTTTAATATCTGATAGAAAATCTAAAAAGTTCTCAGGAAAGGTTTTCAAAACCCCATAAATTACACCAATGCCTACTATCATTAAAGCAGAACAGTCCAACACAATCTGCTTTAGTTCAGACTGAACATCATGTGATTCTGAGTGTCAGTCAGTGACAGTGTTTCAGTTCACATCTATTCAGTTGTATTCCTCATATATATATATATATTCCAAACCCATATTAAATGTGTTCCTTCCCACTAAGCAAAATGATGTCCGAAAGACGTCTTTTCAATGTCTTTGTTACAAAAATCGGACGTTGAAATGACGTCCACTGAGGAGCCAGAATGAAAGTTTTTATGACGTCTTTTTTTGACGTGTTCTGCACGTCCGATATAGACGTTCATCAAACCTTCCTACAAGTTTAAAAACTAGTTCAAATGTGGCCATTGTGAACATATTTCAACATCATTTATGGTCTCATTTAGACATAATTACTTTGACTATTGCTGTCAGATGATCTTAGTGAGAATTAACAGAGGTTTAGATGTTGATATTTGTTTCATTTGAAGTGTCACCATTGTGGTGATCAGTGTTTGCTTTAGTTGGGCTCTTGGTCCCCTTTCTTTTGCTTTAACTTTTATTTGGCTGCTGTAAAAGTGTGTTTGTGTAACACAATTGTTGTGGCAGAGAAAGCCTAGAAAAAGTTTGAGGTGTTATCAGCTCAATGTTTTGTCGCTAAATGGGCATCTAATATTGTGTTTAAAGTTTTGTGTTTATATTTGACATTAATAACCACCAACCTTGTGGAACTGCATTATTGGTGCCAAAAGCATTAAAATTATCACTTATTTGAAGGTGTATAAAAAGCATGTGCACATGATGCTTTGAGCAAATCTATCATATAGTCACACACAGACATCAAGATTGTGCATATGATTCACAACAATGGTGACAATTTAAAAAAAAAAAAAGCTTCATGCTGCAATGCATGATGGGTAGCTTTCATAGTACAAAACTCATCCTTAATTCCCAAGCTTTTTTGTTTTGATTGTCACCGTTGTTGTGATTCATATCCAAAATCTTGATGTCTGTGTGATTACATGATACACTTGCTCAAAACATCATGTGCACATGCTTTTTATACACCTTCAAATAAGTGATCATTTTAATGCTTTTGGCACCAATAATGCAGTTCCACAAGGTTGGTGGTTATGAATTCCAAATATAAACACAAAATACAATTTAAATACAATATTAAAGGCCCATTTTGTGATGATTATGTCATCATCAACATTGCGCTGATAACACCTCAAACTTTTTCTAGGCTTTCTCTGCCACAACAATTGTTACACAAACACACTTTTACAGCAGCCAAATAAAAGTTAAAGCAAAAGGAACGGGGACCAAGAGCCCAACTAAAGCAAACACTGATCACCACAATGGTGACACTTCAAATGAAACAAATATCAACATCTAAACCTCTGTTAATTCTCACTAAGATCATCTGACAGCAATAGTCAAAGTAATTATGTCTAAATGAGACCATAAATGATGTTGAAATATGTTCACAATGGCCACATTTGAACTAGTTTTTAAACTTGTAGGAAGGTTTGATGAACGTCTATATCGGACGTCCAGAACACGTCAAAAAAAGACGTCATAAAAACTTTCATTCTGGCTCCTCAGTGGACGTCATTTCAACGTCCGATTTTTGTAACAAAGACATTTAAAAGACGTCTTTCGGACATCATTTTGCTTAGTGGGTTGTGTCTATATATATCAGTTTGGTGTGTGTGTGTGTGTGTGATTCTGCAGCTCTTCTGAGGAATAAACTGAATGTGATTTCAGTGGAAGAGAAACACTGACATCTGCTGCTGACTCTCTCTCTCTCTCTCTCTCTCTCTCTCTCTCTCTCTCTCTCTCTCTCTCTCTCTCTCTCTCTCTCTCTCTCTCTCTCTCTCTCTCTCACTCACTCACTCACACACACACACACACACACACACACACGATTATCAGACGTGCTGCTCTTTAACACTCAGAAACCAGAGCTTGTCAAACTGAGCTCTACAATGAAAGTGTCATAAAGGGTTTCATAACAATATGATTCATGCATTATATTCCACATATGAAGTCAAATCTCGCACTCTTGTTCAGTGTCGCCTCACACTGATCAGCTCAGTGAGTTAGAGAGAGAGCGTGTGTGTGTGAGTGAGTTAGAGAGAGAGAGAGAGAGAGTGTGTGTGTGTGTGTGTATGTGTGTGTGTGTGTGTGTGTATGTTTATTCAGTCATAAACACACGTCTGAGACTAATGCACTAACACAACAATTTTTGGGTTTAATGTTATCTTTTTTTCCTTAAAAGTTTCTAAGTGTTTATGTCAGTTTTGTTGGTTTCTATTTTTCACATTAAAGATAAAATCTATTTTTCTTGGATTATTTGTTTAATGTGAAAAGCTGCAGTTTTAACAGATGTGTGCAGGTGTTTTACAGCCACTGTTCATCTAGAAACACAAGTAATCATGAGTGACATGCACAATGTAATTATTTTTATACATTTAGGAATATTTTAAAAGATTGTAGAGTTGAGTGTGTGGTTTAGATTCTTTATATTCTTTATATATTCCTGTGTTCTGTAGAATAAAGTTCCTGCGATCTCTGCAGGTCCAGATGAAGAAGATTCAGATTCGGTCACACAGGATGAGTTTATAAAGCCGCTCCTGACAACATCAACACACAAAACACTATCACAAAACACATCCAAGGAAAAGAAAAGAAATGGCTGATATATGCTCAAGTTTACAATTTTATTTTTACAGTTGGTTATGGCATATAGCTGTGAATGACACTATGTTACTGCAGAAAGCTTTCAGACTGAAATACTGTGATACTCACACTGCTCTCTGTGTCTGTACACGAGTAAACAGGCTTCTGAACTCCTGTGGAGAAACACACACTTTAAGATCCATTCAGATATGAACTCACAAAACATTAATATCTGTCATGAACAAAGTCTCTAAAGCTGCTGTGATCAGAGATAAAACTGATACCTGTGTGTGGAGCTCTCGTTTATGAAGATGACGTTCAAGGAACTCTTTGAGCAAAAAAATGAAAAACACATGAGATATTTATGAGTAATTATATAAACAGAGATATACAAGATTACATTCACACAATCCTTCAGTGACACAAAGCTTGTGCATATACATACAGTATTAATATATATATATATATATCTGTACCTCTGATACACTGCGGTCCTCAAATCGACACCAGATTTCATCTTCACATCTGATGTCTGCATTATAACGTCCGCCAACTCGAGGTGTTTTCCTGTAGTTTACTACGGCATAGAGCTCATACTCATGGCAGAGAACCTGTAACAGCAGGAGGGATTATCTTCATTATCTTAGTTATATATTTACATTATTCAACATTACATTATTTATTACATCCTAAAACCCATCAGATCTTCTGTTTTAGGAATCAGATTTTTCTTTATAATTTGCATCAAGTTTAATAAAAGCACAGATGGATTGAAAACAGCAGCAACAGAATTACAGTCTTTGACTTCAGCAAGAAAATATAATGAATTTGAATGATCACAAATGTTAGTGTGTGTCTAAAGCGGTTGTGATGAGTGTGTCCGTAACGTATTGAACCTATTATAATAGTAAAAGTACATCTTAGTTCTAAACCTTACAGTATAAATTATTATACATTTTTTTCCTGGTTGTTACCCCCTTTATTCCCCAAGCTTTACATATTGTTCCCTTATACCTACACGCAGGGTTTTAAATGAACTTTCTCCCACTGGCCAATTCGGCTACTAAATCAAGTTACCGGCCATTCAGAACTTCTACTAGCCAAGAAACAAAAACAAAAAACAAACAAAACAAAAACAAGAAATAAACCAGATTAACGTCACAGTAGTGCATATATATATAAAATATACAATTTGGAATCAAGTCATATACCAATGTATCAATGTACCAATTTTATTGATTAAATGTACCAATCAATCAATAAAATTTGGAAATCATACATACATTTCTTATTCAAACTAAATCCTGTCATCCATCATCTCCTCCTTTCCTCTTTCATCCTCATCTTTTTCACCATTAATGTACTTTAGGTGGACAGAAACATACAGTACAAAGAACATAAAAAAAAATACAGGGTGTTGGAAAATAACTGTCTTTTCTGTTAACCAAATGCTTTTTAATCTTCGCTGTTGCGTCAATGCAAATGAACAAGTGTGCGTTTATTTGTAGCGTATGCCGTGTGTGTTCAAGTAAGCCAGATATAAGCAGATACACTGTATTTAATATATCATGATGACTCACCGATATGTACATTTTGGCCGATGCCGATAACGATAATTCTTTACATTTGAAAGCCGATAACCGATATATTGGCCGATAAATCTAAATTCAAATTTTGATATACTTTGATAGACTGATTACATAAACAAAAGGCTCACCATTAAAAGCCATGTCCCAAACACTTCAACATAAATCAAACACATACAGTACAGTAGCCTAGTTTGAACCAGTGTAAGATTACTTAACTCTTAAAATGAATTTTACATTCATATGGCTTTATACATATCCAACTTTCTTTATTAAAAAATGGTAACTCTTAATAATAAGGCTTCATTTTGTTAGCATTAGTTAAAATGTACCAACAATGAATGAACGATACAGCATTTATTAATCTTAATGTAAAGCTCAACGTTTTATAAGTCATTTTTAGGATCCAAAGTTGTACCTGTTAACATTAGTTAATGCACTGTGAACTAACATGAACACACATATTATATTAACTAACATTAACAAAGAATAGAATAGAATAGAATAGAATCAGGCATTTATATAGCGCTTTCATATGTACTACTGTACACCCAAAGCGCTTTACAATCATATCAGGGAATCTCTCCTCAACCACCACCAGTGTGCAGCATCCACTTGGATGATGCGACGGCAGCCACAGTACAACGGCACCAGTGCGCACACCACACACCGGATATAGGTGGAGAGAGGAGAGAGCGTGATAGAGCCAATTCAATGTAAGGGGATTATTAGAAGGCCATGATTGGTAAGGGCCAATGGGTGGAATGTGGCCAGGACACCGGGGTTACACCCCTACTCTTTACGAGAAATGCCATGGGATTTTTAATGACCACAGAGAGTCAGGACCTCGGTTTAACGTCTCATCCGAAGGACGGTGCTCTTTGACAGTATAGTGTCCCCGTCACTATACTGGGGCATTAGGACCCACACAGACCACAGGGTGAGCACCCCCTGCTGGCCTCACTAACACCTCTTCCAGCAGCAACCTGGTTTTCTCAGGAGGTCTCCCATCCAGGTACTGACCAGGCTCAGTCCTGCTTAGCTTCAGTGGGAAACCAGTCTTGGGCTACAGGGAGATATGGCTGCTGGCTAACATTAACAAAGGTTATTGCTCTCTGTTAGTTCATGCTAGTTAATGCATTAAGCAAAAAATTACATGAGATATAAATATTACATACACTAATAGTTCAGTGACACAATAAAGATTGAGCATACACATATTTAAAATGGTGTCTTAATAATAAAATAATAAAAATAAATACTATGGCATAATTTTAGGTTTAAAACCTTTCATATAAACAAATATGCTCAAGTCAGCAGGAACAATCTAAATAGACTAAAGATTTTGTGCTAAATTGTGTGCTAATCACACCCAGCATCTGCACTTTTTCACAAAGAGCATCACTGGGAAGTGTAATGTTAATTAATGGGTTGTTAAAAATAAGGAGAAAGGCTTGCAAAATCAAGGAGCTGAGACTGAAGGTGAGGGTAAAGCGTCAGCAGGGAGTCTTCAGGATCCACTGAATCCCCTTTGTGCTTCTTGTGTTGAAAGATAAACGAGACAAAAACTGGAGAAATTCTTATATTATAGAAGTATATATAATAAATTAATAATTATTATAATAAATGATTATACAGTTTTGGTTTTTAGTATCTGATTCACCATTTAGCCTGGTGTGATATTTTTTTTAAATGACTTGCTGCTTTTAAGCATAGTTTTTTTTTTAATGTCACTTATAAACTTCCCTCATTCTTTACTGCTGAAACATGATATAGACGGGTAATAGTCAACAGAATCACTATGCCTAAAAACACTCCACCCGGTTTGCTTACTCAAATATACACTCTGAAATAAGGATTTGTTTTGTTATTGCAGTTACTAAGGACTTACTAAGGAATGCAAATGATATTGTCTGTTTATGTAACATCACCAGCTGGAGTGCCCTTGAGAGGCACCAGAGGGCACTCCACACCAGACTATCATGTTTCACTCACAAACTAGGGGGCAGGAGGTCCCTTGATAGGACCATGGAGGCTGTGCAGAGATTCAGTAAATTAAAGCATTAGAAATTCTTGGATTATGTGTGTCAAAGAATCCCTCAACCTTTACACAATTAATCCAAAATTAAAGCCACCCATATTGTTTAAAGGTTAGGGATTATTTGTTGCACATAATCCAATAAATTACCTCCATACCCAATATTAATGTTTATTAAGTATTTATTTCCACACAAAAAGCAATAATTTTTTTTTAATGTTGGTCAATTAAACAATGTGTGGTCGAAAGCTGTGCTCTCTTCACCTTCACACCTGACTCCAATCTGCCCACTTCCTTATAGTTACCTCACTGAATAAAAATAATCTCCTTTCATCAAAAAAACATATAAAATCATTGTTGAAATCAACAGTTAATATACATTAAATACAATTCAAACATCCAAACTTAAATGGCTCCAACACAGTGAATTAACATGTAGATAAGACATTATGATTTTGCAGTGATTTGGGAGTGTTGGGAGATAACCCAAGCTCAGTTGTTCCAGGGTAATAGGACAATATAAGATAATAATCTCTTGGTAAACATGCTAATCCATCTTTATCAGCTGAATACTAAACCAAAGGTTTCCTTTATTATCTAATAAACATTTTCAGTTACATTTAAACATGAACATTGACCCTTAGATAAGTATTCAGCCTTTAACAGCTGAGAACAAAGCATGATGTCTTGTCCTCATTAAATATGAACCAGAGGTGGTGTGTTTTAAACATGGAGGGACAGGGACCTGTGCTGACGAGACTGGGAATTGTCTTCCATAAGCATTACTGAAATACTATCCCTCAGACGCCTAGCCAATGATTATTATCCTCTGTAGAGGACGTCTATATATTATATACACACACACTGCCATTCAAAAGTTTTGGATCTGTAAGATTTTTAATGTTTTTCAAAGAAGTTTCTTCTGCTCACCAAGACTGTGTTTATTTGATAAACAACAACAACAACAACAACAACAACAACAGTAATATTGTATAATATTATGACAATTTAAAATAACTGTTTTCTATGTGAATATATAGTAAAGTGTAATTTATTCAGAGCTGAATGTTCAGCATCATTACTCCAGTCTTCAGTGTCACATGATCCTTCACAAATCACTCTAATATGATGATTTGATGATCAACTAACATTTATGATTATTATCAGTCATTTAATACCAAGTTCGACAATTAAGGCTCAAACAGGACGTTTCTGAATGGTTGGTTAATGTAATGTCACTTTGATCTATCTCTGTGTGTACTGGCAGGGTAGAGTAGTGAGATACGAACGCTATGTGTTTACTGATGTATACGTTAGTTCATTTAAAAGCAAATAAGTGATCAGACTACATAACTTATTCTGGCGTAATATTGAAAAACATCAATTAGAGTATTTATAGTCTTGAATCATATGCATTTGCAGGATGTAAACAGTATTTTGTAGGTATTGTGTTACCATTCATCTTCATGCAGTTATAACTGTTTTTTTTACATTACTTCTTAATCAGTAACAGACACCATTATAAACAGTGGTGAAATGTTACTTTACTTAAGTTTTTCACGTATCTGTACTTTACTTAAGTAGAATCAATAATGCATACTTTTGACTTTTACTTCGTTACTTTTTGCAGCAATTATTATACTTTCTACTCCACTACATAACTACAATGTTTCGTTACATTTTCTGATCAGTTTTCCCCCCTGCCAAAACAGGGAAAAAAATCTCCATGTTTTCGGTGCTGACGTGTTCATGGTGGCGCTGCCAATAAAGCACCTAAAAGCTGTCACAAAGAACCGGCAAAAGTAATGAATGAATATATAAAATGTAGCAGGAGACATTTTAATTGTTTATTAATAAACAAGTGTTTTCTGTGTCAGTGTCAGCTGCAAAGATGAAGTTGACGATGCTGACTCACGATCTTCGCAGTAGTGAACGCGCCTTAGAGAAATGTGCATTTCATACAGATTACATAAGCAGAGAACAGTCTGTTTTCTTTCGTTTTGAATTGCTCTGTTTAAAAGTAGACATTTCAAGCTTTATATATATATATATATATATGAAGAGTTCAGATGCAAAAGCCTCTAAGTGCCATCTGAAATTTTCTTCTAGAATGATCATTTTTATCAAGCCTGTATATTTAAGTTCAATAATTTCACTTAAATGGCAGTGAAAATTACCTATTAGTTGTCATTTAAGTGAAATTACTGAACTTAAATATACAGGCTTGATAAAAATGATCATTCTAGAAGAAAATTTCAGATGGCACTTAGAGGCTTTTGCATCTGAACTCTTCATATATATATATATATATATATGTATATATATGTGTATATATATATATATGTCTCAGGTCTGTCAGGCAAGTAGGCTCCCTTATACGCTGAGTTTCGGTTAATTTATGAGACGAGCTCCAGTTCACGCACCGGCGCCTCCGTGTCGTGATTATCTATTGTCTGCTATATTTACTTCTTATTTATTAAATCCTGGCAAGTGGTTGATGAAACATTGATTAAAATTAAGATACAATTAATACAAAACGAAATGAACTTTAAAGAAAGGCTTTGTGCTTTCTGCTTGAGGTCTCTGTGAAAGTTTTATAGCAGTCTTTTAGTGCCGCTTTCAGAGCGCTCACATGCGTAACGGAGAACTGTCCCGTCCGTAACATTGTTTTTTCCTCATAAATGGGAACACGAAAAATAAAATAAAATGAATATTTTATGTTCTGTGGAGAGCCAACCCTTATTCATCCAGTGAAGATAATAAACTATCTATTACTTTTGTTTTGCGAAGTGTAATTCAGAGAATTACTCAAAATATTTTGCCACCTAAAAGTTAAAGATTTTTTGTGTCCCGTAACGCATGTGTAGCCTATAGGCTATTTCCCTCATATTAAATATAAAACGCATGTGTATACTGATATTTTCATAATGTCTGGACTCCTTTATTAAGGGAGTATGGATTTCAATATGTATTAAATGCATTTTCTGAGAATTTATATTTCAAGTTTTTACTGCAAATGTCCCGAATATAACGCTGGAATTGCCCAATATTAAATAATTTATCCTCAACAAGTTTTGTGCTGTAGGTCTACGTATTGTATAATGTTAACTTCAAATAAGGGGTGTGTCGTGATTCAGCCTTCTCACACTCACAACGCGACACAGGTTTGTGGATCTGAGTGTAGCGATTTCGGATTCATATTGCATATTGTTACAGCCCTAATTATTAGAATAGCCTATAGACATTAAGAGAATAAATTGTTATGCAAGTACTTTTACTTTTAATACTTAAAGTACATTTAAAATCAGGTACTTTTTACTTAAGTAGGGTTTTCATTGTGGTACTTCTACTTTTACTAAAGTAAATATGTCTCTGGTTATTTGTACTTTTAGTACTGAGATTCAGTTCTTCCTCCACCACTGATCAGGACTGATGGTGTGCTGAGTGTCCTTCTGTTGCTCAGTGACAAACTCTTCAGGCTGATTCTTCACTGTAGACTGAGGATCATGATTATCTTCATCAGGACTGATGGTGTGCTGAGTGTCCTTCTGTTGCTCAATGACAGACTCTTCAGGCTGATTCTTCACTGTAGACTGAGGATCATGATTATCTTCATCAGGACTGATGGTGTGCTGAGTGTCCTTCTGTTGCTCAATGACAGACTCTTCATGCTGATTCTTCACTGTAGACTGAGGATCAAGATTATCATCAGGACTGATGGTGTGCTGAGTGTCCTTCTGTTTCTCAGTGTCAGACTCTTCAGGCTGATTCTTCACTGTAGACTGAGGATCAAGATTATCTTCATCAGGACTGATGGTGTGCTGAGTGTCCTTCTGTTGCTCAGTGTCAGACTCTTCATGCTGATTCTTCACTGTAGACTGAGAATCAGGATTATCTTCATCAGGACTGATGGTGTGCTGAGTGTCCTTCTGTTGCTCAATGACAGACTCTTCATGCTGATTCTTCACTGTAGACTGAGAATCAGGATTATCTTCATCAGGACTGATGGTGTGCTGAGTGTCCTTCTGTTGCTCAATGACAGACTCTTCAGGCTGATTCTTCACTGTAGACTGAGGATCAAGATTATCATCAGGACTGATGGTGTGCTGAGTGTCCTTCTGTTTCTCAGTGTCAGACTCTTCAGGCTGATTCTTCACTGTAGACTGAGTATCAAGATTATCTTCATCAGGACTGATGGTGTGCTGAGTGTCCTTCTGTTGCTCAATGACAGACTCTTCAGGCTGATTCTTCACTGTAGACTGAGAATCAGGATTATCTTCATCAGGACTGATGGTGTGCTGAGTGTCCTTCTGTTGCTCAGTGTCAGACTCTTCATGCTGATTCTTCACTGTAGACTGAGTATCAAGATTATCTTCATCAGGACTGATGGTGTGCTGAGTGTCCTTCTGTTGCTCAATGACAGACTCTTCAGGCTGATTCTTCACTGTAGACTGAGGATCAAGATTATCTTCATCAGGACTGATGGTGTGCTGAGTGTCCTTCTGTTGCTCAATGACAGACTCTTCAGGCTGATTCTTCACTGTAGACTGAGGATCAAGATTATCATCAGGACTGATGGTGTGCTGAGTGTCCTTCTGTTTCTCAGTGTCAGACTCTTCAGGCTGATTCTTCACTGTAGACTGAGGATCATGATTATCTTCATCAGGACTGATGGTGTGCTGAGTGTACTTCTGTAGCTCAGTGACAAACTCTTCAGGCTTTTTGCAGATCGGAGGAGGTTGATCTCATTCTGTTTGAACCATCATCTTCATGCGGAGTGTTTGCTTCAGGTGTCTGTTGTTCTGAAGCTGGAAATTTACATTTACATTTATTCATTTAGCTGACGCTTTTATCCAAAGCGACTTACAATTGCTATATATGTCAGAGGTCGCACGCCTCTGGAGCAACTAGGGGTTAAGTGTCTTGCTCAGAGACACATTGGTGTCTCACAGTGGATTCGAACCCGGGTCTCTCACACCAAAGGCATGTGTCTTATCCATTGCGCCACACCACCCTGTGAAATAAAGAAGAGCTTAAAGAAGGAAAAACAGCTCAAAGAGTTTACCAAAAGGTAGTAGATGTGTCTGTTGCAGTCAGCTGAAGGTATTTTCTATGTCATACTCTTTTACTAAATCAAAATATAATTGAAAAAACAATTATGGCTTCTGCCTAGTTCCACTAGCCTGACTACGTCAGACTTCCTACTTCCGCTAATTTCATTTCGCTCCTGTAGTCAGTCTGAGATAGCAGCCTATCTTTCAGTTTTCCAGCGGCCTTCAGACGGCCGGGCCAATCAACGAACAGAGGGCGGGCTGAGAGCCGTGACGTAGACACTGATTGTACCGTGGATGCGTAGATTTACTTCACATAATCTGCAAAAGTCGTTCACAGCCATGTTCACTCCGGTATTTCGCTCGATGGTTTTGTTTTCGCATCATACATGTGTTTACAGTGGAAGTTAGATGCGGCTGAGCATGCGCATAACACACGCCATAACCAAACGTTATGTGATTGGCTTACGGGTAACCAATGATTTTAAACTTCAGACAAGCGCCCCCTAGCAAGAGAGAAAACACTTCTCTATTATGCCATTCCAGACTCTATCTACGAAGCAAAGCGAAGTAGCAGAGTCTGGTATTACCAGGCTATAGTTCCACTTCCTTGAGAATGAAAATGTCCAAAGAAATCTTACTTGAATTTTTATTTTTATTATTTTTTTGTCTGCCGATTATGTTGGCAGCTTTTTATTGTACTGTTAGGGGTGCTGAAACCAGCGGACAGTGATTTCTCCACCCTTTCTTTTTCCTATGTCAAAGCAATTTCCACTCAGCTGAGTCAGCTAACACTGAAATATGACATTTTTTGCTCATAATACTAAAAAATCCCGACCAACATCAGTGAACTAATGGAAGTAACAGAGCATCACAGGTTAAAGTTAAGGTTAGAAAATATAATGCCATTTGTCTTTTCTTATTTGTGTATATATTAGCCATTTAACCATTAAGTTGTATTTACAATTGTCAAGGTTTGGGTTGATGAAAATAGTGAGGACTCAAATGCAGAACGATGGGCTTTTATTTAGCACAAACAAAAAAACAAACAAACAAACAAACAAACAGGTAAAGAGAGAGGCCAGGTGGAGCAAAACAAACAATAATCAGGTAACAAGATAGGCGGGGTTAGACAATCGACAGGAGATCACATGGCACAAGGAAACATACATGACAAGCCATGTGCTAACACCAAACATGACAAAAAAACAAGCACATGGTCAGTAAAACAAATCACAAGCCATGTGCCAACATAAAACGAGACATGAACACGCAGCCGATGAGAACACTCATAAGCCACGTGTTCACACAAAACATAACAACATGAAAGCACATGACACAGACAAGATAAAACAGGAGAGTCAGGGCTCTGTCACAAAACCAAGAAATAGACTAGACAGAAGTGACAGAACCCTGACGACAATACATTGGTTACAAATACTGTGATTTATATGATTTTGATTTTGATTGTGATTTCAACAATAATTAATTTAAAATACAGAAAATTAATTGTGATTCAGTAAAGCAGCATACCTAATTATTAAATTACTTAAGTGCAAATTCATAATGTTGAAGATGAAGTTGTGATGTCCAATTTTTTTTTACTTTTGGTATTTTCGTATTTCGTAGGAAGTTCGTATTACTTCCTAGTTATTCTCATCTCTAAAATAAAGACTCTTTTTTGCATTCTTCACATTTCTTTCCCATTTTAAATAGTTATTTTGATCCTTGATTAGTGGTTTTGAGGTTTGGCCTTGTCTATAAACATGACTGTATTTGGATATGCGTGTGAGTGTATTGTAGATCCAAGATGGCGGCGCGAGTACATCGCGAGGCTCGCGGTCTCTCCAGATTCTGTAATTTAGCAGTATTTTTCTTGCTCATTTCGGGTCTGTTCGTCCAGAACAGTTGTGCCTTAACATCGTACACCCAAGGTGAGCTTTTGGATATTGGTTTGCGAATTTCCGACAGTTTTATGGACAACCTTCGACTCCTTCCTGAGATCGCCAGATCACCCGAGGCTATGCACTCTGCCCGGCCGGGCGGAAGTGCTCGCAGGCGCCGGCGAGATCGTAAACAAAGGCGGGGGAAGCGCGGAGGACTAAGAGCTAAGCTAAAGCTAACACCACACCGGCTCTCTTTACCCAGCATTTTCCTTGCCAATGTACGGTCGCTGTTGAACAAAATGGAGGAGATTCGACTCAACATCACATACAGCAAGAGACTTTTGAACTGTAATGTTCTAATTTTCACGGAAACATGGTTAAACAGCGGAATACCGGACAACGCTATTGAGCTAGCGGGACGCCATACATTCCGGGCGGATAGAACATTAGATGGCTCCGGTAAGACCAGAGGTGGTGGATTGTGCATTTACATTAACAAAGCTTGGTGCACAAACTCTGCTATTGTTGGGAGACATTGTTCAGCTAACCTTGAGTTTCTCATGGTTAAATGTAGACCGTTTTATCTACCGCGGGAGTTCACTTCCACTATTATAACTGCAGCCTATATTCCCCCGGATGCTGATGCCAAGTTTGCTATGAAAGAACTTCACGCAGCCATCAGTAAACAACAGACCGTTCACCCGGAAGCTGCGTTTATTGTTGCGGGTGATTTTAATCATTCAAACTTAAAGTCAGTGCTACCGAAATTTCACCAGCATGTTTCCTGTCACACCAGAGGAAACAAAACCTTAGACCATGTTTACACAAACATGGCTGAAGCTTACGTCGCGACACCCCTCCCCCACTTGGGACAGTCAGATCACCTTTCTTTGTTCCTCACCCCCAAATATGCACCTCTGATCAATCGCGTGAAGCCATCAGTGAAGACCATCAAGGTGTGGCCTGCGGGGGCAGATTTCTCACTCCAGGAAAGGTTTCTACACACAGACTGGAGTATGTTTGCTTCTCAAGCCACCAGTGGCTCTCACACGGACATTGACTGCTACACCTCCTCTGTACTGGATTATATTAATACCACCATTGACAGTGTTACAACCCAGAAGCAGATCACCACATACCCAAATCAGAAGCCATGGATGAACAGGGAAGTGCGACTCCTATTGAAGACACGCAATACTGCCTTCAGATCAGGAGATGCACAAGCCTATAGTACATCCAGAGCAAATCTGAAAAGGGGCATCAAAGAGGCCAAGCACTGCTACAAGCTTAAGATAGAGGGACACTTTTCCAACGCTGACCCTCGGCGCATGTGGCAGGGCATTCAGGCCATCAGTGACTACAAACCCTCTCACTCCACCCCCGCAGCCACTGATGTCAACTTCCTGAACGAGCTAAATGACTTTTATGCTCGCTTTGAAAGAGACAACAGAGAAACTGCCACCAAGCTCAAATCCTCAGCTGACCACCCACCGATCACACTCTCCTCCACAGATGTCTGCAATGCACTGAGCAGGATCAGCGCGCACAAGGCTGCTGGACCAGACAACATCCCTGGACGCGTACTCAGGGCATGTGCGGAGCAGCTCGCTGGGGTTTTTACAGACATTTTCAACCTGTCTCTTGCCCAAGCAGCTGTACCAACATGCTTTAAATGCACTTCCATTGTGCCAGTGCCAAAACACTCCAGCCCGAAGTGCCTTAATGACTACCGCCCTGTAGCACTCACACCCATCGTAATGAAGTGCTTTGAGCGGCTGGTCCTGGCACACCTAAAAGACTCTCTACCATCCACATTGGACTCACACCAGTTTGCCTACCGTAGCAATAGGAGCACAGAGGATGCAGTCTCCATGGCACTGCACTCTGTGCTCACACATCTGGACAATAAGAACACTTATGCACGCATGCTGTTTGTTGACTTCAGCTCAGCATTCAACACTGTCATCCCAACTAAGTTAATAGCCAAACTTGGAGACCTGGGCTTCAACACCTCCATGTGCAACTGGATTTTGGACTTCTTGACCAACAGACCCCAGAATGTTCGATCAGGCTCCAACTGCTCCACATCCATCACACTCAACACTGGTGTACCACAGGGCTGTGTGCTAAGCCCGTTCCTCTACTCCCTCTTCACCTCCGACTGCAAGCCTGTGTACGGATCTAATTCCATCGTCAAGTTTGCGGACGACACTACGGTGATTGGTCTCATCAGCAACAACGATGAGACTGCCTATAGGGAGGAGATCAAGCACCTGGCCACATGGTGCACCGAAAATAACCAGCTCCTCAACACCACCAAAACGAAGGAGCTCATCGTGGACTTCAGGAAAGTGTCAAGAGGCACACACGACACCATCCACATCAATGGAATGGCTGTTGAGCGTGTCTCCAGTTTCAAGTTCCTGGGGATCCACATCTCGGCGGACATGACCTGGACAACCAACACCTCCAGCCTGGTCAAGAAGGCTCACCAGCGCCTTTTCTTCCTGAGGACACTGAGGAAGAATCAGCTTTCCTCCACTATCCTGGTGAACTTCTATCGCTGTGCAATAGAAAGCATCCTGACCAACTGTGCTACAGTGTGGTATGGGAGCTGTTCTGTTGCAGAGCGCAAGGCACTGCAGCGGGTGGTGAAAACCGCCCAGCGCATCACTGGGACTCCACTACCTGCCATTGAGCACATCCAGAGGAAACGCTGTCTGCATCGAGCTCGCAGCATCCTTAAGGACTCCTCTCACCCAGCCCACAGACTGTTTTCTCTCCTGCCCTCCGGCAGGCGTTTCAGGTGCCTCCGGACCAGGACCAGCAGACTAAAGAACAGTTTTTTCCCCAGAGCTGTCTCTTTATTAAACTCTAACCCTCATTGATCCCACTCCCCTCATATACTGATTGACTCTCCTCTCCCTCCTCACACCTGCCTCCATTTTGTTATTTGCAATACTATAATGTTCATTTGCACTGCTGACTGTTATTACAGTAACAACTGTTTACATATGCATCTTGCACTACTACCTTGACTGGAATATGCTCAATTTGCACTGCCGACTGTTTATTTACAGTACCGACTGTTTATATATACATTGCAATATCGTACCTTAACTGTAATATGCAATTACTTTCCACTGCACTTTCACTCGGATAGCTTCTGTCCAAACTTTATTTGCACTACTTTAAATCCATTGTTATACTGCTCATTAGCCTAACTTATACATATATCTATTTGTTAAATTCTGTTTATAGTAATAGCCATCTGTATATTATGCTCACATTCTGTTTATAGTAACAGCCATCTGTATATATATTCATAGTACATATCTATCTGTAAAATTCTGTTTATAGTAACAGCCATCTGTATATTATATTCAGTACATATCTATCTGTAAACATTCTGTTTATAGTAATAGCCATCTGTATATTATTATATTCAGTACATATCTAGCTGTAAACTCTGTTCACAGTAATAGTTATCTGTATATTATATTCATAGGACAATCTATCTGTAAATTTTTGTTTATAATAGTATTCAACTCTATATTTATTCAGTACATATCCATGTTCTGCACTTATGGAACCACTGTATATCCTGCACTTGCTGCTATTGCACTTCTGGTTAGACCTAAACTGCATTTCGTTGCCTTGTACCTGTACTGGTGTAATGACAATAAAGTTGAATCTGATCTAATCTAATCTAAAATTGTACACAATATTTGAACATTTCCTTACATTTTCTGAAGAAAAGCAAACATGCAGTGTCAGAAGTTTGTGCGAGCCTGTAAAAATAAATACTAGATTAGTGTCACCACAGTTTGTTTTCACAGGTTTCTGGTTGCCATTAAAACATACACATTACAAATTTTAAAGTAGTTTGTTTGATTAAGTGACCGTTAACTTACCCAACATCATAAGATTGTTCATTAATCTGCAAAAACACAAGGGCAAAGTGTCACAGTTATGCTCAGTTCTGGTTTGAGCACCAAAAGCCCATTACAGTAGTGGCCATTTTGAAAAGTACAGTACACTGTTTTTTTAATACACCTCTTTAAAAAATGTTTCCAATTCTTACGAAAATAGGCACATATGATCTTTGGACTGAGCCGCACAGAAATGACTGAACAGAATTTTTTATTCATCTTGGTTCACAAGTTATGATGTTGTGAACTTAATGTCCACCCAATATTGGTTCACAGGCTGTATTTCAGCCAAACTTTGATTAATTGAAATGAAACTGCAGGCTTCATCAACACCATGATATAAGGGTCCATACCAAATTTGGAAACAGTGCCACCTACAGGTCATGAGATCTGCTATTTTTGCTAATAACTCAAAATAATGATCTTGGTGTCTATAAATTCCTTGAGTCATGTCGAATCTGAGGATACCGATTTTGCCAGTATCGGACAAACTATACAGCCACCATGTTGAAATTTGTCAAAACATTTTTTTTATGTCTTTTAAATTATGATTTGACAGATCGGCACAAAAATTGTAAGGGACCATTGACAGTAAATCCTGAAGGTACCTGAGAAATTAGAACACAGCGCCACCTAGTGTTCCACAGATACACTTTTTTGCAAAAATGCTTATAACTTTTGAAAACATTGTCCAAAATGTGTTTTGTGTCATTATGTTTGTTGGTATATGCTGATTATCTCATTTGTCATGTTCCATCATTTTGTTTGTCCGCCATATTTAAAGGTTGTATCAGCGATTTCAGGCCCAAAAAAGGCCCGAACATAAATTATCACATTCATCTAATCTTACCTAACGATCCGCCGTGCTGCGCAAAACCTCCCCCTGTCGGTGATTGGTTGGAACACTATTTGTTTTGGTTTTGAGTGGTGGTGAAAACTATTGTTTTTGTGTGCGGATCTCAGAGCCTAGGCTGCCTACAGAGACACGTTTTTTTGACGGCATGCTTATGGGGTGGGCAGCTAGCAGATCGTTAGGAAAGATTAGATGAATGTGATCATTTATGTTTGGGCCTGAAATCGCTGATACAACCTTTAATGCCTGGCTCACACTACAGGAGTTTTAAAATCCTAACCGATTTTGAAATCTGGTTGCAGCACACACTTAAGGAGAATCTTTGCAGATTTTCTTCCCTCAAATCTTAAACATGCTCACACTACAAGGTTTGAAAATCGCGGTGCACCACACACTACAAAATGTTATTAAGATTATCATACCAGAGGAAGCGCATCACGTGATCTCACGCAGCAGATCTGAAGTGGAAAAGCATGGAAACATATGGGATATGCATTGCCATGAGACACACACACACACGCACGCACGCACATACACACGCACAGAGACTTTGAACCTACCGGTACTTTGAGTTAAGAGCTTAGATCGGGCCCAAAAAAATCAAGCCCGACCCTACCCGAGCCCATGCACGTTGTGTCCGAGCCCGGCCCGGCCCGGCCCAACACAACACAACACATTAACATAACTGTAATTATGAGCCGAGCCCAATTTAAACCCGACCATTTTTTTATACGTGGGCCGTTATAACCAGGGGCGGTGCCAGAATTTTTTTTTAACGCAGGTGAGGGGGTGCTAGATATATAGCCTATATAAATACTATTACAAAAATTGGCCACTTAATATTTAATATTCAATTATTTTAATTGTCACAATTAAAGTATTAATTTTATTAAATTGACCAAGCACAACATTCAGCATTCAATCAAATATTGATTATAGATTTATTATTATTAGGCTAATAATGTTATTTCAACATAATATCTCGTTATTTCGACATAATATGTGTGTGTGCAACAATCTAGATGTGCATTTGTAAATCTGGTGACGCGTGCATTGATTTTTTTAATAGTGTTTTCTGTCGGCTGCAAAGATGAAGTTGACGATCGCCATCTCCGTATGTGAATGCGCCTATAGAGAGAAATGCACATGGATTACATAATCAGAGAGTAGCCTATTTCTTTTCGTTTTGAATTGTTTCGTTTAAAGACATTTAAAGATTCGATGTATTTCTCATGTCTGTGAGGCATACACTGAGTTTCAGTTAATTTATGATGAGATGCGCTCCAGTTCACGAGCAATGCAAGTGACAGCGCAGGCGCCTCCATGTCATGTTGCATGATTATTGTCTGCTATATTTGCTTCCTATTTATTAAATCCAGGCAATTGGTTGATAAAAAAAATTATATAAATTAAGAAACAATTTATACAAAACGAAATTCACTTTAAAGTAAGGCTTTCTACAAAACAAAACGTAATGAAGTGGTCAAAATCATGTCTGACCCACTCTATGTCTCCTGATACATTGCACTACATATCTTACTCGTGCTGTTCACTTTTCATAATCAACATAGCCTAAATGGAAAAAAATAACATTATAATATTTTAACAAATAGCACAAAAAAACAAGCATTTTTGGGGGCAGGCCCAGCCCCCTGGCCGCCCAAAACGACGGGTGTGCCTTCATATCAAGTCGTATTGGTGAAAAGGTAGCCCTGACCAAGGAAAGCTAAATCTTTCAAAAATCATCCTTTTAAGGATATGTCTCATGAATGGCGTCAGCGCTGGTCAATACAATAAATCAATGCCGGTTGATCATGGAGTGACGCATCAGCTTCAGCGTTGTCCTGCTCAGCTGAGTCTTGTAAAGTGGAGCTCAAAGTTTAAATTAAATATTAAAATAATTAACAGCTTGTTTCATTACATCTAGCACCTATCTGTGAATGCATCCGCATTTTTACATTTCCGCTGAATGAACAGTTTAATGACTGAGTGACAGTCTCTAATGCGCAGACTTTCAATGTCAATAGGCCTACTGGTGAAATATCAGCAGAAAGCCTCTCGTAAAGTGAGATTCAAGGAATTAACTGTTATATAACAATGGTCTAACAAGCTCATTGTCAGGTTTATGTTGTGTTTATTATATTATGTGGACCCCCGACCCTTATTTTGACGTGTTGTGTCTTCATTTTAATCCACTTCAGTAGGGGCAGTCAAGGACTAGTGGTTAGGGAGTTGGACTGGTAACCCAAAGGTTGCTGGTTCGATTCCAGAACCGGTGGGAAATGACTGAGGTGCCCTTGAGCAAGGCACCTAACCCCTAATCGCTCCCCGGGCGCCACACAAAGGCTGCCCGCTGCTCTGGGTGTGTGTATCCACGTTTGCAGTGTGTGTGTGTGTTAACTACTCACTACTCTGCTCCTAATGTGTGTGCATTAACTTGGATGGGTTAAATGCAGAGGTCAAATTCCAAGTATGGGTTACCATACTTGGCCGTCACGTGTCACTTTCACTTTCACTTTCACTTTCACTTTCGTTTTAACGCGCTTTTTAGTTTCGGTTTAATTACTGAACATACTCGTCTTTGTGCCTGCTGACCACAGCGTTACACTTATTATTTAGCAATAAATAAATGGAGATAAAAACGCATATCGAGTTGAGTCACTCAAAATTATCTCAAGGGAAATTCCTTCAGCACGACAGCCCTACTTGTTTCATGGCTATTTTGACAGCACTGATGTAATCACAGACTTGCTCATCCCGATTTAAAATCTTAAATATCAAACATGTTTGATATGATTGGGGCGAGCCCGATTTGTGTGAGAGCAGATCGGGAGGTGCAAGATTCGATCTGCGAACGCCTCACATTACCAGATAATCTGCGCCGAACATCGGAACCGATCAAGGTCCTCTACAAGATTTTTTCTCCGATTCTCGGGAGGGGGAAATCGGGCATAAATCGGCCTAAAACTCCTGTAGTGTGAGCCAGGCATAAGTTAATAATTCTTTTTTTTTACTACTACTCTTACAAAATTTATCCAATGTTGTCCAAATCAGCTCAAATAATCTATGGACTGAGCCAGACAAAAATGACTTAACTGATTTTTATATTTGATACCGTTCCTGAAAAAAAGCTTTGTGAAGTCAACTGTCACTGTGTTTGTTGTCCTATGTTAAATAGCTTAGCATGCCAATGAAATAGCATGTTAAGTAGAGGCCATTCTTTTTAATGTGGATCAGGATTAGGGCTGCACGATACTGGGAAAATATGCAATATGCGATATTGTTGTTGAGTATTGCGATAACAATATTTCTTGCGATATAACATTTCCCTAGAGAAATGCTATTTGTATTAAGTTTTTTTTTAATCATTTATATATGTAATGATCATACTAAAATAAACAGGTAGGCTAATAGATATTCCTCTGATCTTCAGAAGAATATCTTTTTTTTTTATAAGGAGTTAACGTTACACATGCAACACTTTGATTAATGGTTGTCTGTGAGACTCTGTTATTGTTACTTGGCATTTCGTTAGCAGGTTTGGTAGATTTGGGCTTACACTTTTTGAAGTCTTCATATAGCTCCCTGAGGTTGCGTTCCAGATGACTGTGGAGATTAGTTTCCTCTCGACGTGACCAACATTTTTCGCCACGACTTAGTGACACCGTCACTTATGTTCACATGTCGCATTTTTTGCGTGTGCAAATTTGTTATTTCAAATCAAATGGAAGCACATTTTTCCAGGCCCGCAACGAGATGAGAACATCTCAACTTTTCAGAATTCCGCAAGCTCATGCAGGTCATGGTTGCATAGCAACGACAGACGCAAGGGCTTGTAGTCCTTTGATGAAAAAAGGTTGAACAAATTGCAACAGAAGCAAACTCAACTGATTTTGTATCCTCAATATGTCCTGAGTAAGGAAAAAAAAGTCCCGAAGAATCCCATTAGGGGAAAGTTTCGATAAAGACCCAAATATAGCCTATTCATACGCCTGTTCATTCTTCTTCTTACGTGAATAGGGTAAAAAATGTAACCTTTAGATATCACCATGAAAATTACTGAGTTGATTACTTACATCAAAAATTGTATTACAAGTTTTTTTAATTGTTTGTTAACATGGACAAACGGTGCATAATCTAATTACGTATGTGCTCATTTGCATAAATACCACAACAGATCTAAACATTGGGGCCGGGTCCGTGGGACTGTTTCTGGGGATTCACTTTTTATTTTACTTACCTTTTGTCTTCTGCATTCTCCTTACTATTGTCTCCTGTTCTTCCCTCAGACTCGTCCCCCAGAAACAGTCCCACAGACCCAGCCCCAAACCCCATCTCTGCAATAATAATTAATAAAGGCTGGTTTCTAAAGCACTTCTTAGATACTTTAGATAGTAAGGCCAAATTTGATTGGTCAAATTTGGATAAATAACCTATGCATGCATGCATCACACAAATGATTGGCACATAAAATAAATGCAATTTATCGCACCTCTCTGCGATACGGATATCGCATATACTATTATTGTGATAACGATAATTTTTCGATATATTGTGCAGCCCTAATCAGGATAAACAATTTACGTTAGTGGTCAGTTATCTTAGCTTGCTAATTGGTTAATATGCTAACTAGTGCTCATTCTCACACTAAAAGCTCTCCTCGGCAGCCGGGTGAATCAGTGCCAACTGAGTGGCGCAGTCTGTAATGCCTCAAGCTCAGAACCTTTCAGGTCATATGTTTGAATCCCATGTGACATGCCAAGACAGCAAGAGGTACTGTGGCCAGAAATGATGCAAGATATTGCATAATTTCCAGATATTGCTTCTTTCTGGGAATGATCTCATCTGAACTCAGCCCTCAGTCCATCAGCCCCACCTATGTTGGTTCGCTTCCCATCTCGGATGCTTGTCAATGCGGCTCCACCTTGGTCTCCAAAGCCATTGGTGTCGTTCGGTCCCATTAGCTCTCCATCTGCGCCCAGAGCTCCATTTCCATCGGCTTTATCTCCGTCAGTCTTCAACCGGTTGTCGTCAGCCAAATCTCCACCATGGCTCCCCTCCTCCATCGACTTGCCGTGGGCTATCATCCTGGCTGCTCTCGGGGTCACCACCTGGCTACTCCTGCTCCTGGCTCCTTCCACCATCATCACCACCTTGGTTTCTCCTGCCACCATCGCATCTAGTCTCCAGCCCTTTGCTTGTCCCTTGTCCTCCTCCAGAGCCCTCACCCTCTCTCCTCAGTTGGGGGTGATGTACTGTCACAGTAATCCTCAGTTCTGGTTTCATTTTCAGTGTGTTCAGTTCCTGATTTGCCTGCCTTTGTTTTCATTTGTTCTCATTATCCAGCCACTAGTTTATCACAGTGGTTACTGATTAATTAGATTGCAGCTGTTTGTATTCTGTTCATTATCATCATGTGTATTAGCCCTTATGTTAAGTATTGTCATGTTTTACACGCCGTTTTGTTTGTTCTATGCCTGTGGAATTACCGGAGTTTGCGTTACTTAAACTCTTCTTTTTTTTGGAACCCTTTTGCATCTTCTTCATCTTCATCGGACAGTACACATTACACAAAGATTACACAAGTCTTCCATTTGTTTACATGTTATATTAGCTTTGGATGTTTGCTTTGTCAGCTTTATACCCAAATCAAATAAGAAATCATAAATGCAGAAATGTCAACTGTGATCTATGTGAAAATGAAAGTATACTGTATGTTTAGAGTATTTCAACAGAGGGAGAGAAACTCACCCTGTGCACCATGGAATCATTAAATCGATACCACTGTTCATCCTCAAATGACTTGATGTCAGCATAGTAGTGTCCACCACTGAGGGAACCAGTGTGATTCACTATAGCATACAGGTCATAGTCATGACGAACACCACTCTCTTTCTGAAATAACAGATACGACATTTAAAACATCAAAACATTCTAAATATTGCTACTGTGCTTATTCATTCCCATATACTGTATATACACAAATCCTGATTGATACCAGGTCTATACTCTATAATATTTAGCTGGTTATGAATGCAGATGCCCACTACTGAAACCACTAAAGTGAATCAATGGAGCACATTCACATTGGATGTATGTTATAAATTAAGTGTCAGAATCAGAAATAAAAAGAAAAATTTAGCTTTAAACATGTGGGATCACAGAGTAGTCAAACCTGAGCTGATAACCGGAGAGGAATTTCAACAGGACAGTTGTTCTTCCTGTAAGTCATGTTGTTGTAATCAAAGTAAAACCTCTTCAAATGTAGAGTCAGGACTTCAGGCAGCTCAACAATAGAGCACCTCTGGAAGAAATATGGTTTTATTTAGAATAAAGACAGCATGTTTCAATTGACCAAGATCAGGGAACATATGAAGAGTTCAGATGCAAAAGCCTCTAAGTGCCATCTGAAATTTTCTTCTAGAATGATCATTTTTATCAAGCTCGTATATTTAAGTTAAGTAAATTCACTTAAATGACAATTAGTCGGTCATTTGCATTGCCATTTAAGTGAAATTATTAAACTTAAATATACGAGCTTGATAAAAAAGATCATTCTAGAAGAAAATTTCAGATGGCACTTAGAGGCTTTTGCATCTGAACTCTTCATATATTATTCTTATATATAATCCAGATTATTTTTTGTTAAACTTCTCAGGTTGTCTTTCTGAAATAACTGGTTTCAAATCTCAAGTGTTCATATTTCCACTAAAACTGAAATTTGCACAAACTATTAAAGCTCTACATTAATTTTAAAAAAGACACTAATGCAGAGCTGAAAAACTTCAAGTAAAATATAAATCTCACCATTTCCATGTCAGCCATAGTGTTGCAGTTTTCACAGAACCGCTGATCCTTTCCTTCCATGAGCACCACTTCAAACTGTGCAGCAAAACTTTTTATCTGAAGCATACAGTTTAAGAATAATAAATCATAGCAAACAATAAAACTGCCTAATGGGGAAAAAACCTCTGCATTTCTGGTCTCACTTCGAACTCATAATAATTTGTACAAATAAACAAGGTGAAAAAATTACTTATTCATTGCACCAAAACAATCAACCCCTTATTCCTACCAGGATTTAAATTTTAAAGATCCAAATTTCAAGATGCCTTAAAAAATAAAGCATTTTGTGAAGACTTTAGTCAAAGAATATTTCATTGCTCAGAAGTTTCTCTTTCAATGCTCAGGAGACTAAATGGGTACCTCAGTTTAACTACATAGTTTGTCTCAGATGTAAGAGTCTTAAGGTAAGAAATGAATGTGGAGAGCAGATTAGATAATTGGATCATGGTTAAGTTAAATAAGAAATGTTTGAGATCTTTAACATTTGTTATAGCTGAACATCTTTGCACAATTTGAGACATAGTTGAGATCTCTTCTGAAACTCTAGAGGAGACACATGTGACATTACTGCTCCAGATTACTGAGGGAAATGGCAAAGGTCAGAAATGGTTTGTTTGAGCTGATTTGAAATTGTGTTGCTTGGTTGATTTTCCTCATGGCAAGTTATATTATATTTATGAATATTGGAAATGGCACCTGTAAACTGCAGTGCATTTTGCCTGCCATAACATGTCAGTTTTTGCAGAAATATATGTAAAAATACATTTATCTCAGATTGTGAAGAAGTTCATTTAATATATAATTGTATTTTTGTAAATGCTACTTTGGTTCAATCTTTAAAGTATTGCATTTAAGTCATAATACTTACAACACTGATGTCCTCAGAGAGATCAGAGTCCAAAGTAATGGGCAAAGAAAAAAATGAATTTGTTTCCTCAATGGGACGATGATTGCTACCTGTATACAGACAGGTGGTTGAGTGTTTCTTCTTTCCCTGGAATACCTGTAAAATATTTTAAAACTCCAAGATAAATTTGTCAGCATCTTATTTTAATGTTTATTGTAACAGTGTGGATGTGGTAATCGCAGTATACAACAATATTTTTATTTAAAAATAAATAAATATATATATATATATAATGCTACACTGTACTTAAACAAGAAATGAATACAGGGGCAGAACAAAGGACACCAAACTAGACACAGCTGAAACTAATGGGTAATTATGGAAACACACAAGGAAATACGTAACCAGGGAAACACAAACTAATCTGGTTGCACTAGTTGTAGATAAAGTTGCAACTTAAGGCGGGCATACATTGTGATTTTCGTCTGATTTTGAGCCGAATTCTGACTCGTGCGACTCTTTTTCGGGTCGGGCCATATGGCTAAATCTGGCACATTTACATGATGAACTTGAGTGCTTATGTTAATTAATGTGCATTGTCCCTTTTAAAAGAAAAGTCTAATCTTCGCAGTCAGTTACGGGGATGCGCTATAAAATTATTGCCTGGCAAATTAATTATAATAGCCTATACATTTAATAATAAAAGTAGGCCTTCCCTAATAATAATACAATAATAGGCTACTAGTAGGCTAATAATTTAATACATACATTGGAAATGCTAAATAACAGCTGATGCTTGTTTTAACAATATCTCTGGATACACGATGTCATGGTCTATTGGCGCAATCTGGCACGGGGGTTTATCGCACATATTTCACACGTATAGTGTGAGCAGTCAATCACAGCTCGATGATCAGACCGTATAGTGTGAGCACATAAAACGCGAGCTTTGTCTTTACATCGCATGCGATCTACTCGTTCAGTGTGAGTAGGTAACCTTGCTGAAATCACACAGACATCGTACAGTGTATGCCCACCTTTAGGGGCTGTTTACACAACCGCGTTTTCAACGAAACACAAAAAACTTTTAACGTGTTTTGGCCATTCATTTACGCAACAACATTGTTTTGGTAATCTAAAAATGCTAACTTTTAAAAACATGTCACAGAGTGCAAGTTTTTGAAAACGATACTATTATCATCTCCATGTAAACTACAAAAATGTGAATTAGTAAAAAGAGTGACGCCATTCGCATGCGTATTACATGTGCAGTCTATAAGCGGTTTAGCTTCTTTACAAAGTGGCATTGCCCTCTACTGGTTCTGGCAGCAGAATACAGTGTTTTTTCCAGGGGGCAGGGTTTCATATTTTCTTGTAGTTTCCTCGGGCGCCGCCATTGGCTAGCGGACCATCACCTGCTGTTAGCATCCCATTGACTCCCATTCATTTTGGCGTCACTTTGACAGCGAATAACTTTACATCTGAGGCGTTTGAAGACATTTGTCCATTATTTATTTCTAAAGAAACACGAAAATGTATAAAAGGCTCCATTACCTTGTAGCTTATGTTATGGCCCCGTAGAAGCAGTTTTTGTAAAAGTAGGCTAATGATTGCGTCATAACCACGCGACTCTCTGTCGCACAGTAGAGAGATTACCGTATGGACAGGAGGAGAAGCTTGAGGCGATCGGGGGGACGTGGAGGCAAAATGACAGAATAATTAATCAGAATACTTAGCAAAAGTTTCTCCTGCTCCAGCTCATGGACAGCTCCTACTCACACTCTCCGTCTCTGAGAGATTCGGAAGGGAATAATTCAGATTTCTCTTGGCACAGCTACTAGAAGACAGACGGGTTGCTCACGTCACATCTACGTCGTCAAGCTCAGTGTGATGGTGCGTTCAAGTCATCTCGTATAGATCGTATTTACGAGTTGAACGCACTTGAACGACACCACCATGTCGTAAATACCAGTGGGGAGCTCTGGATTTTCTCTAAGCTCCGATCTTTACGAGTTGGGGGCGTGTCAGTGATTAACATGGCGGAATACACAATACGTAAAGGTATTTAGCAGTGATATTGTCAGGCTTTTCTATTAACAGCTCAGTTAGCTAATCGCCAACACAGAATATGATAGTATTATAATATAACAATGCAGCATAACGATGTGTTGGCAGTGGCTTCATAAATTAATTAAAAACATAAAAATACAAAGTACACCTGATGCACATTTCTTTGTTCTTCATTTTCTAGAACAAGAGTTTAAGAACCATACTGTATTTTTGTGTAATTAATTAAGAGAAAGTACTCCGCCATTTTGCTCCGACAAAAGTGACTTGAACGCACATGCCGTTATAAGCACGACTTCCCACCTCGTACGTACGAACTTCCCAGGAGGACTTGAACGCACCATGAGTCTGTGTAGTCGCTCAGCCATCAGGAAGCAAGTGCTTCTATTTGACTTCACTTGTCTCCGTTGAAACATATGGGGTCGCTGTGTCCAGTTTATATACTGTCTATGGTTTTTAGCCGTTTTTGGCTAAATGGAGATGTCCGTCTGTAAGCGAAAAACGCAAAGGAAAATCTTTTCCATTTCGAGTAGGGGAGCGAAGGGCACAACCTAACGCGGGGCTAGTTGTAACACGCTTGTTTTAAATACTTCCGCACATGCTTGGATGACGAAACTTTTGTGTATTTACTAGTTGCCATATCAACACTATATAGAAAAAAAAATTCCGCCAAAATTATTTTTTTTTTGGAAGATATCCATAGACATTTATTAAATCATAGCAAAAGTAAATTTCTTACTTAAAAGATTAGTTCACCTCAAAGTTGAAAAGTGTGTCATCATATACTCACCCTCAAGTTGTTTCAAACTTGTATGAATTTCTTTCTTCTGCTGAACACAAAGAAAGATATTTTGAAGAATGTCGGTAAACAGACAGACTTGGGTCCCATTGACTTCCATAGTAGGAAAAAAAAAATACTATGGAAGTCAATGGGACCCAAGTTACAGACATTCTTCAAAATATCTTTCTTTGTGTTCAGCAGAAGAAAGAAATTCATACAAGTTTGAAACAACTTGAGGGTGAGTAAATGATGACACACTTTTCAACTTTGAGGTGAACTAATCCTTTAAGTTAATTTTTCATCTCTATTTTTTGTGTTTATTTAACATAAGACAAATCTGATATTATTTTAATCTCCAAGATGTTATTTAACAGTTGAGATAGTTATTTAATGCTTCGCTAACTAGCAGAAGACACTAGCAGGGTTTAAATCCCAGTTGTGCAGGCGGGGCATGTTGTCACACTGCGTTACAATGTGCCCCTATTAGAAATATGCTATTATATTCTATACTTTTATTAATTCTATTGAGAAAACGTGAGAAAAAGGTGAATAAAGACTGAGAGTCAATGTTCAGAAATGACTAATTATTTATTTGTTTTGAACTATGTTGTATAGCTGTGTTTTCATGTGTTCGTAGTCAAAACTCAAAATGAGTTTATATTTAATTATTAAAAAATGCCATTATTTTATATGAATTTTTTTTTAAATTGTATTTCATTTAGAAAATATTTTAGTTTGTTTTGTATATATTTTTTTATTAGATCTGATAACATTTTAAGCTGTCATATGGTCATGTTACAATGTACCCCGCCTATGGGGCATGTTGTCACATTTCACTTCCATTCTTTCGGGGTATATCCAGAAAAAAGTATATACTGTATTAATAAAACAAAACCACATAATTGTACTACATGTGGGAAATTAATGTGGGAAAAAATAAATACTCTGAACCATAAGCAGATTTACACAAACTGAGAAAGTCAAAAAGCGTTACTTTGTGCCCCGCTCTCACCTACTTCAAGTTCAATGTCATGAAAACGTACCCTTAGCCTAGTTTGGATGTAAATGGGCACTGTTACAACGTATGTACTACTAAATACTTTTTTTGTTTGTCTTTGTATAAACTAAATATTTACTGAAGCCTCCGATCAGGTGTAACGGTTGGAATAAAACAGCAGACTGACTGAACTGCTTCAATAAGCTCTTGTTTTACCTGAGAGACAGAATTCTTTAGACATATCTGATAATGCTGACACAAACCTGTCCTAAACAGCGTGCCGCTGTGTGCATCAGTCCATGTGCATGTCAAATAAAATCAGTCATAATAAATGTAATTTATCAGTATAAAATCAGTATTTATTGATACAGTTTCTGAATGTTATGAATATTTAAAAATACCTATTATGTTATTCATGATCAAGTAGTATCGTAATTAATGGAAACCTACTTTACCATTAATTACAGTATGTGAGAAAAAAATATTTAGAATGAAGGATAAACTGAAATCCCCAGCATTTCAACACAACTTCTGCTCACATTATTTGAAGGCTACTATTGGATCATTGAAAGGTAAACGCTATATTATGCGACTACACTACTTTACAGAGAGCTTACGGTCTACTACATTCTGCCTTAAAGGGATACTCCACCTTTTTTGGAAATATGCTCATTTTACAACTCCCCCAGAGTTAAACAGTTGAGTTTTACCGTTTTCGAATCCATTCAGCCGATCTCCGGGTCTGGCGGTACCACTTTTAGCATAGCTTAGCATAGATCATTGAACCGGACAGGACCATTAGCATCTCTCTCAAAAAAATGACCAAAGAGTTTGAATATTTTTCCTATTTAAAACTTGACTCTTCTGTAGTTACATCGTGTACTAAGACCGATGGAAAATGAAAAGTTGGGATTTTCTAGGCTGATATGGCTAGGAACTATACTCTCATTCCTGCGTAATAATCAAGAAACTTTCCTGCAGTACCATGAGTCCAGCAGGCATAATGATATGACGCAGCGCCCGAAAATAGTCCCCAGCTCGGTAGCCTATTATAAGGCGGCATTGCCTGCATCATATCACTACGCCTGCTGGACTCATGGTACGGCAGCAAAGTTTCTTGATTATTACGCAGGAATGAGAGTAATAATGCACGAACTCAGAGCACTCCCCCCGTATTCCAGGCTGTGGAAGAACAAGCCGAGAGTGAGTGGAGGGATGATGAAGACTGTCAAGGAATGTTTGGCGAGTTGACAGAGTGAATAAGTATATGCTTCCTCTCATGCTGATAGGGTAGACATGGTAATTGTTTGATGACAAGTTGATTGGATTTATTATTTGAACGTGTTCCTCCCGAACTTTGTTTCTAAAACATTATGTTTAGATTCCGCCATCATGTCTGTTATAGAAGATATCGACAGCGCATTCATTTTAAAAGAGGAACAGAAAACCGTGATCAAGGCATTTGTCGAACGGAAAGAGGAATGAAGAACATCTGTCACTTACTCCGTTGCTCTGATTGGTTGTAGGTCTATCCAATCGAGTGCAGAGGCCTTTTCTTTCCTGGTTCGGTTGAAACACGCCCCATAATCACAGCTCAATGGAGCAGTATCAGACTCACATTCTGACTAGAATCTGAGTATGATGACATCAGGCTAAAAGAACTGCGCATTTTTGGACTAAACCAGTTGCCGTCAGCTGCGCTGTGCGTTATGGGATGAGGAGAAATGTTTGTTGACAGTTTGCACTTTAAGCATGGCAGCTCGCGGACAAACTTGAGTTGTGAGGAGGTGCAGAGCCTGATAGAAATTATTAACGTTATTTTTGATCCGCATCCTCGCTTCATTCTCAAACATTATTGTTTGTCTAAAGTGGTGTAGACAATAATAAAATATGACCAGGGATACATTCAGCCCACGGTCTCTCCATAGTGAACATCGGCGTGTTGTCTGCCGGATTTTCCACCTCTTTGTTTACTTCCGGGAGTTCTGTTGGAATTTCCCCGCACGCTAATTCTGACCAATCGAAGTGCAGTTATGGAAATGCGTTCAAGACACATCTGGCCAACGAGTGATGTGGATGCACACGTGACTGCATTTTGGATCGTTTTATCAACTCATAAACTGATTCGGACCAGAGCGATCAGTGTGGTGTGAAAAGAAACCAAAACGCCTGCAAAATGCTACAAAGTATAATTTTTCGCCCTTGGTCCGGACTAAATGAACCGAACTACAGATGTGAAAGCACCCTTACACTATATCACACTCAGCACCTTATCAATGGATCATCATGAGTTCAGATCGTACCTTGGCTGTTTTAGGTTCAATCTCACTCAGAATCTTCTTAAGATATTCTGCTGCATCCTGTTGCTCACAAACTGAAATTAAACAGTGATTAAACCATCTATGGATCCAAACTCATTTAAATACAAGTGATTTCAGAAAAGCTATGTACTGTTGGTACATTTTATATGTGCCACTGATGTGTAGCAGTAATCTATAATCTTTAAAGTCATGCGCACAATTAACAGCTCACCATTTCTAATGTGTAGAGCATTTGTGATTCCTTCAGTAGAGGCACAACTCTTATTATACCCTTCTAATAGTCCGAATAACTTCTGAAGTTCAGAAGAAACATCTTTTGTTTTCCTCTTCTTATTCGTATTTGTATTCTTGAAACTGTGAAACAACACAGCATTTGTTATCATTTTTATGATTGCATGTTATTAAAGATCATGATATAAGACAAAAATAAACTCACTCCTTGACAGCTCCTCTGAACTCCTCTGTCATGAAGAGCGTCTGCAGCACTGCATTCAGATAACATGTGGCTCCTTGATTCCTCAATCCTCTGTAGCCTTTAGAACAAAAGGACACTTTAGAATGACTTTACATTTCAGCAGAGCAGCAAAGGTTGAATTAGGAATTAAAAATAATATTGACCTAATTTTTTCTGCTTTTTTTTCTTCTGAAATCCTCTTGTGGTCCCTTATGACGATCATCAGATTTGATATCAGATCTTCCTGACTGGATATTGCCTTCTGATAACCTATAAGAAACATTTGTCTTGGACAGATCGTCATTATCAGAAACATGATTATTTTCATCAGGTCTGATGGTGTGCTGAGTGTCCTTCTGTTGCTCAGTGACAGACTCTTCAGACTGATTCTTCACTGTAGACTGAGAATCAGGATTATCTTCATCAGGACTGATGGTGTCCTGAGTGTCCTTCTGTTGCTCAGGGACAGACTCTTTACGCTGATTCTTCACTGTAGACTGAGGATCAGGATTATCTTCATCAGGACTGATGGTGTCCTGAGTGTCCTTCTGTTGCTCAGGGACAGACTCTTCAGGCTGATTCTTCACTGTAGACTGAGAATCAGGATTATCTTCATCAGGACTGATGGTGTGCTGAGTGTCCTTCTGTTGCTCAATGACAGACTCTTCAGGCTGATTCTTCACTGTAGACTGAGAATCAGGATTATCTTCATCAGGACTGATGGTGTGCTGAGTGTCCTTCTGTTGCTCAATGACAGACTCTTCAGGCTGATTCTTCACTGTAGACTGAGGATCAGGATTATCTTCATCAGGACTGATGGTGTGCTGAGTGTCCTTCTGTTGCTCAATGACAGACTCTTCAGGCTGATTCTTCACTGTAGACTGAGGATCAGGATTATCTTCATCAGGACTGATGGTGTCCTGAGTGTCCTTCTGTTGCTCAATGACAGACTCTTCAGGCTGATTCTTCACTGTAGACTGAGAATCAGGATTATCTTCATCAGGACTGATGGTGTGCTGAGTGTCCTTCTGTTGCTCAATGACAGACTCTTCAGACTGATTCTACACTGTAGACTGAGAATCAGGATTATCTTCATCAGGACTGATGGTGTCCTGAGTGTCCTTCTGTTGCTCAATGACAGACTCTTCAGGCTGATTCTTCACTGTAGACTGAGAATCAGGATTATCTTCATCAGGACTGATGGTGTGCTGAGTGTCCTTCTGTTGCTCAATGACAGACTCTTCAGGCTGATTCTTCACTGTAGACTGAGAATCAGGATTATCTTCATCAGGACTGATGGTGTCCTGAGTGTCCTTCTGTTGCTCAATGACAGACTCTTCAGACTGATTCTTCACTGTAGACTGAGAATCAGGATTATCTTCATCAGGACTGATGGTGTGCTGAGTGTCCTTCTGTAGCTCAATGACAGACTCTTCAGGCTGATTCTTCACTGTAGACTGAGAATCAGGATTATCTTCATCAGGACTGATGGTGTCCTGAGTGTCCTTCTGTTGCTCAATGACAGACTCTTCAGACTGATTCTTCACTGTAGACTGAGAATCAGGATTATCTTCATCAGGACTGATGGTGTGCTGAGTGTCCTTCTGTAGCTCAATGACAGACTCTTCAGGCTGATTCTTCACTGTAGACTGAGAATCAGGATTATCTTCATCAGGACTGATGGTGTGCTGAGTGTCCTTCTGTTGCTCAATGACAGACTCTTCAGGCTGATTCTTCACTGTAGACTGAGGATCAGGATTATCTTCATCAGGACTGATGGTGTGCTGAGTGTACTTCTGTTGCTCAATGACAGACTCTTCAGGCTGATTCTTCACTGTAGACTGAGAATCAGGATTATCTTCATCAGGACTGATGGTGTCCTGAGTGTCCTTCTGTTGCTCAATGACAGACTCTTCAGACTGATTCTTCACTGTAGACTGAGAATCAGGATTATCTTCATCAGGACTGATGGTGTGCTGAGTGTCCTTCTGTAGCTCAATGACAGACTCTTCAGGCTGATTCTTCACTGTAGACTGAGAATCAGGATTATCTTCATCAGGACTGATGGTGTGCTGAGTGTCCTTCTGTAGCTCAATGACAGACTCTTCAGGCTGATTCTTCACTGTAGACTGAGAATCAGGATTATCTTCATCAGGACTGATGGTGTGCTGAGTGTACTTCTGTTGCTCAATGACAGACTCTTCAGGCAGATTCTTCACTGTAGACTGAGAATCAGGATTATCTTCATCAGGACTGATGGTGTCCTGAGTGTCCTTCTGTTGCTCAATGACAGACTCTTCAGGCTGATTCTTCACTGTAGACTGAGAATCAGGATTATCTTCATCAGGACTGATGGTGTGCTGAGTGTCCTTCTGTAGCTCAATGACAGACTCTTCAGGCTGATTCTTCACTGTAGACTGAGAATCAGGATTATCTTCATCAGGACTGATGGTGTCCTGAGTGTCCTTCTGTAGCTCAATGACAGACTCTTCAGACTGATTCTTCACTGTAGACTGAGAATCAGGATTATCTTCATCAGGACTGATGGTGTCCTGAGTGTCCTTCTGTTGCTCAATGACAGACTCTTCAGGCTGATTCTTCACTGTAGACTGAGAATCAGGATTATCTTCATCAGGACTGATGGTGTGCTGAGTGTCCTTCTGTTGCTCAATGACAGACTCTTTACGCTGATTCTTCACTGTAGACTGAGAATCAGGATTATCTTCATCAGGACTGATGGTGTGCTGAGTGTCCTTCTGTTGCTCAATGACAGACTCTTCAGGCTGATTCTTCACTGTAGACTGAGGATCAGGATTATCTTCATCAGGACTGATGGTGTGCTGAGTGTCCTTCTGTTGCTCAATGACAGACTCTTTACACTGATTCTTCACTGTAGACTGAGGATCATGATTATCTTCATCAGGACTGATGGTGTGCTGAGTGTCCTTCTGTTGCTCAATGACAGACTCTTTACGCTGATTCTTCACTGTAGACTGAGAATCAGGATTATCTTCATCAGGACTGATGGTGTGCTGAGTGTCCTTCTGTTGCTCAATGACAGACTCTTCAGGCTGATTCTTCACTGTAGACTGAGGATCAGGATTATCTTCATCAGGACTGATGGTGTGCTGAGTGTCCTTCTGTTGCTCAATGACAGACTCTTTACGCTGATTCGTCACTGTAGACTGAGAATCAGGATTATCTTCATCAGGACTGATGGTGTGCTGAGTGTCCTTCTGTTGCTCAGGGACAGACTCTTTACGCTGATTCTTCACTGTAGACTGAGGATCATGATTATCTTCATCAGGACTGATGGTGTGCTGCGTGTCCTTCTGTTGCTCAGTGACAGACTCTTCAGGCTGATTCTTCACTGTAGACTGAGAATCAGGATCATCTTCATCAGGACTGATGGTGTGCTGAGTGTCCTTCTGTTGCTCAATGACAGACTCTTTACGCTGATTCGTCACTGTAGACTGAGAATCAGGATTATCTTCATCAGGACTGATGGTGTGCTGAGTGTCCTTCTGTTGCTCAGGGACAGACTCTTTACGCTGATTCTTCACTGTAGACTGAGGATCATGATTATCTTCATCAGGACTGATGGTGTGCTGAGTGTCCTTCTGTTGCTCAGTGACAGACTCTTCATACTGATTCTTCACTGTAGACTGAGGATCAAGATCATCTTCATCAGGACTGATGGTGTGCTGAGTGTACTTCTGTTGCTCAATGACAGACTCTTCAGGCAGATTCTTCACTGTAGACTGAGAATCAGGATTATCTTCATCAGGACTGATGGTGTGCTGAGTGTCCTTCTGTTGCTCAGTGACAGACTCTTCAGACTGATTCGTCACTGTAGACTGAGGATCATGATTATCTTCATCAGGACTGATGGTGTGCTGAGTGTCCTTCTGTTGCTCAGTGACAGACTCTTCAGGCTGATTCGTCACTGTAGACTGAGGATCAAGATCATCTTCATCAGGACTGATGGTGTGCTGAGTGTACTTCTGTTGCTCAATGACAGACTCTTCAGGCAGATTCTTCACTGTAGACTGAGAATCAGGATTATCTTCATCAGGACTGATGGTGTGCTGAGTGTCCTTCTGTTGCTCAGTGACAGACTCTTCAGACTGATTCGTCACTGTAGACTGAGGATCATGATTATCTTCATCAGGACTGATGGTGTGCTGAGTGTCCTTCTGTTGCTCAGTGACAGACTCTTCAGGCAGATTCTTCACTGTAGACTGAGAATCAGGATTATCTTCATCAGGACTGATGGTGTGCTGAGTGTCCTTCTGTTGCTCAATGACAGACTCTTTACGCTGATTCTTCACTGTAGACTGAGGATCATGATTATCTTCATCAGGACTGATGGTGTGCTGAGTGTCCTTCTGTTGCTCAGTGACAGACTCTTCATACTGATTCTTCACTGTAGACTGAGGATCAAGATCATCTTCATCAGGACTGATGGTGTGCTGAGTGTACTTCTGTTGCTCAATGACAGACTCTTCAGGCTGATTCTTCACTGTAGACTGAGGATCAAGATCATCTTCATCAGGACTGATGGTGTCCTGAGTGTCCTTCTGTTGCTCAGTGACAGACTCTTCAGACTGATTCTTCACTGTAGACTGAGGATCAAGATCATCTTCATCAGGACTGATGGTGTGCTGAGTGTACTTCTGTTGCTCAATGACAGACTCTTCAGGCTGATTCTTCACTGTAGACTGAGGATCAAGATCATCTTCATCAGGACTGATGGTGTGCTGAGTGTCCTTCTGTTGCTCAGTGACAGACTCTTCAGGCTGATTCTTCACTGTAGACTGAGGATCAAGATCATCTTCATCAGGACTGATGGTGTGCTGAGTGTCCTTCTGCTGCTCAATGACAGACTCTTCAGGCTGATTCTTCACTGTAGACTGAGGATCAAGATCATCTTCATCAGGACTGATGGTGTGCTGAGTGTACTTCTGTTTCTCAATGACAGACTCTTTACGCTGATTCTTCACTGTAGACTGAGAATCAGGATTATCTTCATCAGGACTGATGGTGTGCTGAGTGTCCTTCTGTTGCTCAATGACAGACTCTTTACGCTGATTCTTCACTGTAGACTGAGAATCAGGATTATCTTCATCAGGACTGATGGTGTGCTGAGTGTCCTTCTGTTGCTCAGGGACAGACTCTTTACGCTGATTCTTCACTGTAGACTGAGGATCATGATTATCCTCATCAGGACTGATGGTGTGCTGAGTGTCCTTCTGTTGCTCAATGACAGACTCTTTACGCTGATTCTTCACTGTAGACTGAGGATCATGATTATCTTCATCAGGACTGATGGTGTGCTGAGTGTCCTTCTGTTGCTCAATGACAGACTCTTTACGCTGATTCTTCACTGTAGACTGAGGATCAGGATTATCTTCATCAGGACTGATGGTGTGCTGAGTGTCCTTCTGTTGCTCAATGACAGACTCTTCAGGCTGATTCTTCACTGTAGACTGAGGATCATGATTATCTTCATCAGGACTGATGGTGTGCTGAGTGTCCTTCTGTTGCTCAATGACAGACTCTTCAGGCTGATTCTTCACTGTAGACTGAGGATCAGGATTATCTTCATCAGGACTGATGGTGTGCTGAGTGTCCTTCTGTTGCTCAATGACAGACTCTTCAGGCTGATTCTTCACTGTAGACTGAGGATCAGGATTATCTTCATCAGGACTGATGGTGTGCTGAGTGTCCTTCTGTTGCTCAATGACAGACTCTTTACGCTGATTCTTCACTGTAGACTGAGGATCAGGATTATCTTCATCAGGACTGATGGTGTGCTGAGTGTCCTTCTGTTGCTCAATGACAGACTCTTCAGGCTGATTCTTCACTGTAGACTGAGGATCAGGATTATCTTCATCAGGACTGATGGTGTGCTGAGTGTCCTTCTGTTGCTCAATGACAGACTCTTCAGGCTGATTCTTCACTGTAGACTGAGGATCAGGATTATCTTCATCAGGACTGATGGTGTGCTGAGTGTCCTTCTGTTGCTCAATGACAGACTCTTCAGGCTGATTCTTCACTGTAGACTGAGGATCAGGATTATCTTCATCAGGACTGATGGTGTGCTGAGTGTCCTTCTGTTGCTCAATGACAGACTCTTTACGCTGATTCTTCACTGTAGACTGAGGATCCGGATTATCTTCTACAGTGAAGAATCAGCCTGAAGAGTCTGTCATTGAGCAACAGAAGGACACTCAGCACATCATCAGTCCTGATGAAGATGATCTTGATCCTCAGTCTACAGTGAAGAATCAGCCTGAAGAGTCTGTCATTGAGCAACAGAAGGACACTCAGCACACCATCAGTCCTGATGAAGATAATCATGATCCTCAGTCTACAGTGAAGAATCAGCGTAAAGAGTCTGTCCCTGAGCAACAGAAGGACACTCAGCACACCATCAGTCCTGATGAAGATAATCCTGATTCTCAGTCTACAGTGACGAATCAGCGTAAAGAGTCTGTCACTGAGCAACAGAAGGACACTCAGCACACCATCAGTCCTGATGAAGATAATCCTGATTCTCAGTCTACAGTGACGAATCAGCGTAAAGAGTCTGTCATTGAGCAACAGAAGGACACTCAGCACACCATCAGTCCTGATGAAGATGATCCTGATTCTCAGTCTACAGTGAAGAATCAGCCTGAAGAGTCTGTCACTGAGCAACAGAAGGACACTCAGCACACCATCAGTCCTGATGAAGATAATCCTGATCCTCAGTCTACAGTGAAGAATCAGCCTGAAGAGTCTGTCATTGAGCAACAGAAGGACACTCAGCACACCATCAGTCCTGATGAAGATAATCCGGATCCTCAGTCTACAGTGAAGAATCAGCGTAAAGAGTCTGTCATTGAGCAACAGAAGGACACTCAGCACACCATCAGTCCTGATGAAGATAATCCTGATCCTCAGTCTACAGTGAAGAATCAGCCTGAAGAGTCTGTCATTGAGCAACAGAAGGACACTCAGCACACCATCAGTCCTGATGAAGATAATCCTGATCCTCAGTCTACAGTGAAGAATCAGCCTGAAGAGTCTGTCATTGAGCAACAGAAGGACACTCAGCACACCATCAGTCCTGATGAAGATAATCATGATCCTCAGTCTACAGTGAAGAATCAGCCTGAAGAGTCTGTCATTGAGCAACAGAAGGACACTCAGCACACCATCAGTCCTGATGAAGATAATCCTGATCCTCAGTCTACAGTGAAGAATCAGCGTAAAGAGTCTGTCATTGAGCAACAGAAGGACACTCAGCACACCATCAGTCCTGATGAAGATAATCCTGATCCTCAGTCTACAGTGAAGAATCAGCCTGAAGAGTCTGTCATTGAGCAACAGAAGGACACTCAGCACACCATCAGTCCTGATGAAGATAATCCTGATCCTCAGTCTACAGTGAAGAATCAGCCTGAAGAGTCTGTCATTGAGCAACAGAAGGACACTCAGCACACCATCAGTCCTGATGAAGATAATCATGATCCTCAGTCTACAGTGAAGAATCAGCATAAAGAGTCTGTCATTGAGAAACAGAAGTACACTCAGCACACCATCAGTCCTGATGAAGATGATCTTGATCCTCAGTCTACAGTGAAGAATCAGCCTGAAGGGTCTGTCATTGAGCAACAGAAGGACACTCAGCACACCATCAGTCCTGATGAAGATAATCATGATCCTCAGTCTACAGTGAAGAATCAGCGTAAAGAGTCTGTCATTGAGCAACAGAAGGACACTCAGCACACCATCAGTCCTGATGAAGATAATCATGATCCTCAGTCTACAGTGAAGAATCAGCGTAAAGAGTCTGTCATTGAGCAACAGAAGGACACTCAGCACACCATCAGTCCTGATGAAGATAATCCTGATCCTCAGTCTACAGTGAAGAATCAGCCTGAAGAGTCTGTCATTGAGCAACAGAAGGACACTCAGCACACCATCAGTCCTGATGAAGATAATCCTGATCCTCAGTCTACAGTGAAGAATCAGCCTGAAGAGTCTGTCATTGAGCAACAGAAGGACACTCAGCACACCATCAGTCCTGATGAAGATAATCATGATCCTCAGTCTACAGTGAAGAATCAGCGTAAAGAGTCTGTCATTGAGCAACAGAAGGACACTCAGCACACCATCAGTCCTGATGAAGATAATCATGATACTCAGTCTACAGTGAAGAATCAGCGTAAAGAGTCTGTCATTGAGCAACAGAAGGACACTCAGCACACCATCAGTCCTGATGAAGATAATCATGATCCTCAGTCTACAGTGAAGAATCAGCGTAAAGAGTCTGTCCCTGAGCAACAGAAGGACACTCAGCACACCATCAGTCCTGATGAAGATAATCCTGATTCTCAGTCTACAGTGAAGAATCAGCGTAAAGAGTCTGTCATTGAGCAACAGAAGGACACTCAGCACACCATCAGTCCTGATGAAGATAATCCTGATTCTCAGTCTACAGTGAAGAATCAGCGTAAAGAGTCTGTCATTGAGAAACAGAAGTACACTCAGCACACCATCAGTCCTTATGAAGATGATCTTGATCCTCAGTCTACAGTGAAGAATCAGCCTGAAGAGTCTGTCATTGAGCAACAGAAGGACACTCAGCACACCATCAGTCCTGATGAAGATGATCTTGATCCTCAGTCTACAGTGAAGAATCAGCCTGAAGAGTCTGTCACTGAGCAACAGAAGGACACTCAGCACACCATCAGTCCTGATGAAGATGATCTTGATCCTCAGTCTACAGTGAAGAATCAGCCTGAAGAGTCTGTCATTGAGCAACAGAAGTACACTCAGCACACCATCAGTCCTGATGAAGATGATCTTGATCCTCAGTCTACAGTGAAGAATTAGGATTATCAGGATTATCTTCATCAGGACTGATGGTGTGCTGAGTGTCCTTCTGTTGCTCAATGACAGACTCTTCAGGCTGATTCTTCACTGTAGACTGAGAATCAGGATTATCTTCATCAGGACTGATGGTGTGCTGAGTGTCCTTCTGTTGCTCAATGACAGACTCTTCAGGCTGATTCTTCACTGTAGACTGAGGATCAGGATTATCTTCATCAGGACTGATGGTGTGCTGAGTGTCCTTCTGTTGCTCAATGACAGACTCTTTACGCTGATTCTTCACTGTAGACTGAGGATCATGATTATCTTCATCAGGACTGATGGTGTGCTGAGTGTCCTTCTGTTGCTCAGTGACAGACTCTTCATACTGATTCTTCACTGTAGACTGAGGATCAAGATCATCTTCATCAGGACTGATGGTGTGCTGAGTGTACTTCTGTTGCTCAATGACAGACTCTTCAGGCAGATTCTTCACTGTAGACTGAGAATCAGGATTATCTTCATCAGGACTGATGGTGTGCTGAGTGTCCTTCTGTTGCTCAGTGACAGACTCTTCAGACTGATTCGTCACTGTAGACTGAGGATCATGATTATCTTCATCAGGACTGATGGTGTGCTGAGTGTCCTTCTGTTGCTCAGTGACAGACTCTTCAGGCTGATTCGTCACTGTGGACTGAGGATCAAGATCATCTTCATCAGGACTGATGGTGTGCTGAGTGTACTTCTGTTGCTCAATGACAGACTCTTCAGGCAGATTCTTCACTGTAGACTGAGAATCAGGATTATCTTCATCAGGACTGATGGTGTGCTGAGTGTCCTTCTGTTGCTCAGTGACAGACTCTTCAGACTGATTCGTCACTGTAGACTGAGGATCATGATTATCTTCATCAGGACTGATGGTGTGCTGAGTGTCCTTCTGTTGCTCAGTGACAGACTCTTCAGGCAGATTCTTCACTGTAGACTGAGAATCAGGATTATCTTCATCAGGACTGATGGTGTGCTGAGTGTCCTTCTGTTGCTCAATGACAGACTCTTTACGCTGATTCTTCACTGTAGACTGAGGATCATGATTATCTTCATCAGGACTGATGGTGTGCTGAGTGTCCTTCTGTTGCTCAGTGACAGACTCTTCATACTGATTCTTCACTGTAGACTGAGGATCAAGATCATCTTCATCAGGACTGATGGTGTGCTGAGTGTACTTCTGTTGCTCAATGACAGACTCTTCAGGCTGATTCTTCACTGTAGACTGAGGATCAAGATCATCTTCATCAGGACTGATGGTGTCCTGAGTGTCCTTCTGTTGCTCAGTGACAGACTCTTCAGACTGATTCTTCACTGTAGACTGAGGATCAAGATCATCTTCATCAGGACTGATGGTGTGCTGAGTGTACTTCTGTTGCTCAATGACAGACTCTTCAGGCTGATTCTTCACTGTAGACTGAGGATCAAGATCATCTTCATCAGGACTGATGGTGTGCTGAGTGTCCTTCTGTTGCTCAGTGACAGACTCTTCAGGCTGATTCTTCACTGTAGACTGAGGATCAAGATCATCTTCATCAGGACTGATGGTGTGCTGAGTGTCCTTCTGTTGCTCAATGACAGACTCTTCAGGCTGATTCTTCACTGTAGACTGAGGATCAAGATCATCTTCATCAGGACTGATGGTGTGCTGAGTGTACTTCTGTTTCTCAATGACAGACTCTTTACGCTGATTCTTCACTGTAGACTGAGAATCAGGATTATCTTCATCAGGACTGATGGTGTGCTGAGTGTCCTTCTGTTGCTCAATGACAGACTCTTTACGCTGATTCTTCACTGTAGACTGAGAATCAGGATTATCTTCATCAGGACTGATGGTGTGCTGAGTGTCCTTCTGTTGCTCAGGGACAGACTCTTTACGCTGATTCTTCACTGTAGACTGAGGATCATGATTATCTTCATCAGGACTGATGGTGTGCTGAGTGTCCTTCTGTTGCTCAATGACAGACTCTTTACGCTGATTCTTCACTGTAGACTGAGGATCATGATTATCTTCATCAGGACTGATGGTGTGCTGAGTGTCCTTCTGTTGCTCAATGACAGACTCTTCAGGCTGATTCTTCACTGTAGACTGAGGATCAGGATTATCTTCATCAGGACTGATGGTGTGCTGAGTGTCCTTCTGTTGCTCAATGACAGACTCTTCAGGCTGATTCTTCACTGTAGACTGAGGATCAGGATTATCTTCATCAGGACTGATGGTGTGCTGAGTGTCCTTCTGTTGCTCAATGACAGACTCTTCAGGCTGATTCTTCACTGTAGACTGAGGATCAGGATTATCTTCATCAGGACTGATGGTGTGCTGAGTGTCCTTCTGTTGCTCAATGACAGACTCTTTACGCTGATTCTTCACTGTAGACTGAGGATCATGATTATCTTCATCAGGACTGATGGTGTGCTGAGTGTCCTTCTGTTGCTCAATGACAGACTCTTTACGCTGATTCTTCACTGTAGACTGAGGATCATGATTATCTTCATCAGGACTGATGGTGTGCTGAGTGTCCTTCTGTTGCTCAATGACAGACTCTTCAGCTGATTCTTCACTGTAGACTGAGGATCATGATTATCTTCATCAGGACTGATGGTGTGCTGAGTGTCCTTCTGTTGCTCAATGACAGACTCTTTACGCTGATTCTTCACTGTAGACTGAGGATCATGATTATCTTCATCAGGACTGATGGTGTGCTGAGTGTCCTTCTGTTGCTCAATGACAGACTCTTCAGGCTGATTCTTCACTGTAGACTGAGGATCAGGATTATCTTCATCAGGACTGATGGTGTGCTGAGTGTCCTTCTGTTGCTCAATGACAGACTCTTCAGGCTGATTCTTCACTGTAGACTGAGGATCAGGATTATCTTCATCAGGACTGATGGTTGTGCTGAGTGTCCTTCTGTTGCTCAATGACAGACTCTTCAGGCTGATTCTTCACTGTAGACTGAGGATCAGGATTATCTTCATCAGGACTGATGGTGTGCTGAGTGTCCTTCTGTTGCTCAATGACAGACTCTTCAGGCTGATTCTTCACTGTAGACTGAGGATCAGGATTATCTTCATCAGGACTGATGGTGTGCTGAGTGTCCTTCTGTTGCTCAATGACAGACTCTTAACGCTGATTCTTCACTGTAGACTGAGGATCAGGATTATCTTCATCAGGACTGATGGTGTGCTGAGTGTCCTTCTGTTGCTCAATGACAGACTCTTACGCTGATTCTTCACTGTAGACTGAGGATCATGATTATCTTCATCAGGACTGATGGTGTGCTGAGTGTCCTTCTGTTGCTCAATGACAGACTCTTCAGGCTGATTCTTCACTGTAGACTGAGGATCATGATTATCTTCATCAGGACTGATGGTGTGCTGAGTGTCCTTCTGTTGCTCAATGACAGACTCTTCAGGCTGATTCTTCACTGTAGACTGAGGATCATGATTATCTTCATCAGGACTGATGGTGTGCTGAGTGTCCTTCTGTTGCTCAATGACAGACTCTTCAGGCTGATTCTTCACTGTAGACTGAGGATCAGGATTATCTTCATCAGGACTGATGGTGTGCTGAGTGTCCTTCTGTTGCTCAATGACAGACTCTTCAGGCTGATTCTTCACTGTAGACTGAGGATCAGGATTATCTTCATCAGGACTGATGGTGTGCTGAGTGTCCTTCTGTTGCTCAATGACAGACTCTTCAGGCTGATTCTTCACTGTAGACTGAGGATCAGGATTATCTTCATCAGGACTGATGGTGTGCTGAGTGTCCTTCTGTTGCTCAATGACAGACTCTTTCAGGCTGATTCTTCACTGTAGACTGAGGATCAGGATTATCTTCATCAGGACTGATGGTGTGCTGAGTGTCCTTCTGTTGCTCAATGACAGACTCTTTCAGGCTGATTCTTCACTGTAGACTGAGGATCATGATTATCTTCATCAGGACTGATGGTGTGCTGAGTGTCCTTCTGTTGCTCAATGACAGACTCTTCAGGCTGATTCTTCACTGTAGACTGAGGATCAGGATTATCTTCATCAGGACTGATGGTGTGCTGAGTGTCCTTCTGTTGCTCAATGACAGACTCTTCAGGCTGATTCTTCACTGTAGACTGAGGATCATGATTATCTTCATCAGGACTGATGGTGTGCTGAGTGTCCTTCTGTTGCTCAATGACAGACTCTTCAGGCTGATTCTTCACTGTAGACTGAGGATCAGGATTATCTTCATCAGGACTGATGGTGTGCTGAGTGTCCTTCTGTTGCTCAATGACAGACTCTTCAGGCTGATTCTTCACTGTAGACTGAGGATCAGGATTATCTTCATCAGGACTGATGGTGTGCTGAGTGTCCTTCTGTTGCTCAATGACAGACTCTTCAGGCTGATTCTTCACTGTAGACTGAGGATCAGGATTATCTTCATCAGGACTGATGGTGTGCTGAGTGTCCTTCTGTTTCTCAATGACAGACTCTTTACGCTGATTCTTCACTGTAGACTGAGGATCATGATTATCTTCATCAGGACTGATGGTGTGCTGAGTGTCCTTCTGTTGCTCAATGACAGACTCTTTACGCTGATTCTTCACTGTAGACTGAGGATCATGATTATCTTCATCAGGACTGATGGTGTGCTGAGTGTCCTTCTGTTGCTCAATGACAGACCCTTCAGGCTGATTCTTCACTGTAGACTGAGGATCAGATTCATCTTCATCAGGACTGATGGTGTGCTGAGTGTACTTCTGTTTCTCAATGACAGACTCTTTACGCTGATTCTTCACTGTAGACTGAGGATCATGATTATCTTCATCAGGACTGATGGTGTGCTGAGTGTCCTTCTGTTGCTCAATGACAGACTCTTCAGGCTGATTCTTCACTGTAGACTGAGGATCAGGATTATCTTCATCAGGACTGATGGTGTGCTGAGTGTCCTTCTGTTGCTCAATGACAGACTCTTCAGGCTGATTCTTCACTGTAGACTGAGGATCAGGATTATCTTCATCAGGACTGATGGTGTGCTGAGTGTCCTTCTGTTGCTCAATGACAGACTCTTAAGGCTGATTCTTCACTGTAGACTGAGGATCAGGATTATCTTCATCAGGACTGATGGTGTGCTGAGTGTCCTTCTGTTGCTCAATGACAGACTCTTTCAGGCTGATTCTTCACTGTAGACTGAGGATCAGGATTATCTTCATCAGGACTGATGGTGTGCTGAGTGTCCTTCTGTTGCTCAATGACAGACTCTTCAGGCTGATTCTTCACTGTAGACTGAGGATCAGGATTATCTTCATCAGGACTGATGGTGTGCTGAGTGTCCCTTCTGTTGCTCAATGACAGACTCTTCAGGCTGATTCTTCACTGTAGACTGAGGATCAGGATTATCTTCATCAGGACTGATGGTGTGCTGAGTGTCCTTCTGTTGCTCAATGACAGACTCTTCAGGCTGATTCTTCACTGTAGACTGAGGATCAGGATTATCTTCATCAGGACTGATGGTGTGCTGAGTGTCCTTCTGTTGCTCAATGACAGACTCTTCAGGCTGATTCTTCACTGTAGACTGAGAATCAGGATTATCTTCATCAGGACTGATGGTGTGCTGAGTGTACTTCTGTTGCTCAATGACAGACTCTTTACGCTGATTCTTCACTGTAGACTGAGGATCAGGATTATCTTCATCAGGACTGATGGTGTGCTGAGTGTCCTTCTGTTGCTCAATGACAGACTCTTCAGGCTGATTCTTCACTGTAGACTGAGAATCAGGATTATCTTCATCAGGACTGATGGTGTGCTGAGTGTACTTCTGTTGCTCAATGACAGACTCTTTACGCTGATTCTTCACTGTAGACTGAGGATCATGGTGATCTTTATCAGGACTGATGGTGTGCTGAGTGTCCTTCTGTTGCTCAATGACAGACTCTTCAGGCTGATTCTTCACTGTAGACTGAGGATCAGGATTATCTTCATCAGGACTGATGGTGTGCTGAGTGTCCTTCTGTTGCTCAATGACAGACTCTTCAGGCTGATTCTTCACTGTAGACTGAGGATCAAGATTATCTTCATCAGGACTGATGGTGTGCTGAGTGTCCTTCTGTTGCTCAATGACAGACTCTTCAGGCTGATTCTTCACTGTAGACTGAGGATCAAGATCATCTTCATCAGGACTGATGGTGTGCTGAGTGTCCTTCTGTTGCTCAATGACAGACTCTTCAGGCTGATTCTTCACTGTAGACTGAGGATCAGAATTATCTTCATCAGGACTGATGGTGTCCTGAGTGTCCTTCTGTTGCTCAATGACAGACTCTTCATACTGATTCTTCACTGTAGACTGAGAATCAGGATTATCTTCATCAGGACTGATGGTGTGCTGAGTGTCCTTCTGTTGCTCAATGACAGACTCTTCAGGCTGATTCTTCACTGTAGACTGAGGATCAAGATCATCTTCATCAGGACTGATGGTGTGCTGAGTGTCCTTCTGTTGCTCAATGACAGACTCTTCAGGCTGATTCTTCACTGTAGACTGAGGATCAGGATTATCTTCATCAGGACTGATGGTGTCCTGAGTGTCCTTCTGTTGCTCAATGACAGACTCTTCAGGCTGATTCTTCACTGTAGACTGAGGATCAAGATTATCTTCATCAGGACTGATGGTGTGCTGAGTGTCCTTCTGTTGCTCAATGACAGACTCTTCAGGCTGATTCTTCACTGTAGACTGAGGATCAGGATTATCTTCATCAGGACTGATGGTGTCCTGAGTGTCCTTCTGTTGCTCAATGACAGACTCTTTATGCTGATTCTTCACTGTAGACTGAGGATCAAGATTATCTTCATCAGGACTGATGGTGTGCTGAGTGTCCTTCTGTTGCTCAATGACAGACTCTTTATGCTGATTCTTCACTGTAGACTGAGTATCAGGATTATCTTCATCAGGACTGATGGTGTGCTGAGTGTCCTTCTGTTGCTCAATGACAGACTCTTCAGGCTGATTCTTCACTGTAGACTGAGGATCAAGATTATCTTCATCAGGACTGATGGTGTGCTGAGTGTCCTTCTGTTGCTCAATGACAGACTCTTCAGGCTGATTCTTCACTGTAGACTGAGGATCAAGATTATCTTCATCAGGACTGATGGTGTGCTGAGTGTCCTTCTGTTGCTCAATGACAGACTCTTTATGCTGATTCTTCACTGTAGACTGAGGATCAGGATTATCTTCATCAGGACTGATGGTGTGCTGAGTGTCCTTCTGTTGCTCAATGACAGACTCTTCAGGCTGATTCTTCACTGTAGACTGAGGATCAAGATTATCTTCATCAGGACTGATGGTGTGCTGAGTGTCCTTCTGTTGCTCAATGACAGACTCTTCAGGCTGATTCTTCACTGTAGACTGAGGATCATGATTATCTTCATCAGGACTGATGGTGTGCTGAGTGTCCTTCTGTTGCTCAATGACAGACTCTTCAGGCTGATTCTTCACTGTAGACTGAGGATCAGGATTATCTTCATCAGGACTGATGGTGTGCTGAGTGTCCTTCTGTTGCTCAATGACAGACTCTTCAGGCTGATTCTTCACTGTAGACTGAGAATCAGGATTATCTTCATCAGGACTGATGGTGTGCTGAGTGTCCTTCTGTTGCTCAATGACAGACTCTTTATGCTGATTCTTCACTGTAGACTGAGGATCAAGATTATCTTCATCAGGACTGATGGTGTGCTGAGTGTCCTTCTGTTGCTCAATGACAGACTCTTCAGGCTGATTCTTCACTGTAGACTGAGGATCAGGATTATCTTCATCAGGACTGATGGTGTGCTGAGTGTCCTTCTGTTGCTCAATGACAGACTCTTCAGGCTGATTCTTCACTGTAGACTGAGGATCATGATTATCTTCATCAGGACTGATGGTGTGCTGAGTGTCCTTCTGTTGCTCAATGACAGACTCTTCAGGCTGATTCTTCACTGTAGACTGAGGATCATGATTATCTTCATCAGGACTGATGGTGTGCTGAGTGTCATTCTGTTGCTCAATGACAGACTCTTCAGGCTGATTCTTCACTGTAGACTGAGGATCAGGATTATCTTCATCAGGACTGATGGTGTGCTGAGTGTCCTTCTGTTACTCAATGACAGACTCTTTATGCTGATTCTTCACTGTAGACTGAGGATCAAGATTATCTTCATCAGGACTGATGGTGTGCTGAGTGTCCTTCTGTTGCTCAATGACAGACTCTTCAGGCTGATTCTTCACTGTAGACTGAGGATCATGATTATCTTCATCAGGACTGATGGTGTGCTGAGTGTCCTTCTGTTGCTCAATGACAGACTCTTTACGCTGATTCTTCACTGTAGACTGAGGATCATGATTATCTTCATCAGGACTGATGGTGTGCTGAGTGTCCTTCTGTAGCTCAGGGACAGACTCTTCAGGCTTTTTGCTGATCGGAGGAGGTTTGGTTGATCTCATTCTGTTTGAACCATCATCTTCATGCAGAGTGTTTGCTTCAGGTGTCTGTTGTTCTGAAGCTGGAAATAAAGGAGAGTTTAAAGAAGGAGAAACAGCTCAAAGAGTTTACCAAAAGGTAGTAGATGTTTCTGTTGTGGTCAGGTGAAAGTGTGGCTTATGCCTAGTTCCACTTCATTTAGAATGAAAATGTCCAAAGAAATCTTACTTGAATTTTTATTTTTATTTATTTTTTGTCTGCTGATTATTTTAGCAGCTTTTTATTGTACTGTTAAGGGTGCTGAAACCAGGGGACAGTCTACAGGAGACACATGAATCACATTTCAGATCATCATGCTGTCACTGACCTTCTTTCACTGAAATCATGAAATACTGTGATACTCACGTCGCTCTCTGCGTCTGTACACGAGTAAACAGGCTTCTGAACTCCTGTGGAGAAACACACACTTTAAGATCCGCTCAGATATGAGCTCACAGAAACACTAATATCTGTCATGAACAAAGTCTCTAAAGCTTCTGTGATCAGAAATAAAACTGATACCTGTGTGTGGAGCTCTCGTTTCTGAAGACGCCGTTCAAGGAACGCTTTGAGGAAAAAATAACATGAGATGTGAGTAATTATACAAACACACTAATGAAATCCCACATACACTAATGCTTCAGTGACACAGTAAAGTGTGTGCATGTTGTGGCGAGCAGGACGAGGACGAGGGCCGTGAGAGAACAGCGTGAGGCCGGTGATATGATTACTGATGAGCTTCACCTGCGCGCCGCACCGTCTCGTATCTCACAGAGGAGCTTCAGAAGCATAGGAGGAGGAGTGATGACAGTGAAGGACGAGAGAGGACCAGGCCTGGACTTGTGTTGTGTTTTGTCTATGTGTGTGTGTGTGTGTGTGTGTGTGTGTGTGTGTGTGTGTGTGTGTGTGTGTGTGTGTGTGTGTGTGTGTGTGTGTGTGTGTTTGTTTATGTGTGTGTGTGTTTGTTTATGTGTGTGTGTTTGTTTATGTGTGTGTGTGTGTGTGTGTGTGTGTGTGTGTGTGTGTGTGTGTGCGGCAGTCGTCCGTGAGGGACTGCCACCTTTACTTTCGTTTTGTGTTTGTTTATTATTAAAGTCTTTAAAGGTTCGCTGGTTCCCGCCTCCTTCTTCCCACAACAACTAACCTCGTTACACATATACATACAGTATTAATATATATATATATCTGTACCTCTGATACACTGCGGTCCTCAAATCGACGCCAGATTTCATCTTCACATCTGATGTCTGCATTATAACGTCCGCCACCTCGAGGTGTTTTCCTGTAGTTTACTACGGCATAGAGCTCATACTCATGGCAGAGAACCTGTAACAGCAGGAGGAATTATGTTCATTATGTTAGTATATTTCTACATTATACAATATTACATTATTCTGTCTTCTTCATCTTAAAGATTGTTGGCCAGAGGAGAACTGAGCGACTGAGTCTGGGTTCTCCCAAGGTTTTTTTCTCCATTCTGCCACTGATGGAGTTTTAGTTCCAATGACGCCTTTGGCTTTTGTCTTGCTTAGTTGGGGACATTTATTTTTAATATTCAACAATATTATTGATCTCCTGCATTGACACCATTATACAAGAACTGAACTGAGCAGGGCCGGGTTTCCCGATAACGATGTATCTTAGCTCTTAAAGGGATACTCCACTTTTTTCGGAAATAAGCTCATTTTACAACTCCCCCAGAGTTAAACAGTAGAGTTTTACAGTTTTAGAATCCATTCAGCCGAACTCCGGGTCTGACGGTACCACTTTTAGCATAGATCATTGATTCAGACGAGTCCAGTAGCATTTCTTTCGAAATGACCAAAGAGTTTCAATATTTTTCCTATTTAAAACTTGACTCTTCTGTAGTTAAACCGTGTACTAAGATCGACGGAAAATGAAAAGTTGTGATTTTCTAAGCCTATATGGCTAGGAACTACTCTCATTCCAGCGTAATAATCAAGGAACTGTGTGGCTGTACCATGAGTGCAGCAGGCGTAATGATATGACGCAGCGCCTGAAAATAGGTCTAATAGGTTAGACAAACTTAGTCCCGGTCACGTTGGAAGAAGTTACCGAGCTGGGGACTATTTTCAGGCGCTGCGTCATATCATTACGCCTGCTGCACCCATGGTACAGCCGCACAGTTCCTTGATTATTACGCTGGAATGAGAGTAGTTCCTAGTCATATAGGCTTAGAAAATCACAACTTTTCATTTTCTGTCGATCTTAGTACACGGTTTAACTACAGAAGAGTCAAGTTTTAAATAGGAAAAATATTGAAACTCTTTGGTCATTTTGAAAGAAATGCTACTGGACTCATCAGAATCAATGATCTGTGCTAAGCTATGCTAAAAGTGGTACCGCCAGACCCGGAGATCGGCTGAATGGATTCTAAAACGGTAAAACTCATCTGTTTAACTCTGGGGGAGTTGTAAAATGAGCTTATTTCCGAAAAAAGTGGAGTATCCCTTTAAGAGCACTTTCTACGTGCAAGGTTACGAACGCTCGCAGCAATTCCACGAGCGTTTCCCAAAAATGAACTTAACATGAACGCGCAAGAACGCGCTCTACGTGCTACTTAAGAGTCGCTGTCCATTCGTGAAGTGCTGAAACATAACCATATATGGAATCATATTCTGAACGTTTAACCTAATAATTGTTATATGTTGTGGATTAGCAATCAAGACAAGTCTATATAAAGCACCTACAGGCGGAGGCACTGATAAAAAAAAAAAAAAAAGTTTAAAATCATTGGTTACCCGTAAGCCAATCACATGACGTTTGGTTATGGCGTGTGTTATGCGCATGCTCAGCTGCATCTAACTTCCACTGTAAACACATGTATGATGCAAAAACTAAACCATCGAGCGAAATACTGGAGTGAACATGGCTGTGAACGACTTTTGCAGTTTATGTGAAGTAAATCTACGCATCCACGGTACAATCAGTGTCTACGTCGTCACGGCTCTCAGCCCGCCCTCTGTTCGTTGATTGGCCGGCTGTTTTCAGGCCGGAGGAAAACTGAAAGCTATTACGCTGTCTCAGACTGAGTACAGAAGTGAAATAAAATTGAGCGGAAGTACGAAGTCTGACGTAGTCAGGCTACCTTTTAGAGGAGATAGAGAGAAACAAAGATGACATTTTTAACAGATTTAAAGGATTTATTTTATTTATTTTTTTGTTCATTCATTTAATTTTGATTAAAATTATTAGATTAAATTATTTCTATTTTTTGTTTTGTTTTCTGACCTTTTTAATTATTTAATTTATACATTAATTTAACCAACAACAAAAAAGAGTAATAAAGTGTACAATAAAGTACAATCAAAACCTTATATTATAATCACATTGCATCTGATAAAGTTAAAGGTGTAATCTGCTGGTTGTCCTGCAGGTGTCCTCATAAATCTGTCTTCTTACGATGCACTTGGGGATGTACGATTACTCCAGAGCACTCGTAGTTCTACGAAGATTTTCAAGTGCTACTTAAGCTACGATGCTTTTGGGAAACAGACCGTAATATTAAGATCAGTCGTACGATCATTTTTACGATCAACTTAGGCGTACGATGCTTTTGGGAAACGCAGCCCTGGACGATGACATCACGGTTTTCTCCAGAGCAGTGATATATAAATGAACTAAATTATTTATTTTTATTTTTATTTTTTACAGCAGAAATGAAGCATCACTGAGCTTACTTAAGCAGGACTGTGACGCCATTTTCTTCTGGAAACAAACTTTGTTGCATTATTTTCCTGTTATCTCTGTAAAGCTGCTTTGATACAATCTGTATTGTAAAAAGCGCTGTATAAATAAAGGTGACTTAACTTAAAATCCACCAATCAGATCTTCTGTGCTCTTTTTAATTTGCATCAAGTTTAATAAAAGCACAGATGAATTGAAAACAGCCGCAACAGAATTACAGTCTTTAACTTCAGCAAGAAAATATAATGAATTTAAAATGAACCCGAATTCATAAAGACTACAATGACAAAAGACTGTGTGTATCTAAAGCGGTTGTGATGTGTGTGTCTGTAAAGCATTAAACCGAATCACTGCAACAGACACTCATATTATTGTTAGTACCGTGATATGAGGACGAATGATCGCTTCCTGGTCATTTCTACTGGAGCTCGACTCATATGAGCTCTTCATCATCTCAGATCTCTTCAACACAACAATCATGTGTTCTGGAAACTTGATCATTTCCCTTTTCTGTGGAGATAATAATAATATATTAGTGCAGCATTAATGAATTGTGCTGCTTTTCTTCACAAGATACTTTCAGCATTTGAGGCAAATATCACAGTGAAACTGCTTGATTTGGCAGATTTCAGGGATGTTTTTAATTGACGTTCACATGAAATTCAACTATTTTTAAAGTGATAATTTCTCTGTTAAATTAGCATTAAAGTTCCACACTTGAAGATCTAATATACACTAGAAAAGATACTCACGGTCTCACTGTCTGTAGTTCTCCTACAGTGATCACAGTTCACTGAATCCACTCTCTTATTTTCACGAGCATATGCCTGTAAAGCATCTTCCTACATTTGCAAGAAAACAATGGAAAACGAAAGAAAGATTTCAGGATGAGACGGCAGAATAAAGTTGCTTTAGATCAGTATCTGTGCAGAGGAATCAGTTCTGTAGAGATTCACTCAGAAGAGCAAAGATCTGCTCACCACATCCGAAGAGGTCTGAAGAGACACTGTCAATGAGAGGAAATCCTCCAAGGTTTCTTCTGGATTGTGTCTGTATGACCTGCATGTTCTCGTCTTCTTCATAGTGCACTTAAAAAGCTACACAGATGTGAAGAAACAGACTTTAGTGATGATCCACAGATATACGTGTGCTTTCACTGTTAAAATGATCATTCTCTGCAGTTCAGCCTCCAGCACATTAGACTGCTGATAAACCTTTAATTGTGTCTCATGCCAACAAATGATAGTCAAGGATCCGAGTGAAGTAAGTTTGTAGAGGAGATCTAAACCAGATATGAGGCAATAATGTCTCTGAGCGTTCTCTGAGAAACACTTCCAGAGCTGAACTGCTGTGAGATGATGATAGATGGCCCTCATGAAGGAGACAAAAGATGACAGAATAACCCAGAAGAAACTAGTTACCTCAGAGGATCCAGGAGTCTTTTTAATGATCAAATCTAGAAGTTCTGCTGCATCTCGTTGTTCATGAACTTTGGGTTTGATGGAGAGAAAGCAAATAACAATCAAACACTTATATTGAATAACTTTCATCAGCAGAAACATTGACTGAATGCTGGAAACAGCAATAAAGAGACCAACCGTCTGTAATGCCGAGGCTCTTCGTGACTCCAGCTGCTGAAACTGCAGTTTTCTGTTGTGTTTCTAATTCACTGAACAACTTCTTCAACTCTTCACCCAAGTGTCCATCAGATGAACCGTCTCTGTCCAAACTACAGAAGACATTGAGTGTTTATCGATCGGCTGTATGTCATGTTGTTTCCACTGCTGGAAGTGAAAGATGTTTCTTTACCTCTGGACATGTTGCCTGAATCCCTTCGTCATGAAGAGCGTCTGAAGAACTGCATTCAAGTAGGAGGAGGTGTTCCCTTGATTCTCCAGCCCACAGTATCCTGATATGAGAAACACATTAACACTGGACTGACGTCCATCCAGCTGACCGGAGAAACTCCAGAAACACATCCAGCAGATCTTACAACATACAGAGCCATCGAGTGTCCATCGAGATCAGAAACTGATCAACTATTTAAAAGCAAATGTTGGCTAGGTTTAAAAGAGAGTAGGTCTGGACATAGTCAATCAATATTCATCCGCTTCGACAGCAATGAAATGAAATGTGAGAAAAGAAGTCATCTATGACTGTGTGTTAATAATGTCCATCTTCAGAAAACACTCCCAATATGAACGGTTGTGTGAACTGCAGAGAACTCACTGAAGATCAGACTGTTTCTCACAGAAAACAAACCGGATCATTGTGAGAAACACAGACAGTAACGTGAGGCATCAATGCTGTTCTTCTCCACAGGGTTTCAGGGATGGAGAAAGTGTTTTCTCTCTGTACAGCTCTACTCTAATCATGATTCACACACTCTTTACTGATGGAGATGTTCAGATCAGATGAAGGGTTCATGTCTTACTTCTGTTCTTGGCTGTTGAGTCAGTCTTCTTTGTGTTTGAGAGACTCTGGAGATGATCGTCTCTGGGTTTCTGTGTCTTCTGGCTCTGAAATATGTTTTAGAGGAACTTGATCACACTCAAAGACTGTTTACACACACAATATATCTGACTAAATGACTAGATGATGAGTTGGTAACGACTGTTGAACATCTTTACAATCTACAACTGCATTATATTCTGTGTCCACAGACCCAACACTGCTGAATAACAGCAGTACAACAGAATATCATTATTAAATTAAATAACTACTATAACGTAAAACATATAATATAATATATATATATATATTATAACATAAAATATCTAATGTAAAGTTATCTGTGTAAAACAAGCACACGAAGCTCAAACGATGTGTGTTCACAATGAAACCCCTAATAAAACACACATAACCTTTCCAGCAGCAACTGGGGTCACTTTACTGGCCATCATCAATCGCTGAACTTCACGTCTGTGGAGGAAAATAAAACACTCTTTTAAAATGAGCAGTTGATAAATATCACCATCATATCAGAAGAGTGTGTGAATAAGCTGGAGAGACTTTGATGATTCTCACATCCAGTCCAGAAAGAGTTGACACATGTCACTTTATAAATGCTGTTTAAAGATTCTCATCATGACATGAAAAACATTCTCAATCTTTCTAGCTGAAAATCTGTAGACTAATGAGCAGCACTGAAGTGATGACACGCACACACACACACACACGCACACACACACACACACTACTCTGAAGCTTTACACCAGCGCTGTGCTACTTACATTAGTTCAAAATAATCTTATCAAAACTGAAGCCCAATTCAGTTCTAATGACGCAAACCACAGAAACCAACAGAATAATGTACATATTTGACAGAATAAATTCATTACCTCTGATCTTCTCCAGTGTCTCCAGCTGCTGCAAGACAAAATGAAAAGCACAAATTCTACATAAGCCAATCAATATTCATCAGCTTTAACAGTCATGAAATGAACTGTAATCTGGTAATGATCTTCTCTGATGGTTACGTGTTCCCATGCCATAGACCTTGACTGTGCAAAGCTCTGTCCAATCTATCAGCTAATGTAATGCAAAGCCAATCAGCATCTTAAAGGTCCCGTTTTTCCTGTGTTTTTGAAGCTTTGATTGTGTTTACAGTGTGCAATATAACATGTTCATGTTTCGCGTGTAAAAAAACACAGTATTTTTCACACAATTTACTGATCTGTACACCGCTGTTTTCACTGTCCTATAAACGGGCTGATGACTTCCTTGTTCTATGAAGTCCCTCCTTCAGAAATACCGTACGTAACGAGTTCTGATTGTGCCAGCGGTTCCTGTGTTGTGATTCGACAGCAGCTTAGCGCACGTTCAGCCCGGAAAGGTCACGCCTCTTACCATAACGTGGAGATGCATGCGCTCAGTGTTACTGTAAACATGTCTTTAATATTACCTTATCAATTTGAGCCGGAATCAGACCCGGAGAGAATTAGAAATTAGGAATTACAGGAACACGAATTAGAACCTGTACAAGCACGACTTTTGCAGGATGTTTCACAATGGTAAGCTGTTTATTTAGTAGTTGTCATACTTTTACGTTTGGCTGTTACCTTGAATTGGTTAAATTGTAATGTTAAATGTTACAAACTGTTATGAAAGCTTGTGGTATATGGTTTTGTCCGTCTGTCGAATTAACGATGGTGTTGTTGAATTTTTAAAATAAGTGCATTGTTTATTCCTACCTTAGTTACACGTGAGCACGAGTTTTGATTAGTAATATATGTTTTATATTTTCGGGAACCGAGTTAAACATAAATTGTAACCATTGATCTCTAAGTACAGCGTCCCTGGGAAGGCCAAACAAAGGTGATTGGACTACAGGATGAAAATAACAGCGTCTCGACGACATGGAGACAAACACACTCTACAAATGCAACTCTTCCTCTTCTCCATGGGAGCGCAACAAGACCACGCCCCCTTTTGTGTATTCCTGTGGGCGGAGCTTAGTCAAAAAACTGTTCTAGTGACATCATTAAAGCAGGAAGTAGAGGGATGTAGTCCAAACCGGTTGTTCGCTGTAGGCTTTGAAAGGGGACTTCTGTTAAATAAAATATCTCACTTGGCATTGAACTTTGAGCTTTATAATTTTACAGATATTATTTATGCTCTAACAGCAACATTACACACTAACTAAAGTTTGAAACATGGGATCACGAAGAACGGGACCTTTAAAACACCAGTTTATCTGCATGATACATGCAAAGATTCTGGAAAGAGACATAAAACCAAAGTAGGAGTGAACTAACCAACTGGATTTATGTTTGTTTAATATATATTTATAAATTAGTACATTTTATTTTATTAATTATTTATCTTTTAAAAGCACTGATCTGGAGTAGCACCTGTAATTTCGTTGTGTCAGTACTCTGTATTTATGCAATGACAAATAAAGCTTGAATTGAATTGAATTGTGTCTGTAACATAAGTTTATTCTCCTATAACTGTAGTCTCAGCCTAAAAATGACATTTTTAGTAAAAACAGGCAAGTAGCTATATAAGGCACTTTGTGTCAAAAATGATTTATGGCCCTTGATTTATGACTTTTATGACATGCGTTTATGACCGGATGTTTGTACACATGGGGGTTTTATGACCACCTGTTTGTTGACCTTTGACTGTGTGTGTGTTTCCAGAATTTTTATGGTTGTGTGTTTATGATTGTAATCTGGTTGGTGTGAGAGGAATGTTTTTTCAGGAGGGGTGTTTTTATTATGGATAATATTCACCGAAGTCCGAAATTATGAATATGAAGAGATCTGTCATGGATTTGTTTTTCAGAGGTGTTTTGACTGTAAACTGCTTGGTGTTACAAGGAAGTGAATGTTTTTTTTGTTTTTTTTCAGGGATGTTTTTATTATTGGTGACGGATAATTTCCACAGATTGGTGAAATGGAAGTTAATGTTTTTGCAGGGATGTTTTTATTAGGCCTATTGGTGGATAATGTTCACAGAATGGTGAAATTATGAACATGAAGAAATCTGTCATGGATTTGTTTTTCAGATGACGATGCAGCTTCCATAATGTCTGTGGGGAGAATAAAAACAGGTGAATGAAATTAAGAAATAGCATAGACAAATTAAAAAGCAGATACAATAACAGATATGTGAAATAAGGTGACATTTATTTAACTATTTATAAAAGTAAGTTTTAACCTTTCAAACACCACATTATATGAGTTAAGAATACAAATGTCTATGTCAGAGTGAATTGTTTTCAGATTACACAGTCACGTGCATAAATAAAACAATTTAGATTATATGAAACAAGATGTTAAATGATCAAGTATAAGTATTTTAATCTAATACACAACAAAACACTGACTTATTGCACTGACTGACTGCATAGATAAAACATAAAATAGTGAATAATAGTTCATATTGAAATGTTAAATGATCATGTATAAGTATTTTAATAGTGAATAATAGTTCATATTATAATGAAATGTTAAATGATCAAGTATAAGTATTTTAATAGTGAATAATAGTTCATATTATAATGAAATGTTAAATGATCAAGTATAAGTATTTTAATAGTGAATATTAGTTCATATTATTTGAAATGTTAAATGATCATGTATGAGTATTTTAATCTAACAAAACACTGACTTACATAGATAAAACATAAAAAACACTGCGTTACACAGATAAAAAATTAAATAGTGAATAATAGTTCATATTATTTGAAATGTTAAATTATCATGTATAAGTATTTTAATAGTGAATAATAGTTCATATTATTTGAATTGTTAAATTATCAAGTATAAGTATTTTAATAGTGAATAATAGTTAATATTATTTGAATTGTTAAATTATCAAGTATGAGTATTTTAATCTAATACACAACAAAACACTGCCTTACATAGATAAAACATAAAATAGGTTGTTTTGTTTGAAATAAGACGTTAAATTATCAAGTGTTTTAAGGTTTAAAGGTGTTGACGTGAACTTACCATCGGTGAAATTAGGAGGTCTTTTTGTCGCTGGTTAAAATATATCATATATCCTTGAATTTAGAACCCTTGAGCAGAAGAGATGTTTGCTCTCCGTTTGCTAAATTGAAAATGAAGATTGGTTCCATCATGGCAGGGGCACAGGCCCTCCCCTTCCTCTATGCGTAGTTGCTATGTATTAACATATAAAAGTCAGGGGTCAAAACAAAAGAGCCAGGAAGTTACATGTTATATAGCCTATCTTATCCAGTGATTGTGCTGATAAGCTAAATCGTCCTCTTCCTGGGTGAGCTGTCCCCCAGCCTGTTGGTCTAGGAGAACGTGTGAAAGAAAGATGAAACCCGCAAATGACACCTCAATTCTGACACCTTTTGAAGATCAGATTTCTTTTTCTAACATTTAAACTTAAACACATTATAGAACACCCTTTGACTTTATGAATACACAAAAATGACAGCTTAATGATTTTTATATTTTGTGCATTTATTTAAAGACTGCATGTAGGCCTACCATTGTGACGTTTGTGTTACCTTACTTCTTTGGCAATATTAAAGGTTTTTATGAAATATTATTTCTATTTTTCAGTACATGTAGTCAGAGTTATAGAAAATAATAATAGTGCAACAAATAAGGTGATTATGTCTTATTTATTTTAATCAGGCTTGTTAAAAGTATGCATGAATGATGTTAGTTCATCTGCGCTACCATGTATTTGCTATAACAATGAAAATATTTGAAAAACCTGTTAAACTCAAGTAACGATGCAATCCTTTAAATCTTAACTTTGAGTGCATCAGAATTAAATGGATGTAAAATTATTATCATGTGACATTTTATTTAACGTGATAGAAAAGACAGTGACACCAATGACACACATAAGACCAAAGATCATTATTCTTCAACCATAATTAAGTAGATGAGACTTAATTGTTACATTTGGCATACAATCTAAATGAATAGCTTCGAATAAAGTTTATCTATAAGTGGGGGTCACCGGTGTCACTGGGGTGTAACACCAGTGATAATTTTCATGAAAAAACCACATCTGATCAGTCATGGTATACTAACTAAATTAAGTTGTTTATTCCATAAGTATTCTAGTTTATTTTCATTTTTATTTTTACAACAGTAAAGTGGGTCATACCAGTGAGTTCAACTAAAGCTTCATATGAAATCATGAGATAAATGAGAAGATTTTTGATAACTGAAAAGAGGCCATGGGTCTTTCTTCATAGATATTCATGAATTTGGAAGAAGGAAGTCGAGTGATGTCATCAGTATGATTTTTATTTTAAAATATTAGATTTTGTTGAACGGTAACGCCAGTGACACAACTCCAGGGGACCACTACTTTCAAATATTAAAAATCAAATATTGCCACATAGATGGCTCAAGACGACGTAATTGGTCAAATAACATACTGTTTTATTTTAAAATGTAAAGAAATTGTAACCCTAAAGTGTTTTTCAAGTGTGATATTTCTGTAAAGGCTAGGGACAGAAAATGGACGTTGCCTTAAAATCCCCCAGAAATGATTTTGCATAAATTTTACCCGAGCTATACAATTTTAAAGCAAAGACTGTGCTTAGTCATCTTAAATCTTATTTATCCAAAGATATTCAAACAGTATTTTGTCCACCGACACACACCAGCATGATGTATTTGTGGCGTGCGTATGTATCTGTATATGCGTGCGTGTATGAAAAAGTATCCTAAATGAAAACCGTGCAACCCAGTGTCACAAAAGGACTTGTAGTCTATATATGCATTATAATTAGATTTTCCACTTTAAAGTGTTAGTTTCTTTGTTCATGATTTTTTTTAATATATATTTTTCTAAATAAAAATCTGTACATTTATACACGTTTATATTATTTTTGTCTATTTAAATTTTATTTACAAACTCACCACACACACACACACACACACACTAATGGCCATTAGCTGTAATTTATTCAAAGCCATCTTTTTCTGAAAAGATGACACCTTACACTTGAAGACCGCACATTGTTTTAGAATTTTACAGTCAAAAACAAATTATGTGAAAATCACCAATTGTAGCTTCAGATTCTAAAGGGTTTATTCACTGTTCTCAAACCAAGCTCATGCTCCACTCGTCACAATGGTGGTAACCCCCAAAAACCAAAATACCAGAAACTTTTCTAAACTATAGCAAAACAAAACATTAAACATTACTAAATCTCCCACTTAACATTAATCTGGTTCAAAACAATTTTAGCATTTACTCTCCCCTTTAAGTGTCATGGCAAAGCATGCTGGGGAATAGAGATCCCAGCCCCGTTTCAGTTAAATTTAAGTTTGTCTAATTAAAATAAACAAGTTCATAGAACTCAAAACAATTAAACAATTCAATATAATTAAAATGTGTAAGTTTTGTGAACTCAAAAGAAAAGAAAATTCATTAATACTCATAAAAGTTAATTTGATTGAACTAATTTGTATAATTTAAGCTGGCCCTACTCAACCAATTCATTATTTTGAGCATTAGGGTTTACAGAAAATCAGCACACATAAGCCTCTGTGGTCCATGATGTAGCATAAGTAAAGTTGTCTTGAGTGGATATGTAATTGTACTCGTCTTGAGGTCTTCAGAAGTCATAACTTCAGGGGTCAGTGGGGATCCCCGAGAATATTTAATTTCCCTTAAAACCAAAGATTAAGCTAAAAGAATATAGTTTCCAGTGTTCCCTACCAAAATCAAATAGTGTATACAATTTGTATTACACATTTTTTGTTGTGTTCTGACACAATGTCATTAATTGGTACTTTTTCTTTTATAAAATTTACTTTTCTTACGTCTACAAAGTATCAATTTCAATTCACATTCTGATACACATACGACTGTTACATTTAAAACAAATCCCTCAATTAAGTTACGCATTACGAGTCAAGGTGTCGCAGACACACAATTTGTCATGTTTGTCTTCACAATGGGTGTTTCTTTTTAGAAAAACAGTCTTTGTCCCTCATCAGTTTAACATATCTTAATTTTTCGCGATTATAAATATTGATTAGCATCAGCTCACAGCTCAATTGTTACCAAATGCTAATGAAGAGATAATCTACACAGAATGTCACTGTCACATTAGTTTGCTATTACCAGTGATAGTGGCTCTGGTAACGTCACATGACTGTGAGTACACATATAAACCACAAAGTTTTGACTATGAAGCAAAAAACAAAAACAGTAATTAGTTGTAGCAGTATGGAGATTGAGATGTATGTTTCTTTGATTTTGTTCTCATTTTTCTAAAACAGACTGTTTTAAACTGTTTACCACGGTTTCATTCTTAACATCACCATTCTTATTGTAATGCCGGGTGTTATTGTAATGTTTTGGGTAGTGTTTTCTTTACACTTTCCCCTGGATATCTGTTTCCTATGTAATGTTAGTGAACTCGAGGTCTTCTCGTCTTCTATTTGTTCATATACAACAGTATTCACATGAATTTGCTTGATTTAATAACTTCCAATGCTGTGTATTATATCCATATATGTGTAACATAACGCCAACATGTATTGAAAAGACCATTGTGTTACAGCAAAACCACTATTTGTAGAATGATATTGTAATGTATCAAGTTGTTGCCTCTGTTTTTCTGTTACTCGACATTATCTCAGTGTTTCTGGCTATATGTTTATTTGTTTGTTTAACCGTGATTCAATTTTCACACCTCAAATCTTACAGACGTAATGTTTATTCAGAATTTAGACTACTGGTTAAAAGTCGACGTGTAGGGTTATATACAATCGGTACATTGTGTTTCAATTTCACTATAGCTACAATTTAATAAACACTTCAGGCGCTGAACTTTAACATTTTAATCTTTGGTAAAAGTTCAATTAAAGTCTGCACAAAAAGAAATTCCATCCTATCTGTCCATTCTAAATGTATGTTATGGATCTATTGCGAACAATTCACCCGTGCATATGTCTTGACCGTGTAATGTTTAATCAAAATTTTGTTGGAAAATATGGTAGATTTACTTCTGTTGCAACAGGCTCAACAGGGTTATGTGGCATTTAATTAACATTGTTTATTTCGGTAGAATTAAGTTTATTACATAAGGTTAATTCAATGTCATTTAGTAGAATCAGGTTAACATTCTTAATTTTGTCCAAAACTATTAAGTTCAATTATCCTAAATTTATATCAAACAAAAATGAAAACAAATAATCCAATTATTTAATTGATTCTTTTATTTAGTGAATGCATTCAGCAATTTTACAACTTTTACAAATGTTATCTAATAACAAAACCTTTTACAAAATATTTGCTCTGTAAAGACTCTTAATGTTAAGCATTTGTTAGAATACGGTTATGTTGCATCCAATGTATGTCTGAAGTAGTTGTTTGTATTATTATTAAAACCACTTTAATTGTTGTTAGCACATCCTCACCCAAGCACAAGGTCAACACTTCATCACAATGGTAACCTCCAAAAACACTAACATATCAGAAACTCTTTTAAATATAAACATTAAAGAACATTAATCATTAACAAGTCACCAATTTTTCATCATGATGAAAAAACACATACAATAAGGTTTTTATTTTAAATTTAAACCCCTATCCAGTCCTGTGCAAAGCATGATGGGGAGGGGAAATCCTGTTCCTAGTTTTCTATATCGCTATTTTAACACAACTAATCTCATTTATGTAATCTCAACGCAAATGGATTAAGTAAAACGGTTAAAAAGAAGAGTGTTGAATTAACTGAATTAAGTAAACTGAGCAAGCATCAAATGTTATTTTTGGTCTACTTAACTGAAACATGTTCTTTCGACATGAAAATATTGAGTTAAGCCAAACACAACTGTTTCAAGTCAGTTTAACGCAATGCATTGTGTTTGAATGAGAAAGCTAATACAACGGTGTTAAATGAAAATTATTTTTAAATAAACTGTTCAACAGGAGGGCGAGTGACCAAGACCCCACCAGAATGGGTGCTGCCTGTAGTCTAAAGAGCTGTATGGAATTCATGTTTAAAGGACATTACGACAGATGACCATACTGATGAATAAGATTATTGCGGATGCAGCATGCGTCGATCATCCATGTATGGAAGACACAACGCGTGAAGCAAATTTCAAGAAACAAATGGTGAATATAAGAGGACTGGCTAATTCATGGGATAATTTTACGGACAAATGTGTAAATGGGGCCGATCCGCCCCGTGTAATGATAAAAGAGTTTCTAGATATGATGTGTGAATCACAATGTCTGCTCGGGATCACAGACGTGTTGTGTACGTGTACGTATGTATTGGATGTATGTACGGAGTTGGCCTTGAGTTCACAACCATATGACCCCGATAATGCTGCACTGTAAAAAATGTTACTGCTATTTACTTAAAAAAATTATGGTAACAATATTACACATAATATTTTTGAGTAGTTAAAGCTTGATTTCATTCATGGAATCTACCTGAATAAATCATGTAAAACGCCCTAATTTATTTAGTCTATGACACAATTTTTTAGTGAAATGTGCTTCTCAAAATTGTGTGAAGTCAAGTGAATGGATATGACCAGTTTATATTTAACTTTGAGATATATTGTTTTATAAAAAGACCATATACTGCTAGAACAGCACAGAATCAATTACTGCACTATCATTAGCAGCGTTATTGCTACATGTATATAACAATATGCTTCATAACATTAAATAAATGCAGTTATTCACAACCTAACCATAAGCCCTACTCTTCTGCACAATGGTAACGATCAAAACTTTAACATAATAGAAACTCTTTCAAATGTCAAACATACCTGAACATTAAACATTAACAGATGTTTCCCTTTACTCAAAAACACATGAAATAACACTTAATTTCAAGATTTACTCTCCATTTCCAGCCATGTGCAAAGCATGCTGGGAACAAACAATGGTGTGTCTAAATAAAACCGCATAAATGAGCTAATTTTCTTAAAATAAATAGGTATCCCCTTTTCCTTGTTTTTTATGAAAAAGAGTTACAAAAAATAATTGTGGGTAAAAACAAATCTTTTAAGGTGGAAAAGATTTTAGGTCAGAAAAAACAAGGAAAATCTACGCTTGTTTTAGTGAAATGGCTAGGCTGGCCAGCTAAATTCAATAGTTATATTGATAAAAAAGCACTGGTGGACTTACAAAAGCCTTAAAACATATGCTCGCTTACGGGTGAGATCATACGTGTGCCGGATGACCATGGATGATCATGGGTTCTATGTTACGTTACCGTGTAACGCGTCATCGTCGGTTTATCCTGAAAATCGCATATCCCGCTATACAACCAGGTTAGCAAAAACTATAATAAGGTTTCAGATTGGTTGGCCAGAGAGGATGCCTATACATTACACAGAACCACCCCTCTAAAATACAAGCGCAATAGATTTGTGGTGTATGCAATAGATGCCCAGTTCTAAGTGGATCTTGTTGACATGTCCGCCTATTCCAAGGAAAATGATAATAATAAATATTTACTGACGTGCACTGATGTATTTAATAAGTACACATGGGTCCGTGTGCTGATGAATAAGAGTGGTATCGAGGTTACTAAAGCATTTGTGTCTATACTCGAAGAGGGTCGTGTTCCGCAGAAATTGCAGACGGATCAGGGGAAGGAGTTTTTTACCAATAATTTTCATTTACAGTTTTTTTGGATTGCTTACACACTAAAATTAAAAGTAGTACACTATTAGCAAAACCTTACACTCAAGAAGCAAAACATCAGCCCATATTTGCACAACTATAAGCACATTGTCAACCTCACACTTGTTGCAAAACTCTACACACAGTGATTTGCAAAACACTAAACACACTTAACATACATTACACACAAAAATCTATCATTAAGTCACTTCCTTGCAATACCAAAGCACTAACTGTCAAATTACCGCACCGTCCAACCAATTGGTTCAACACAGTCATCAGGTGTGCAAACACTTGTTTGCTTAATTGTAGACACACCAATCAGGTGTATAAGCACTATAAAAAGCAGCAGTCATTCAAGAGTGCAAGTTTCTTACCAAGGTGACTTGCTAATGACAACATTGCCTACGATGTTGATGAAATTCTCTGGCCAGATCCAGCTAGGCGAAGAGACAATGTGTAGGTTTTTTTTTTTTTTTTTTTACAGTAAACTTCCAGTACAATACGTAAAGTGACATTTTGTTACAGTAGTATGAATCTCCATGTCAACATTTTGGGCGTGTTGAGAAATAAATGAGTTTCTTCACTATGCAACATTGGTCTTGTGTAGTGTTTGGTGAATTTACATTATATTTGTACTTTGTTGATGGTACCCATACACAAAAGAAATTTATTTGAAATATATTTTCAGAGTATTTTTTGGAATATATGCAAACATTTGAAATTGGCCCAATAAATATATTTCACACTTACAGTAACATCATATATTTTTTGTTATATTTCAGAATATATTTCAATGTACAGTATTATTTTCTGTATGGGTCCCCAAAAGTGTCAAAAATAAATGTGGCATATATTCAAAATACATTGAAATATAACAAAAATATATGATGTTAAGTGTGAAATATATTTATTGGGGCAATTTCAAATATTTGCATACATTCCAAAATATACTCTGAAAATATATTTCAAACAAATTTCTTTTGTGTATGAGTAGCATACTCTAATCATAGGGAAGTAGAAGTGCTAAAAGTGTTTTAGGTTTATCACAGCAGAGTGTAACTCGTGAAAACAGAGTATAGTAATGTGAAACGTGTGTGTTTCATATGGTAACAAAGTGTGGTTTTTAAACAGAAGTGTATAGTTTTTACAAGAGTGTTTAATTATGCAAAGGATCTGTAGTGTTTTGCTAATTGGGTGTGTGGTTATGCTAATTGTGTGTAGTGTTTTGAAAACACGGGCCCTGTTTTGAAAATCGTGCTTAAGCAATCCAAAAAAACTGTAACACCGTTGTATTAGCTTTCTCATTCAAACACAATGCATTGCGTTAAACTGACTTGAAACAGTTGTGTTTGGCTTAACTCAATATTTTCATGTCGAAAGAACATGTTTCAGTTAAGTAGACCAAAAATAACATTTGATGCTTGCTCAGTTTACTTAATTCAGTTAATTCAACACTCTTCTTTTTAACCGTTTTACTTAATCCATTTGCGTTGAGATTACATAAATGAGATTAGTTGTGTTAAAATAGCGATATAGAAAACTAGGAACAGGATTTCCCCTCCCCATCATGCTTTGCACAGGACTGGATAGGGGTTTAAATTTAAAATAAAAACCTTATTGTATGTGTTTTTTCATCATGATGAAAAATTGGTGACTTGTTAATGATTAATGTTCTTTAATGTTTATATTTAAAAGAGTTTCTGATATGTTAGTGTTTTTGGAGGTTACCATTGTGATGAAGTGTTGACCTTGTGCTTGGGTGAGGATGTGCTAACAACAATTAAAGTGGTTTTAATAATAATACAAACAACTACTTCAGACATACATTGGATGCAACATAACCGTATTCTAACAAATGCTTAACATTAAGAGTCTTTACAGAGCAAATATTTTGTAAAAGGTTTTGTTATTAGATAACATTTGTAAAAGTTGTAAAATTGCTGAATGCATTCACTAAATAAAAGAATCAATTAAATAATTGGATTATTTGTTTTCATTTTTGTTTGATATAAATTTAGGATAATTGAACTTAATAGTTTTGGACAAAATTAAGAATGTTAACCTGATTCTACTAAATGACATTGAATTAACCTTATGTAATAAACTTAATTCTACCGAAATAAACAATGTTAATTAAATGCCACATAACCCTGTTGAGCCTGTTGCAACAGAAGTAAATCTACCATATTTTCCAACAAAATTTTGATTAAACATTACACGGTCAAGACATATGCACGGGTGAATTGTTCGCAATAGATCCATAACATACATTTAGAATGGACAGATAGGATGGAATTTCTTTTTGTGCAGACTTTAATTGAACTTTTACCAAAGATTAAAATGTTAAAGTTCAGCGCCTGAAGTGTTTATTAAATTGTAGCTATAGTGAAATTGAAACACAATGTACCGATTGTATATAACCCTACACGTCGACTTTTAACCAGTAGTCTAAATTCTGAATAAACATTACGTCTGTAAGATTTGAGGTGTGAAAATTGAATCACGGTTAAACAAACAAATAAACATATAGCCAGAAACACTGAGATAATGTCGAGTAACAGAAAAACAGAGGCAACAACTTGATACATTACAATATCATTCTACAAATAGTGGTTTTGCTGTAACACAATGGTCTTTTCAATACATGTTGGCGTTATGTTACACATATATGGATATAATACACAGCATTGGAAGTTATTAAATCAAGCAAATTCATGTGAATACTGTTGTATATGAACAAATAGAAGACGAGAAGACCTCGAGTTCACTAACATTACATAGGAAACAGATATCCAGGGGAAAGTGTAAAGAAAACACTACCCAAAACATTACAATAACACCCGGCATTACAATAAGAATGGTGATGTTAAGAATGAAACCGTGGTAAACAGTTTAAAACAGTCTGTTTTAGAAAAATGAGAACAAAATCAAAGAAACATACATCTCAATCTCCATACTGCTACAACTAATTACTGTTTTTGTTTTTTGCTTCATAGTCAAAACTTTGTGGTTTATATGTGTACTCACAGTCATGTGACGTTACCAGAGCCACTATCACTGGTAATAGCAAACTAATGTGACAGTGACATTCTGTGTAGATTATCTCTTCATTAGCATTTGGTAACAATTGAGCTGTGAGCTGATGCTAATCAATATTTATAATCGCGAAAAATTAAGATATGTTAAACTGATGAGGGACAAAGACTGTTTTTCTAAAAAGAAACACCCATTGTGAAGACAAACATGACAAATTGTGTGTCTGCGACACCTTGACTCGTAATGCGTAACTTAATTGAGGGATTTGTTTTAAATGTAACAGTCGTATGTGTATCAGAATGTGAATTGAAATTGATACTTTGTAGACGTAAGAAAAGTAAATTTTATAAAAGAAAAAGTACCAATTAATGACATTGTGTCAGAACACAACAAAAAATGTGTAATACAAATTGTATACACTATTTGATTTTGGTAGGGAACACTGGAAACTATATTCTTTTAGCTTAATCTTTGGTTTTAAGGGAAATTAAATATTCTCGGGGATCCCCACTGACCCCTGAAGTTATGACTTCTGAAGACCTCAAGACGAGTACAATTACATATCCACTCAAGACAACTTTACTTATGCTACATCATGGACCACAGAGGCTTATGTGTGCTGATTTTCTGTAAACCCTAATGCTCAAAATAATGAATTGGTTGAGTAGGGCCAGCTTAAATTATACAAATTAGTTCAATCAAATTAACTTTTATGAGTATTAATGAATTTTCTTTTCTTTTGAGTTCACAAAACTTACACATTTTAATTATATTGAATTGTTTAATTGTTTTGAGTTCTATGAACTTGTTTATTTTAATTAGACAAACTTAAATTTAACTGAAACGGGGCTGGGATCTCTATTCCCCAGCATGCTTTGCCATGACACTTAAAGGGGAGAGTAAATGCTAAAATTGTTTTGAACCAGATTAATGTTAAGTGGGAGATTTAGTAATGTTTAATGTTTTGTTTTGCTATAGTTTAGAAAAGTTTCTGGTATTTTGGTTTTTGGGGGTTACCACCATTGTGACGAGTGGAGCATGAGCTTGGTTTGAGAACAGTGAATAAACCCTTTAGAATCTGAAGCTACAATTGGTGATTTTCACATAATTTGTTTTTGACTGTAAAATTCTAAAACAATGTGCGGTCTTCAAGTGTAAGGTGTCATCTTTTCAGAAAAAGATGGCTTTGAATAAATTACAGCTAATGGCCATTAGTGTGTGTGTGTGTGTGTGGTGAGTTTGTAAATAAAATTTAAATAGACAAAAATAATATAAACGTGTATAAATGTACAGATTTTTATTTAGAAAAATATATATTAAAAAAAATCATGAACAAAGAAACTAACACTTTAAAGTGGAAAATCTAATTATAATGCATATATAGCCTACAAGTCCTTTTGTGACACTGGGTTGCACGGTTTTCATTTAGGATACTTTTTCATACACGCACGCATATACAGATACATACGCACGCCACAAATACATCATGCTGGTGTGTGTCGGTGGACAAAATACTGTTTGAATATCTTTGGATAAATAAGATTTAAGATGACTAAGCACAGTCTTTGCTTTAAAATTGTATAGCTCGGGTAAAATTTATGCAAAATCATTTCTGGGTGATTTTAAGGCAACGTCCATTTTCTGTCCCTAGCCTTTACAGAAATATCACACTTGAAAAACACTTTAGGGTTACAATTTCTTTACATTTTAAAATAAAACAGTATGTTATTTGACCAATTACGTCGTCTTGAGCCATCTATGTGGCAATATTTGATTTTTAATATTTGAAAGTAGTGGTCCCCTGGAGTTGTGTCACTGGCGTTACCGTTCAACAAAATCTAATATTTTAAAATAAAAATCATACTGATGACATCACTCGACTTCCTTCTTCCAAATTCATGAATATCTATGAAGAAAGACCCATGGCCTCTTTTCAGTTATCAAAAATCTTCTCATTTATCTCATGATTTCATATGAAGCTTTAGTTGAACTCACTGGTATGACCCACTTTACTGTTGTAAAAATAAAAATGAAAATAAACTAGAATACTTATGGAATAAACAACTTAATTTAGTTAGTATACCATGACTGATCAGATGTGGTTTTTTCATGAAAATTATCACTGGTGTTACACCCCAGTGACACCGGTGACCCCCACTTATAGATAAACTTTATTCGAAGCTATTCATTTAGATTGTATGCCAAATGTAACAATTAAGTCTCATCTACTTAATTATGGTTGAAGAATAATGATCTTTGGTCTTATGTGTGTCATTGGTGTCACTGTCTTTTCTATCACGTTAAATAAAATGTCACATGATAATAATTTTACATCCATTTAATTCTGATGCACTCAAAGTTAAGATTTAAAGGATTGCATCGTTACTTGAGTTTAACAGGTTTTTCAAATATTTTCATTGTTATAGCAAATACATGGTAGCGCAGATGAACTAACATCATTCATGCATACTTTTAACAAGCCTGATTAAAATAAATAAGACATAATCACCTTATTTGTTGCACTATTATTATTTTCTATAACTCTGACTACATGTACTGAAAAATAGAAATAATATTTCATAAAAACCTTTAATATTGCCAAAGAAGTAAGGTAACACAAGCGTCACAATGGTAGGCCTACATGCAGTCTTTAAATAAATGCACAAAATATAAAAATCATTAAGCTGTCATTTTTGTGTATTCATAAAGTCAAAGGGTGTTCTATAATGTGTTTAAGTTTAAATGTTAGAAAAAGAAATCTGATCTTCAAAAGGTGTCAGAATTGAGGTGTCATTTGCGGGTTTCATCTTTCTTTCACACGTTCTCCTAGACCAACAGGCTGGGGGACAGCTCACCCAGGAAGAGGACGATTTAGCTTATCAGCACAATCACTGGATAAGATAGGCTATATAACATGTAACTTCCTGGCTCTTTTGTTTTGACCCCTGACTTTTATATGTTAATACATAGCAACTACGCATAGAGGAAGGGGAGGGCCTGTGCCCCTGCCATGATGGAACCAATCTTCATTTTCAATTTAGCAAACGGAGAGCAAACATCTCTTCTGCTCAAGGGTTCTAAATTCAAGGATATATGATATATTTTAACCAGCGACAAAAAGACCTCCTAATTTCACCGATGGTAAGTTCACGTCAACACCTTTAAACCTTAAAACACTTGATAATTTAACGTCTTATTTCAAACAAAACAACCTATTTTATGTTTTATCTATGTAAGGCAGTGTTTTGTTGTGTATTAGATTAAAATACTCATACTTGATAATTTAACAATTCAAATAATATTAACTATTATTCACTATTAAAATACTTATACTTGATAATTTAACAATTCAAATAATATGAACTATTATTCACTATTAAAATACTCATACTTGATAATTTAACAATTCAAATAATATTAACTATTATTCACTATTAAAATACTTATACTTGATAATTTAACAATTCAAATAATATGAACTATTATTCACTATTAAAATACTTATACATGATAATTTAACATTTCAAATAATATGAACTATTATTCACTATTTAATTTTTTATCTGTGTAACGCAGTGTTTTTTATGTTTTATCTATGTAAGTCAGTGTTTTGTTAGATTAAAATACTCATACATGATCATTTAACATTTCAAATAATATGAACTAATATTCACTATTAAAATACTTATACATGATCATTTAACATTTCAAATAATATGAACTATTATTCACTATTTAATTTTTTATCTGTGTAACGCAGTGTTTTTTATGTTTTATCTATGTAAGTCAGTGTTTTGTTAGATTAAAATACTCATACATGATCATTTAACATTTCAAATAATATGAACTAATATTCACTATTAAAATACTTATACTTGATCATTTAACATTTCATTATAATATGAACTATTATTCACTATTAAAATACTTATACTTGATCATTTAACATTTCATTATAATATGAACTATTATTCACTATTAAAATACTTATACATGATCATTTAACATTTCAATATGAACTATTATTCACTATTTTATGTTTTATCTATGCAGTCAGTCAGTGCAATAAGTCAGTGTTTTGTTGTGTATTAGATTAAAATACTTATACTTGATCATTTAACATCTTGTTTCATATAATCTAAATTGTTTTATTTATGCACGTGACTGTGTAATCTGAAAACAATTCACTCTGACATAGACATTTGTATTCTTAACTCATATAATGTGGTGTTTGAAAGGTTAAAACTTACTTTTATAAATAGTTAAATAAATGTCACCTTATTTCACATATCTGTTATTGTATCTGCTTTTTAATTTGTCTATGCTATTTCTTAATTTCATTCACCTGTTTTTATTCTCCCCACAGACATTATGGAAGCTGCATCGTCATCTGAAAAACAAATCCATGACAGATTTCTTCATGTTCATAATTTCACCATTCTGTGAACATTATCCACCAATAGGCCTAATAAAAACATCCCTGCAAAAACATTCACTTCCATTTCACCAATCTGTGGAAATTATCCGTCACCAATAATAAAAACATCCCTGAAAAAAAAAAAAAAAAACATTCACTTCCTTGTAACACCAAGCAGTTTACAGTCAAAACACCTCTGAAAAACAAATCCATGACAGATCTCTTCATATTCATAATTTCGGACTTCGGTGAATATTATCCATAATAAAAACACCCCTCCTGAAAAAACATTCCTCTCACACCAACCAGATTACAATCATAAACACACAACCATAAAAATTCCGGAAACACACACACAGTCAAAGGTCAACAAACAGGTGGTCATAAAACCCCCATGTGTACAAACATCCGGTCATAAACGCATGTCATAAAAGTCATAAATCAAGGGCCATAAATCATTTTTGACACAAAGTGCCTTATATAGCTACTCAGGCACATACTCTGAGGAGATTCAGGAGCTCCTGGAGACCAACGACTCTCAGAGCAAGTAGAGAGGATCGACTGATGCACTCCCTTAAAGTCAACGCCTGCAACACACATACAATATATACATAGATTTTGCGTATAGCCTATCACAAATTATATCATATCTTTCACATGCCAGATATTTGTAAAATGCAGAGAGTAATGATACAATTGAAAATGGCCAGTTTACCGCTTACTATTTTCACAAATAATTTCACGGCCTATTACTAAGTTAGGATTATTATTTAGAAGATCACAGTGAAGTGGGACAGCTGGTCTGACAGGACTAGGACGACATGTAACTGCTTTATGTGATGAAGCCCATGGGTTTGGGCCCAAGGAAGCTCGTTTGTCCTGTATGCAAAATGTCCATAAAAAAATTGGTAAAGTGAAATGTTTGGTGATATAGCGACAATCTTTAACGTACGCTTTGAACATGCAGTCAAGGCAGTCGCAGTTTGACGTGGCCGAGAGAACACAAACTATAAAGTTCATTCAAACCAAAAAAAAAAAAACTCCCTCTTGCAGTTTGCTTTAGCACAGGGATGATTTTTGTGTGAATGTTTGCATGCTCTGATTACGGACATTGAGATGCTGGAAAAAATCTGCCATGTATACCAGTATCCATGAGCCAATCCTCAAAGCAGGAAAGCTCTGACGTTTCACCAGAGAGAAACTCTCTCAGCTCTTTGGCAGCGCATACACACCACTTAACACAGCCCTGCGGGACAGCCAGCGTGCCTCTGAGTGGAGCATCAGCGCCCATTTCTCTGCAGAGTGAACTGAAAAGCTGTGTTTCAAGGGGTGTAATTTAACTGAGTTCAGTTTTTACTACATCCCTCAGCACTTGATGCACATCATCATCAGTTGGTTTGGCCACAAGAGCGTCCCGGGAAGCATACGGTGTGTGGCAACAGCATTGGGCTCTTTCTCTCTGATCAGAGTCATAACGCCGCTGTGCTCACCGGTCATAGCGTTAGCACCTTCAGCACACACTCCAACACACCGAGACCAGTCTATTGAACTCTCCGTCATGAATTGATCCATCATATTAAATCTATATCCTGCCCCGTAGTTCTGCCTTCAAGGGGTTTACAAAAATAAGTTTTTAAGGAAATGAATATAGACCATTAGCTGTGCTTGATTTATATCAGTACTTTCATCCAACTGTAGCACAAAGTATTCACTGGTTTGCAGTTGCTCTAAAAGTTGCAATGCAATATCATTGGCCATCTCACCTATGCGTCTGCTCACTGTATTGAACGACAATGGCAGACAATCTACCTTTCGTGCCGCTTCCTCTCCCAGTAACTCCCAGGCGATGTCTTCTTTAGTAGCTGGTAATAATAATGCCTCGCCAACTGTGTGTGGTTTCTTAGCACACGTGATGTGGAGGGTGTGACGCATTTAAACACCTCTCAGGGAAAAGTACTAGTCTGCCGGGCCGAACACAACTCCTGATGTTTGAAATAGTCAGTCGATTTTCCACCTCATTGGGATGTTTCTTCTGTAGACGGCGTTTGAGCTTGGATGGTTTCATTGGATGGTTTCTTGGAGAGAACACATTGGGGTCCCTCACTCCCTGCTTTAACATACAGGTAAAACCAAACGTAATGTAAGATTTGTCATATATTCTAGTTTTTTGCTTAGCGTTCGCCAAGTCAGATCAACACGAACTGCTTGCAGGAGCAGGATTATAGAAGCACATATATAGCCACTTATTGCTCTGAGTACAAAACTTACTGAGTACAAAACGTTAGGAGTATTTTGGGATAAATACATTACAAGGATCCACTCTTATAAATCCCAAAACTATATGTGGATTTGGTTAATATCTTTAGGATAAAAAATTATGTAAATGTTCTTTGTTGTTGTTTTTTTTACTGTTTATTTGACAGGGACAGGGCACAATTTAAACACTTGCACCAGAGTTAGCTAACAGCTAATTTGCATCTGTTGTTTCCATGGACCCCCTAGTGCCCTCTTGTGGCCGTCTTGGGGTCCGCGCTCCATTTATATTTTCGAGGAGCTAGAGATTTTCAAGCTGCAACATTTTCCTCATGCATTTTGAAACAAAACTTTATTATATATTATTAAATTGTATACATAAAATTATTTTTATTAACAAGTGTCATGTTTTTTTACATTAAGACTATTTAGATCATTACCTGATCATTATGCATGCAATATTCAGAAACGTGTGCAGTTTTAGCTATTATTTTTTTGACTCACTTTTATTAGAATGTAGATTGAAAATAATTTGGTAATATGCTTATTATTTTTTAAATGTGAGAAACAACTGCCTATTGCAAAAAAAAAAAAAAACATTGTTGCAATTCACTATCACAACTTAACTCAATAACTTTCCCAGATTTAACTCAAGATAACTCAAATATCCAAGTTGTCGCTCAATACAACTTCACATTTTAAGTTGACTAAACTTGAAATTTTAAGGCTGCACAAACCCTTTACGAACACAGACATTGTGTAGGCTAATTCTGTCATGTGACACCAGATTTACAGTATATGCGTTAAAGAAAAAAAGGGTTTAAAACTAGTTTTTCGTGACATTTCAAGTATCAACATAGATTTGATGTGCTAAATTTAAACGGAAAAATAGTGTTGACACTTGCATGATAATTATTGCATGATACACTTGTATTGATAATTAGCATATCCATCAGCTATATCGGTAAACATTTTGAAGTGCTAAGAGTGTGTGTTTTTTTGTTGTTTTTTGTTTGGCAAAAAAATCCTGGGATGGAAACCTGGCTAGTGATAGCAGGAAAATGATTCAATGATGCAAACAGAGTTCATTTCTGCTGTACAGCAGCTCTAAAAGAAAATAGTGTGATTGATCAGCTGAAATGTTGATTCAGTTCCGTTGTAAAGTTCATCAATTATTAAATTAGTTCATTTATCTATAAAGCAGCTCTGGAGAAAGCAGTGATGTCATCATCAGCCCAGCTCAGCTCTCATCCAACAGCGTTAGGACAGTCTGATCAATAACACTGTGAATATTAAGTGTCTCCAACTAACCAACAGGTCTAAGGAACAAGAGATAGTTCAGCCACAGGTCTGGCTGTTCATAAAACATTTCTACAACCTCCCGAACCCTCCATACTAGTATTCCAGACCTTCTACTGGATGATCATGTGAGAAGATCTAACCTGACTTCCTCAAACTGGAGCTCTTCTTCTGTTCGGCCAAAGGAAGACCACAGCTTCTGGGGCTGATAAGAAATAAAATAAAATAAAAAACGTTATCAACTTTTAAAAAAATAATTTTCCATTATACAAAACTGAATTATAAAACGGTTAGTTCCAATTCTTGATTCTGATTTTATTCACGATAAAACACAGCTTTGACCGCTTCACATGAATTATTGTCACACAAAAAAAACATGTAAACAAAATTGTCTCTCTTTACTTTCTCAAATCATGTTCTTTGTCTTATTGTAAATAAAACTCTGCAGGACACCACTGTTCCGAAGATATCAATGTTTGCCTTCATAATCTTTCATTAAAGCAATAAGCTCCAATAGGCTGGGTGTTGTTAGGCTTTCCTTAATCTTCTGTGGCAAACTCATTTTTAGCGGAGGACACATTGTTTGTATTTATCCATCTAGACAATTATTTATTAGGAGCTATTGTCATGAGCCAATATTGATTAAAATTAATGTTTTTAAATCCACCCTCTTTAAATTAATTAAAAAGGCATGTTTTGTGATGTAAGAATGTTACCGGTCAGTGATCCTTTGACTGTCTGTATTTTGAACCTGGAGGAAAAAGGACTTGATAAATTAGCAAATCATTTGACGGAAAGGTCTGAAACATATAATATCTTGTTTTTTAAACAAGAGTTCATTTTTATTGTCTCCTGTACTGACATATTACAGATATCAGAACATGAAATTAAATTAATGATTGTTTCTGGATAACAGGTAGACATTAATCACTAAACACACCTCCATGACACACTGTTCCTCTGGGGTCAGCAACACACTCATCAGAGCTGAAGACTCATCAGGAGAGAGTCTGAGTCCAGATTTCAGATGTGTCTTTATCTCCTGGATTAGATAACGGTCATCCAGCTCTTTCAAACAGTCGAACAGGAGACTGCTTTCGACTGCATTTTCTGAAGAGGAATTCATGATCATTGTTTTGATGTGTTGAATTATTTCTTGACTGGATGAAGAGCTTGTTCTCTGTGTCAGGAGGTCAGACACCAGTCTGAAACCCAGCAAGAAGCAGAAGAAGAGATCCATCTGTTTCTGTAAAGCGATGTTCATCACTTTCTGGAGTGAATCGTAGTCTGTGAAGCTCTTCTCTCCAAGCTCAAGCTTCAGACTGGAGAGATCCCTGAGCTGGAGTGGGTTTCCTCCATTAATGACATCAGCCGCATACAAAGCCGCCAGAAACTCCTGTGTTCGGTGATTCATGAAACAGAAGGACTTTCTTTTTTCATCTATCACTTTTATGATTGATGAGCTTGCTTTAACACGTTCAGCACTGAGTTCATAATCTTCATCACAGAAGAGAGAGTTGGCCTTTACCAACAGGTCAAACGCTATTTTCCCCAGAGCGATGATGGTCTCTCTTCTCAGGTTCATCTGAGCTAACAGGAGTTTGCTGTACATCTGAGTGAGAGTCTTGGGGAAATCTGAACCGCCTGTACTGATGATTTCCTCAGGAATCGCTGCGATGATTCTGCAGTAATCTGGTGAATAACACATGCTGTTGATACGTGGAGATTTCTGGATATGACTAATGACTTTATTGGCCATTCTGTGATCACTGATGCTCTTTCTGAAATACTCCTCCTTCTGTTCATCATTAAAGCCCTGGATCTCTGTCACACGATCTATAAACCTTGCAGGAATCTGATTGGCTGCTGCCGGTCTGCTGGTGATCCAGATCTGAGCGTTTGGAAGCAGATTTCCCATCATGAGGTTTGTCAGTAGATCAGAGACTGAGGCTGGTTTGATTGGATCTGTAATCTTCTTTGTGGTTTGGAAATCTAGAGGAACTTTAAACTCATTTAGTCCATCAAAGATCAGCATGATCCTAGACTCAAGATTCAGATGTTCAGTGTTTTCACAGCATTGCTGCAGAAGCTCCATGAAGCTACACTCCTTCACCGTCTCTATGGTAATGTTCAGCTTCTGGAAAGGGATCAGAAATATATAATCGATATCATGGTTTGATTTCTCTTCAGCCCAGTCCAGGATGAACTTCTGCACAGTCAAAGTTTTGCCAATGCCAGCTTCACCCTTCATCAAAACGGTCCTGATTTCAAAAATGTTGTTGCTTATGATTTCTTTTTTAATATTGATGTGAAAATCTGGTTCCTCTGTGATGCGAGGTTCAATGAAGACATCATTCAGTAGTTGTCTTCGACCAGGTGATATTTCTTCACTCAGATACCGAAACTCCTCCATCAGTCTCAGTTTGAACATCTCTGATACTACAGAGACACAAACACAGTTCAGCTACTTTCACCTCACGCTTTTCATTTATCACATTTACATCAGTAACATTATCTAGTTTATATAAAGAACTTTTTTTCCTAAAGACTAGGTAACATAAAACACTGAACTAGAACTTCTGTGCTTCTAGAGTTTGGATAAAACCAACATATTTAACGGAATGATCCATGTTTAAAACTGTTTTACTTTCTTCTGTGAAACATGAAGACATTTTGAAAAATGACAAAAAAATGCATTGCCTTGCAATGAAAGTCAAAGTGGTTTGATATTGTTTGGTTCCCAGTGCTCTTCAAAATACCGTCTCCTATTAGGTTCCATATCAATTATAAAGTACTGCTACTGACCTATAAAGCCCTAAATGGTTTAGCTCCAGTGTATTTAACGGATCTTCTATCGCCTTACAATCCATCACGCTCTTTAAGGTCACAAAACTCTGGGCTTCTGATAGTACCCAGAATATCTAAGTCCACTAAAGGAGGGAGAGCGTTTCCACATTTGGCTCCTAAACTCTGGAATAGCCTTCCTGATCATGTTCAGGGCTCAGACTCGCTCTCCCAGTTTATATCTAGATTAAAGACACATCTCTTCAGCCTAGCATTCATATAATGCATCTCCTAACCTTATACAGTTATACCAGATCAAATGCACATGGTTATCCTTGATTAATGTTATGAACAGCAGCTACGCTAATTATTTTCTATTTGCTTCTCTGTTTTACCTCGGGACGCCCATCAGAGGTAACTAGAGAGTATTTCAGCTCCAGTTTGGATCCAGCCTCTTATGAAGACTTCAGATGATGCTAACTCTGAATCAACATCACCAATGCTGCATCTTTCTAAATTTCATAATTATTTGTTTACTAACAAGACTTTCATTACTTCAATTAGCTCGTTGTTTCTGCCTTATTATTACATTGTTTAAATTAATAAATGTTTAGCTAACTGTGATTTGTATATGTACATTTCTGAAATCCATAACTAAGACAGTTTCCTCTGATAACAGATCACTGTAAATTGTAATCTTTGGACTTTGGATCATTTTCTGTAAAGCTGCTTTGAAATTATGTGTATTGTTAAAAGCGCTATACAAATAAATGTTAATTGATTTAAATTGAATATCAATCAATATTTATCCGCTTCGACAGCAATGAAATGAAATGTGAGTAAAGAAGTCATCTATGACTGTGTGTTAATAATGTCCATCTTCAGAAAACAATCCTAATATGAACGGTTGTGTGAACTGCAGAGAACTCACTGAAGATCAGACTGTTTCTCACAGAAAACAAACCGGATCATTGTGAGAAACACAGACTGTAACGTGAGGCATCAATGCTGTTCTTCTCCAGGGTTTCAGGGACGGAGAAAGTGTTTTCTCTCAGTACAGCTCTACTCTAATCATGATTTACACGCTCTTTACTGATGGAGATGTTCAGATCAGATGAAGGGTTCATGTCTTACTTCTTCTCTTGGCTGTTGAGTCAGTCTTCTTTGTGTTTGAGAGACTCTGGAGATGATCATCTCTGGTCTGGTTGGATCCTCTCAGCTTTATTCACATAGCTCTTTATCCAATACAGATTAGCTGTTTTTCATCTGGCCAAACTGTTCTCACTGTGTAACCGCTCCATTCTGTGCTGATCCGGCCCAGCCGGAACAGATACGGTTTCATTTTCCACAGTGAAGCTTATAATGAAGCTCTTAGGAATGTAATACAAATGCGTCAGTTGTTGCCTTGGTAACACAAGGGTTTACTGATGATATGAGACATAAGCTGTGTCCCAAATGACGCACAATACACTATAAACTTATACACTATGCACTTATTCACTATGTACTCAACCGTGTAATCTATGAACTTTATACGTTTATTTTGTCGTTCAACATCAGAGTCTGATGCTCCTCCCCCTCCGCTACGTTATTAAAGCTGTGACAGTCGAGTGCATAAAGCGTCCAACGTTACACACTTAATTTTTTCAGTTAAATAAGTGCATCATCCGGGGACTTAAAGTGCACTTTTTCTTTTAAGAATTTTCAGTGTAAACGCACTACTCACACTATTCACGCCATCTGCTGGAAGCTAGTTATTATAGCTAATAAAGTTTTAAATATGGAGTATGGCTTCGTTTCAGAAGGCCATTATTAACCCCCTGGAGCCATATTGATTATTTTTTATGATGGATGGATACATTTTTTTGAGCTTCAATATCTCACCCCCATTTACCTGATTATTCACCTTATTCCGGAAGTAGCACTGGGTGGCGCCATCCGCGTAATCTCACTTCCTGGTTTAGCTACTTAGCGCTTTGTTTGCCCTGGTCCAATCTGTTATCTGTCTTGATATAAGTAGATAGACTATAATATTATAGCCAAATGCGTTGGCCTATGGTTATTAACAACTGCTGCAACGTACTAAAGTACATTTCACTTGAAGCTTTTGAAACAATGCCACAATCAAATTATTTAATAGCTGTGTCTTTCTAATAGCTATTACTTAGTTATGAAGATGTGCACAAACACTACTACATGTAAAGTTTGAAACATTATTACGCCACAGTTTGTTTGCTTAATCACCAGATACATTTGCAGTGTATAGCCAACAGATGAGAAAAAAATAGCCACGAACTGGTGTAGAAAGAAAGTAGAGCCTCAACTAGATGAACAAGAGGGTAACGTTAGCTTAGCTAACTGCTAGCTGCAATTTCTTATGGTTTGATCTCTAACACAAGTAATGGCTGTAAAATAAATCCAGCGACTGAATTCTAGAGGACCATAGCTTTCAAACAAGGTATAGCATGTGTATGTGTCCTGTAGTGAGACCATTACAACATTAGATGTTTGTGGCTAATGTAGGCTAAACACTACACATCGGCCGGGCTGCGATCAGACAGGCAGACGGGTCATATAAACACCTAAAAGTCGTTTAAAAATTACCCCGAGAAACAGTGCATTGCTGTGCTGTTGGTACACACGTACATAGCACATTTGGCACAAATTAACTTATCTTATGTGACATTTTATCAGTGAGACTTCTCTGCAGTTCTCCTCGAAATTGAATGAGGGTCCGCTAAACCGGAAGGTGGTTTACAACGGAAGTACTGGACAGAAGTAAAAGTGGGCGGGGCGGAATAAGGTGAATAAAGCTTGGAAGAGCCAGGATATTCTTAATTATAACTCAGATTGTTTTGGACACCCTGTCTGTCTGTCTGTCTGTCTGTTGGTCTATCTGGCTGGCTGACTTAAAACTAATAAACTAAAACTTAAAACTATTACAAACTGAAAACTTTCAAACTTCAAGCTTTTAAAACTACTTCAAACTTTCTGGCTAGGCTTTTTCAAGCAAACTTAAAGTTTGTCTAAAAACTTTATCATCTAGGTTTAAATTGTAATAAATAAATAAAAACTATGTTTGCTAATTAACTACATCCTTGGTGAACAAGATTCTTAAAAAAAAAAAAATCAGAATATACATTTCTATGAATCTAAGCTGCCTCTCGTTCTCTATTCTCTCTTTTATTACCTTTAGTGTAGTTGTTCTGTAACTCTTCAGCCAGCTGGTTCTGGTTTATCTTCTTCAGGATGCTCACTGTTTTCTTCACAGCTTCTTCCGGTCCAAAACGCTCCTTCATTATATCCACGATAGCTGTGACACCAGCCTTCTCCAGTTTACCAGCTCCAACAGGCCCATCATCTTTTAAGAGACTCTTAAATCTCTTCAGATCATCTCTTTTCAGGTCATCTAGAGTATCATAAAGCAGCTTTCTTGCCATCGTCCTTCAGGGACTGTTGGAGAAAAGGAAAAGGATTACTAATAGATGCACTTTTATAGCAGAGATCTATGCAGTATGTGCAAATAAATGTGCGTAATGAAATTACACTGTGATCAGTTCAACTATTATGATTCTTTTTTTTTACTCTTAAGGTCTAAAATTTTAATCTGGTTGTTTTTCAGTTTAAGACTCTGTGCTCATGAGTAGATTATTGTTTGGTCTGATATATTCAGCTGAATGATGGAGATTACTGAGTCTCAAAAGGATTAGACTCAAGACGTAGTTTCACATTTTGTCATAATCGAATTGGAAGACTTGTCTTTTACATTTCAGACCAGATTGGAATAAAAAGAATAATGTGACACTGAAAATACTAAAAGCTCCAATTGTGATTAAGAATGATAATAATTGATACGAAAAATTATGAGTAATGGTAAAAATAGTCCATTATATAGATGCCAGATACACACACACACAAACTCTTGCACGCCCTCTCACTCTCACTTTCACTTTCACTTTCTCTCTCTCTCTCTCTCTCTCTCTCTCTCTCTCTCTCTCTCTCTCTCTCTCTCTCTCTCTCTCTCTCTCTCTCTATATCAAAATGAATCTGTATAATAAAATAAAAGTTGTAATGTTGAATCATTCTGGGTTTTTTTCATGAGTGGAGAACTGGAGGTAAAGTAAGAGAAGTTTAGTTGAGAAATAGACCTCATAAACCTAAATCCATATTTAATGTTTGACAGAAATGTAAACGAGGCTGTACAGTGTCAATTGCTGGACTTCTTTTATAAAACAGTTTTGAAAGTAAGTAAAAGTTGTATTTAAATTGTATTATTATTAGAGATGCACCGATTACAATTTTCTTGGCCGATTTTTCATTGAGTTTGACCTGCCGATACCGATTTTAACCCGATTCCGATTTACAGCACACACAAATATTTATTTTCTATCTTTTCTTTAATAGAACATTTTGCATAGAACATAAAAACAATTTTGAACAGATAATCGCTATAAAATGGAACTATATAAATTACTCCTGGTGTGGGAAATTAAAAGTTAATTAAAATTAAACTAAAAGAAAGCTTATACTGTACATTCTGACTGGTTTACTCCTTTTTAAAAAAAAAAATATTTTATAAAACACCATATAGTACTTTTACCCAAACTGAATAATAAAAACAAGTTTAAGGCGAGACACTACTAGCCTGGCTCCGCCCTCCTACGTACTTCCGCTCAATTTCATTTTACTTCAGTACTACGTCTGGTGCTGCGTTCCAGTCCAAAATTGTCATGCCCTTCACTCGCAAACTTCCCTCCGTCTCGTTCACTCGGATGTATGTCATTGCGAGTGCCCACTACTGGCGGAAACTGCAATGGGCTGAACTGGAACGTCCTAAGCCCTTGATCACTTGGAATCAGCTGTGGAGTTGATTTATTATTTACATTTTTTTTTTCCTTTAAGAATTTGTTTAATGCAGCATCCAAATGTTTATGTGTGTTTGGGTTGTTTTAAACAAAAAAATATATATATAATTAATATATCATAGAGTTGTCTGTTGTGGTGGTGATTAGATGAGATATGTGGTGACGTCACAATCGTACTGCATTGTGGGACATATAGGTGCCTGAAGTGTACATTTGAAGCAGACTCGCTCCCTCGGTCAAAATCGAGGGAACGAGGGTCTGTCCATATAAACTTCCCTCGTCCACTTCACGAAGTGGAACGCACTTCAAAATGGCGGCAGGGATTCCCCCAAGGGGAAGTGCTTAGGGAAGTTCGCAAGTGCGTGTCTAAAAGAGTACTGGAACGCAGCACGGGACTGCTGTAGGTTTCCAGAAACCAATTTTTTGTAGGACCAATCAGTGAACAGAGGGAGTGGCTGAGAACGATGACGTTGATGTAGTGCGTCAGATTGAGTTGGAGTAATGGCAGCGGAGAAAGATGTGAGAAAAGCTATTCGGTCCGTTGTTGCAAAACTGCCGAATATACAGAAGTTAAAGCCGGAGCAAGAACAATGTTTGCTAAGTTTTGTTGGTGGCCATGATGTTGTGGCCCTCCTCCCCACGGGGTTCGGGAAAAGTTTGATTTTCCAGCTCACTCAGCACTAGAAGTGCCAGAATTCCATAACTACTAGAACTGCTGCAAGCGGTCATTTTGATCGCTATTCAAAACTCTATATCTTTAATGATAAATCCCCAATTGAGAGATTAATGCATTTATTGTATTAGGATGTCTTTTAAAAACAAAACAACACCAAACTGTACATTTAAACAAGTTTAATTATAATTTATAAATAAATAATATTCGTAGATGCCCTGAACAAAATAGTAGCCTATGTTTTCATGTTTCCACTGTTTGATCGCGCCCGCCGACACACACACACACACACACACACACCATATTCCAGCATTGCAGCCTGTTCATTATAGCCATAATAAAATATAATAATAAAATAGTCAACCTAACATAAAAATTCCACTGCTCTGTTTCTCAGTACTAGTAGGCTACAATTCGTACCATTTTATGCGTGTGAAGAGGATGATTTTTTCCGTCGATATTGGAACGTGAGTGAAGTTCAAAGCCTATGATAAAGAATAGTTTAGCATCCAAATACATCGCAAATGTTGAAACATTTTGATTCTAATTAGAGAGTTGCGTGAGCCTAACGCCGCTTACTTTCACTTTCGCTTATAAAGCATTTCATTTTGGCTTTAGTTATTTTTTCATTCTTGTTCTGTTCTGAATATCATTACATTTAAATGATTTGTTGTTGAATATGTTTAGTGTATTTTTTACCACATTTTATTGTTGCGTATATTGGTATAATAATACCGCGAAATTCAGTGCGGTCAATATGACCGTTTATGGCCGAAATAGGTAAATATGTTCATTTGTTTTTGTTTTTTTGCCTTATGTGTAATTTATATGAAAAACATTTTAAATGAAAATACAGACACTTTTAGGAAAAGTCAGGTACCGGCAGGATTGTATTTATTTTTTCAACAAAGTTATTGCAGATATAAAATTCAAAAGGGTCAAAATGACCGCCATGGCAGTTCTAGTGGTGAATGAGTTAGCTAAGGCGAACGATAGGGATGCAAAGCCGATAGTTGTTGTCGTCTCCCCTCTTGTTGCACTAATGGAGGACCAAGTGAAGGAGGCAGAAAAGTTGTTTCCGTATCGCGCAGTAGCCTGGTGATCACTGTACAGCATTTGCGGCAGATCCGAAACGACCGCAGCGGCGTATTGTTAATGATTAGACCCAGCTTCGACAGTTGACTGAATACATCACTGTCCTTAGTGTCAAATATACATTTAGAATTTGTAAATGTTTCCGGCCGGTTAATAGTCCCTGATAGTTTCGTCCGTTTTTGGTAGATAAAACACATTTGCATGTTGTTTGTGGCAGTCAACCACAGAGCATCTCAGGTGTGCACTCGATTTCTCCATCTTTCTCGAGTCGACTAAACTGAATCTGAGGGGGAGAGGGGCGGGCTTCCCGCGGCATAGGTTTGCGGTGTCCATATTTGGTATATCCTCCCCCGTCTTGACGTCAAGAGGGGGAAGAAATCAAAATCTCGTTTTTTCGTGCGCGTACACGTGGCCTATTTTACAAACCCTGAGGTAAACAAACGCTTCACTTTTAAATATCGGCTTCCCGGCCAGTGTACAATCATTATGCAATCATAACATACATTGATTCTCGTGGAAAAGTGAAATTTCTACACGACTCCTTTAAGTCTGTGAGACCGTAGGGTGTCCCATTTGTCATTTTAGGCCTTAGAAGTGTGCTCGCGAGCGTCCCCTGTGCGTCAATTTGCGCCCTTGATGCACACTTTTGCCGATCCTGCACTCATGCGGACTCCGCAGCAGACTTTCTCCCGACAGTCAAAGCGGCGTTACGTCACGAAAGTGCGGACTCAGAGTAAGACCGAGAGTGCTTAGGGTGCTATTTGGGACAGGACCTATATAGCAGTCTTTTTTTCTGCTTTAATATTCACATACATGGATTTGATTTATTATCCAGCTCTCCTTTTGATTTATTCATCCATCCATCAGTTTGCGTGTTTTACGTGACATCTGCGTTACACTGTAAATTTCACTTGTATGACTTGATTCAGGATTCCCTCTGCATCACGGAAATCATTCAGCCCTAAATTATAGATTATGCGTTCAAGCCCTCCTGGGAAGTTCGTATGTACGAGGTGGGAAGTCGTGTTTACGACGGCAGGTGCGTTCAAGTCACTTTCGTCGGAGTAAGATGGCGAAGTACTCTTAATTAATTACACAAAAATACAGTAAGGTTCTTAAACTCTCGTACTAGAAATGAAGAACAAAGAAATGTGCATCAGGTGTATTTTGTTAATTTATGGGTTTTTTTTAGGTGATATTCCTTTTATTGTGACAGGACAGTAGAGAGACTCGGGACTCGAACTCGGGCCGCCCGAGCGCAAAGGCGCTATATGTCGGCACACTGACCACGAGGCATTGTTATATTATAATGCCTTCACATTCTGTGCAGGCAATTAGCTTACTGCACTGTAAATAGAAAAGCCTGACAATATCACTGCTAAATATCTTTAAGTATTGTGGTATTCCACCATGTTTCTCAGTGACACGCCCCCAACTCGTAAAGATCTGGGCTTAGAGGAAATCCCCACTGGTATTTATGACATTGTGGTGGCGTTCAAGTGCGTTCAACTCGTAAATACGATCTATACGAGATGACTTGAAAGCACCTTTATCTGCATGACGGATGGTGTTTTATGTGTTTCCTCCGTTTGCAGCCACTTTGCATTCACATTTTTTGCACATTGGATCTTTTCTCGAGGATAACCACACGTTCGTTTCTTCTTTAGGCCATCCAAAGTATTCCCAAACTGGTCATGGTTCGCTTAAATTAAGAATTCGACGGTGTTTCGCTTTCAGCTGGTCTCTCAGGCGTCTGTCTTGTGTGTGTGGTTTTGGCGTGTTTTTCCTCCCCCAATAATGCTGTTTCCGTTCCTTGTATTATTATTTTTGTTATAATAATATAATAAATATAATATAATAAGTATAATATTTATTATATTATTTTACTCAGTAACAGATATGATTTAAAATAGTATATATAATACTTGAAAACAAAACATATACTAAACTAAAAGTAAAATTACAGTTTTTAAAAACTGTTTTAAGTAGAAGTACAAAAAAAAACTACTCAATTACAGTAACGCGAGTAATGTAATTCGTTACTTTCCACCTTTGCATGTGATCTAGCAGTGGATGAAACTGTAAAGACTGTGATCTATGGCGAAAAATCAATGACAAAATTAACGGAGCGCACAACTAATGCTGGCGCGCGCAGTAAATGACATTCGCGATCGCCAGAGGATTACAGATCTACACGCGAGGAAACGGGAACTCGCGAGCTCATTCAAACCCTGTGCACGCGCGCATGACGCAATACAAGTCATTACCACTATACTCCCATTCACCACTATTAACATTTACCCAACCAAAATTATATTGGATCTGAGAACCTCAGAAATGTAAAAAGTGTCCTAGTTGTAAATATAACAAGGGCTTTGGGTGAAAGATAAATTACTTGTTTATATCAATAAGAAAGAGTTGTTGTGTAAGCTTTTTGTTATCATCCTGTGTATTACTATTATGTAAATTTTGCGTGGTTCATTATATTTTCTATTAAATGTAAAAGGGGTTCTGGCAGCATGAATGGATTTTTATTTATTTATTTATTTATTTAGATATTTTATGTTCAGATGGGGTGTAGTCACTCATGCTGTGTACTGTACTTGCCTCATACTTTCTCTTATTACTGTAGGTTATTCGCTTACAAAATATCTGTAATATCTACTTTGCTGGGTTTAATTCTGACAAATTCTGAAAAGGCATTTGTAAGCTATAAGTAATGCTGTGTACTGAGAAGCCAGAACCCCTATTACATTTAATAGAAAATATAATGAACCATTTATATTTTACGTAAAAATGTATACGAATTTTGGTAGATGCTAATAATGCTATAGGGGAGCGCGGTGAACAACGTAACACGGGGCTAGTTGTAACACACTTGTTTTAAATACTTCCACACATGCTAGCTAGCATGACGGAACTTGGTGTATGCCATATCAATATATAGAGAAAAAATTGCGCCAAAATTATTATTTTTTTGGAAGATATCCATAGACATTTATTAAACCATAGCAAAAGTAAATTTCTTGCTTAAGTTAATTTTTCATCTCTTTTTTGTGTTTATTTAAAATAAGACAAATCTGATATTATTTTAATCTCTAAGATGTTATTTAACAGTTGAGATAGTTCTTTAATGCTTCGCTAACTAGCAGAAGACACTAGCCGGGTTTAAAACCCAGTTGTGCAGGCGGGGGCATGTTGTCACACTGCGTTACAATGTGCCCCTATTAGAAATATGCTATTATATTCTATACTTTTATTAATTTTATTGAGAAAACATGAGAAAAAGGTGAATAAAGACTGAGAGTCAATGTTCTGAAATTACTAATTATTTATTTGTTTTGAACTATGTTGTATAGCTGTGTTTTCATGTGTTCGTAGTCAAAACTCAAAAATGAATATAATAATAATAATTTTATTATAATATTATATTATAATAATTATTTTATTTTATTTAGAAAATATTTTAGTTTGTCTTGTATATATTTTTTATTAGATCAGATAGCATTTTAATCTGTCATATCATATGTCATGTTACAATGTGCCCCACACATGTTACAATGTACCCCACCTATGGGGCATGTTGTCACATTTCACTTCCATTCTTTCGGGGTATATCCAGAAAAAAGTATATACTGTATTAATAAAACAAAACCACATAATTGTACTAGACATGTGGGAAATTAATGTGGGAAAAAAAAAATACTCTGAACCATAAGTAGATTTACACAAACTGAGAAAGTCAAAAAGTGTTACTTTGTGCCCCGCTCCCCCCATTAACCATGGAAATGCATCATTAAAGTCTGTCTGTTAACACAATGCAATCACTAGTAAGACTTTCTGTTAATAAAGTATCTGGTAAGAATCTATTCTATATTAACAATGCATTAAATCACATTACACATTAATATAAATAAATAAAACAATTTAAAGCTCCAATATGTAACAATTTTGTAATAAAATTTCCAAAAATAACTTGCACAGTGTGATATATTTCCTCCAGTTGTGTACTTACAATATCTCAAAAGTCTCCAAAGATTTTTTATTTTAGAGAAATTCAGATTTTAATTAACTGTCCGTCCCGGAAAAGAAATGTCGCCTCTCAGTGACGCAATGTCCGCTCTATCCTTTTTTTCCGGTGTGGACCATGTGATATTCCACCACACCGGAACATCACATGGTCAAATGCGGAAGTGGTGGTTATAGCGTTATACATAAGCCGTTTCTCAATACCAAGTACGCAAAGTTCGGACTTGAGTCCTTGGTAGTTCGGACTGACAAGTTCGACTCAGGAGAACAAACTCCCGAGGACGGGAGGACACAAGTCCGATAATTCTGAAATGGAACAGCAGCGTACTTGATAGTGTCACTCATGCAGCTCGCTCTGGCTACTCCGGTTATCTCTTTATAGGCTACAAATAAAACAAAATATGTTATAAACCACCTTTGCCTCTTTTCATTTTCATTTAAAAAAAACTTTAACATAATGGCCACACAAATGTGGTTCAGGCAACGCAATTGATTATCTTAACTGCATATTTACAACAACACGAAATATAAAGCACAACCCTGACTCTTTGTTTTCATTTTAAAAATATGATGAATAAAAACATTATAATATTGATCATTAAAACGAACATTTAGCAAAAAGAGACAGGGTTGTGTCATTATATGTATATACAGTGAAGAGAATGTAGGCAACATGTAGGCTATAATAAAATATTTTATGTTTTAAATATATAAAATAAAATGACATAACCTTTTTTTTGTTAAATGTCAGTTTTAATGATCAATAATAGCCATTCTAAAAGTATAAGTAGCCTAAAAGGTATAAGAAGCTATACAATAATAACGATTCAGTCAAACATAAGTCAGCTCTCTAGGCTACAACGTTAAAGTTAAATAGACTAACGTTAAATAGAGTTATGAAACTTCACTTTGCCCTCAGCTAAAACGTTTTGCCAGGGAACAAATTATACATTAATGAGACAAATAAAATAAATAAATCGCCTGTTGGATATACACAAGACGATTTATATCTCATGTTAAACCACTAGACTAGAGACATCCGAGCCAGCGGCAAGTCAGCAGCAGTAGCCGAGGAAAGATTGTTCTCGGCGGGGTACGAGCGCCGCGCGTCCGATCGCCTGGTTCTCACAACTCCGAAAACGTCAGATCAAATTTTCAAATAGGCGCTATCTTTATAAATAAACCAAAGATTTGAGCTTTAAACAACTACATTCTCGCCTGAAATACTCTAAAAAACTACATTTCATGACACAATTATAGCAGTATTTTTAAATTACGCGGGGTTTCGCTTGCTGGTTGGTGTGCGATGCATTCTGGGATACCTGGCTGTCTCGAGTTCGCACAAGTCACCTCTCGATGCATCCTCGGTAAAAGGGGCGGATCAAGAACACATCCGGGGATTCGAACTGGACTTGGCTAGATGTGAACTTTGAATTGGAACAGTACTAGGGCAGCGACTGATGACGTTTCACAAGTCCACAAGAACACAAGTACAGACAAGTTCGCATATTGAGAAACGGCTATTGATATCATATAAAGGCTAGATGTCTTAAGGCGGAGTCACTTCCGGCATCACCGGCGGCCATCTTACTACAGGGCTCTGTGAATTAAGGTGAGTGGTCAGCATGCACACAAATCCTCTTATCTCGGTGAAATCTTGACGGATTTACAAACGGTTTGGTTTCTTACAAACGTCATTACCGTGGCTATAATTCTTTCATATGGAAGTCCATTTGTATAATTTTTCATATGTATGCAGTATAATAGCTACATCTTTGACGTTTATAACAAACCAAACCGTTTGAAAATCGGTAGAAAATTGAGCAAGTTATGGTTATTTAAAAGTACATGCACCATGTTACGAGTGAGCGAGCAACCTGTCGTAAGATGGCCGCCGTGTGCGGACGTCGACCTCCATTGGCCAGCAGCGCGCACAAGACATCTAGCCTTTATATGATATCTATGGCGTTATAGCCATAGACTGTATGGTTATAGCTGTTATGGACCACGATTACTCTTTGGCGAGTATTGAAGTGCCAACAAAACTAAAGCGTCCATATTCGGATACACGCAGACTGTGTGACAAGCGGAGGAATAAAACCCGGATAAATATCCACCAGGCGTTTTCGAGATGGAGAGAGCTGCGCGACAATCTTGGACTTGACAGAGACTCTGCTCTCACGAGTGTATTGATAGACAGGTAAGCAAATAAAAAATAATAATAATAATTGTACAAGTAACGTAATAGTTATTATGGCAGTACAATTAAATACAATCGGATATGTGTTGTTAAAAATATATATTTAGTCATTACTTGCAAATGTTCGTTCAAATTTACTTTTAGAACGATTGGTTTGAACACGTTAAACAACACGGCATAAACCATAAACACGTAAAACTGCACTACATTAACACAACAAATCATTTGACAAATAGCTGTAAGTTGTAACGGGATAATATAGCATAACATTTCACGTTCCTTGCAGTTCATTAATTATGATGACATAAAATAATACGATCAGACAGGTAATACAAAAACGAATAAATTACCTCATCCGTGATTATGATTCATTAATTCCATTTAGATACATCACTAGATGGTGAAAACGCATTAAAAACGTCATCTCCCATCGTCACCTCCTTCATAGCGTCATCAAGCTTCGCCTTTGTTATTGTTGGAAACTGCGCCCTCTTGTGGTGAAAAGATGGATTATTTTTATTATTTTATCATGTTTCCAGGGGTGCCCTTATAATGTTAGTATGTTTTTTAGATCAAAAATTGTTATAATTTAGAAGTAAAAGGCATATTTCCTAGCCTGATTTCATTCCCTGGTTTGAACACTCTGTTTGAAGGGGCGTGTCTGCTGTGAGACTTCAGTGTAAACGCCCTCTGCTGTGATTGGCTGACATGCTTGCATATGAAATATCTGGCATTACATGTGGAACTATCTGGAAAACTTTTACTATTACAGCTATTATACGTTTTTACTATTACAGCTATCGGGATTAACGAATCGTGAGAAGTTTTTTAAGTATTTAGATCTCTTTCAATCACATATTGCAGTGACGAGCATTGAGCAGATGACAGCCTGTTGATCGCGTGAAAGATCTTATCATTGCAACGCAGTTTCTGCACTCACTAATGATTTCACCAATGCAAACATGAGGCATATAAATACAGTAAGAGCTTCGTTGTGCAGTGTAACAGCGTCATTGATTTCATAACGAGTGTTGGCAAGTGTCCATATAAACTCGCGCTGTGTGATTGACAGCTTGGACGATTGGAAAGGGATTGTTCTTTGATCGCTTTCTGTATATTAATCACAGTTTAAGTTAGATTATTTTCATCCTACTAAGAGAAACGATTTGAAGTTGATCGCTACTTCCATATTAAATCACTACTTGTATACTTACCGCTTGCTGGAATATAGTTGAAATAGTCCCCTTCGTCAGTATGAAACGCTGAGAGAAGTCTGCTTGATATTATCCCAGGTTAGAAAAACAGTCCGTGGTGAAATGGACAGAGCAAACTAACTTCGAATTAAACTTTTGCGGTATCCGATTATAGATAAACATCAACCATCTGTTTTTTTTTTTATAATTTTTTTTAAAAGTTTTTTTTAGATAGGGACAGATACAAATAACATAGATAAGCTTAACAGTCATCCAATGTATGTATCATAGTGTTTTTAGCTAAAGCTAATTCACGACACTTGTCCCTAGTAGGGCTTTTTGATAAAAAATACAGTTTTACATTATTAAAATAAGAAGAGAAAAAAAAAATAATAATAATAAAAAAATAAAAAATAATATATATATATATATATATATATATATATATATATACATACATATATATATATATATATATATATATATATATATATATATACATATATATATACACACATACATACAAAGAGGGCAAAGAGTAAAGACTAAATATGAGAACAAGATGTTCCTGAATTAACCACGATTTGGTGTTTTTTTTAAAGGTGGCTAATGTCGGTATGCATTTCAAATGGTCTGGCAGAGAATTCCATAATTTTGCCCCTTTTATTGAAAAGGCAGCCTGGGCAAATGATGTTCTGCGAAAAGGGATACTACAATTGCCTTTTGACGCTGATCGGGTGGTGGATCTGGTACTTTGCTGTCTTGTTATTGTTTTACAAAGCGGTAGTGGAGCATCGTCATTTAGACATTTGAAAACCAGTTTAACCATATGCAGAGAAATAAAATTAGCAAAACTTAAAATCTTGTATTTACTTTGAATTAGGCAGTGATGGTACCTTGTTCTTTTCTTGTCCATGACTTTCAGGGCTCGGTTATAAAGACACTCTATGGTTTTGACAGATGACTGATGAGCTTGGGACCATGTGGTTAAACCATAAGATATATGTGAGAGAATCATAGAATTTAGAAAGATAAAAGCACAGTCAAGAGTCAGGCAGTTTCTTATCAACATAAAACAGCTCAAGTTGGCCTTGATGGTTTTACAGATTTTCTTGATATGACTTTTAAAATTCAACTGATAGTCTATAATTATTCCAAGATACGTCACTTCAGGTACTTGTTCAATAAGTTCCCCATTCATTTTTACGTTCAAGAGATGTGTTAGAGGTAATTTTTTAATAGAAAAACAGACAGAGTTTGTTTTTTTGGTGTTTAAAGTTAAACAAGATGAGGCCAGCCAAGATGATATTTTTTCTAAGTTAGCATTTAGTTTGTCAACCACAGAAATACAGGTATTACCAGATGCATACACCACTGTGTCATCTGCATACATCTGTAGACCTATATCTGGACATATTACATCTGGCAAGTCATTAATATAGAGACAGAAGAGTATAGGTCCCAAAACCGTGCCCTGAGGAATCCCTGTATTGATTTTGAGGAAAGTGGATCTCACATTATTAATCACAACACACTGTTCACGGCCTTTTAAATATGATGCAAACCAGGACAATGACTGTTTGGATAAATTGAACTTAGCTAATTTTGAAATTAAGGTGTTGTGATTTACTGTGTCAAACGCCTTTTTTAAGTCTAAAAATACTGCACCAACTACATTTCCCTTGTCGAGTGATTGTTTGATATTTTCAATTAATAAACAGGTAGCTAATTCTGTGGAATAGTTTTGCCTGAATCCAAATTGCAAAGGACTCAGATACTGGTTTGTCTCAAGATAATGCATTAGTTGTTCTGAGACAATCTTCTCTAAAACTTTGGACAACGCTGGAAGAAGACTGATAGGTCTATAATTACAAGGCATTTTGTCATCTCCTGATTTAAAAATCGGTATTACTAGAGCATTTTTCCATCCATCTGGGAATTGCCAGATGGATTTAATGGAAATATTAACAAGATTGGTGAGAGGCTGGACCAGAATGCTACTATATTTTTTAACAAAAGCTGTATCTAAATTAAAAATATCCTTTGAGGAGGTGGTGTTTAAGTCCTGTATAGCTTTCAGAACAGTTGTCTGACCGACCTCCCTGAGCTGGAATGAGTTCTCTTGATCTTCAAGCAGGTCTACTGTTGTTAGGTCTATATCATTCCAGCATGGAAAGCTTGATGCAAGGTTGTTAACAGATTGTAAAAAAAAGTTGTTGAATTCATTAGCAACTTGTGCACTATCAGTGATAATGTGTTCACCCATTATGAGTTCATATTTGTTTTGGGTGACATACCCCTTTGGATTTAATAGGCTGTTCAATTGCTTCCAAATTAATTTGCCATTCCCTTTAGCCTCTGATAGAGCTTGAATATAATGATTTGATTTGGACATTCTAAGGTCTTTAACAACTTGGTTTCGCAAGCTTTTAAATAATTTCAAATCGGTGTCCCTTCGGGTCTTAATAAAAATTTTCAAGGCAAAGTCTCTCCTTTTCATCAGTTTTCGAATATTATCGTTCATCCATGGTAACTGAAATTTTCTTTGGGATTTTTTTCGCTTTTTAATATATTTATCAACAATACTCTCAATAATGGACATAAGTTTATTACAGCAGTCGTTTACTTGATCATATTGATGGAGCTCATCCCAGTTAACACCCTTTAACTCATTCTCACATTCAGTCAGCTTTTTACGAGGGATTTCAAGTTTAAATGAATTCTGGTTTGGATTTAAAAACCTAGTCATTCTTTTCTTTGTCAGTTTTCTTGCAATTAAAATCATATTATGGTCGGATAGACCAGTGACTACATTATATGTTTTTATGATTCTGTCAGGTTTGTTCACGAAAATTAAATCTATTAATGTTTGAGTATTCCTGGTGATACGTGTAGGGGCTTCAATCATTTGAATAAAATCATGTTTGGATGCAAGGTTTTTCAGTTTTTTCCTACAGTGTTTGTTAAGCCAATTTATATTAAAATCTCCGAAGACAAGCACCTCGTTCTTGTGCTTAAAATTCTTAAACAGCGCGTCCAAGTTATCGCAGAGCGTTTCAGTACACGCCGAGGGAGGATTATATACCACTAAAATATAAAATTGCATATTTTGCGACAGTATTACATTAATACATAGACATTCAGTAGACATATCAGCAGTTGGATAAGCTTCCTTTGCATTGAATGTGTCCTTAATGTATATCAATACACCCCCACCCCTACCCACATTTCGATCCCTTCTAAAGCATGTGTACCCCGGAACATCAATTATGCTGGTTGGAATTTTATCATGTAGCCAAGTTTCACTAATACAGAGAAAATCGATATTGGACTCAGACAACAATATCCTTATCTCATCTCGCTTGGGAAATAAGCTTCGAATGTTTAAACGACCTCCCATAATACCTTTAGGTTTTACCGTGGAATCCCAAACCACTTTGGCATGATTAACAGTTTGAAAGAATAAAGTCTGTCTCTGTTTGGTCAATGCTTGTGTTTGGAGTGGTCTTACTTTGGCAGGGAGAGTAGTTTTTCTTCGACAGCCAGTACTGTTAGCTGAGCGGCCCATACGAAATATCAGCGGTAATTGCCTCGGTATTAAAAGCTTGATCAACCGATATTTGAGATGCGTTGAGAAATGAGTTAATCCAATAAAAAATGCAACAAGTGCAGCAAACACGGAGCCCCACCAACCGTGTATGCACACCGTCGCCATCTCTCTTTCTTGAGTGAGTGCACTCGATAATGTCCACTATGGTTTCGGAAAACACTACAAAATCTGTTGACATTTCGCCATCAATACGCCTGTGTTCCTGTGGGCGGAGGTTAGTCTAAACACGGTTCTGGTGATGTCACTAATGACGGAAGTAGAGGGGTGTAGTCCAATCCAGCCGTTTTTTTGTAGTCAACTTCTGTTAAATAAAATATCTCGCTTGGCATTGAACTTTGAGCTTTATAATTTTACAGATATTATTTATACTCTAACAACAACATTACACACTAACTAAAGTTTGAAACATGGGATCACGTAGAACGGGACCTTTAAGTGATGTCTCATGTCTGAAGTCAAGGGCTGCGTTCCAAACCGCATACTCAATGAGTAGGTACTTAATTTCAATAAGTACTTACTTAACGAGCGCTAAAAGAGTAGGTACTTTATAGCCAGATCTCGTTGAGTATGAATGCGAACCGGACATCTGCCATGTTGACGTTATCATGTGACCTACGACGCGTTATCACACGCGCAACAACTTAAAAGATTTGAACGACACGTTTAATTCATCTATCTGTACAATATCTTGATATTGATTAAACTTGCTCATTTTGTGGTCTTTTTGAAGAAACTGCTGCCCATTTATTTTGTGAATACATTTAGGGTTGATTTAAGTTTTTATATTTAACCCTACTAATGTGACCCACCGTTTTATCCTTAACGATATTATTTATTTTTATTACGAAATCCCAAAATTGTCATCTCTTTGTCATCTCACAAGCAAAAGTAGCTAACTGCTTTATTTTTTCCTCTTTTTCTTGTTGAATTTAACTGTCGTTTCATCCCTCAGGCCTAGGCCTATAAATAACAAAAAAAAATTATTTTTTTAAATGTATTATAATGAATTATTTAAGAAAATATATTAAGATATTCAACCTTGTAGGTTCTTTTTGCCTGTGTAAAAAATCTCATATTATGTATGCAAACCCATTATATATATATATTATACATTATGGGTTTGCATATATAATGAGATTTTTTACAGATCTCATAACATCAGTAACTCGACAGCCCTACCTAGAACGGTTTTCCTCAGCATTTGTAATGTCTGCACAAAGGGCAGCTTTTCGAAGATTCGCCTTTGGAGGAAAACTGTTGATTTTATACTTGAAAAATTTAAGTATCATTAATATTAAAAATTAATATTACCTCAGAATGAATTGCATTGCTATCCCACCCCAAAACATACAATAACAACAACGATAAATGCTGACCAATACTTAATTATATTACTTTTTACTGAAAATGATATAATTCAATAAAACAAACAAAATGTAATGTATGTCATATGACATAGCTATGCAGGACTGAATACACTCTAGATTTGTATATAATGAACATATCTACATTTTCTTTCAAACAATTAAATAAAACATTAATTAAATAATTATATTTTATTTACTGACAACAATGAGAAATATTAATAAATTAGTAAAAGAATGAATGAAAGTCACCATCACACAATAAACAAATGCATAAGTCAACATATGAAACAAAGCTTTATTCAAACTACAATCATGTATGTAGACTACAGGTGCTGAACCCCACATCCTTCTGCCATCTCAACACAGCGGTTCCCATTCTGCAGCTTTATTCTGATGAATCAGCTGACCGCCAGAGGTGAGCCGTTCCCTCGTGCCGGAGGTTGTTGCGTGATGTGTTGTGCTTCACAATCTGAGGCAATAAGAGCAGGTGGAGTGATGGAGGGTCTCATAAGGGCAGGAGGAGTGATGGAGGGTCTCGTAAGGACAGGTGGAGGGTCTCATAAGGGCAGGTGGAGTGATGGAGGGTCTCATAAGGGCAAGTGGAGTGATGGAGGTTCTCATCCATGGCACTGTTTCCAGGATTCAGCTCTGGGCTCTTCATCCTCAGTGCTCACACCAGTCTGCTGACATTTCAGATCCTACAAAATGCACAAACATAACACAAAGGCAGTAATTTTAACCGCACAATGTCATTTGATTTCAGTATTATTTAGAAGACAAAAACGCTTTTTTTCCACAAATGCCGCCATCATCTTTCCTTGCAGGTCCTGCTCCACCACAAAAGCTGTGCAGCAAATGCACAGAAATCAAGAATCAGAAAGGTGCTGTAATAGCTCTGTTTGAAATTACAATAATTAAAATAAACTACAACTTAAGATTTAAATAGTTGTTATTCATTTCTTGATAGTTGTATACTCACTCAAAGCCTTCATGAGCCACTCTCCACCAGATAAACACACATCTGTTCATCTGTCCCTGTAACATCCAGACAAGATTCACATTACCTCTGTGATTTATGAACTCAACACTACATTTACATGTTGAGGTTGTTTTAACTTTTTATCCAACATAAATGTTCCTCAATTTATTAACAGTAATGGACAAATAAAATAGATAACTGTTTAACGTTACTTCATAGATTTGTTCTACATAATAGCACACATTCATCACTCAGATGTCTATTTCATGTTGTGATATTTCAAGATTTTCCTGTCAGATGTAAAGAGACATTTAAAATAAGCGTCTTTAAGATGTATATGGTTTATGTAAATCCACTTTAGAGACGTAACTTACGTGTTTTTACTGGAGCTCCCCTGTTAGCTAACGTTATACATAATAAAACGTGTTTTTACAGCAAAATCACAACTATACTATACTGTGTAACGTCTTTACACCTTCAACAATTCAACAGTTTACTCTACAGTAGTTCAACACATGTTTTAACAAAAGGAACCGTGTTTACTCACATTTGAAAGCACCCGCGTCGCCGATCTCTGCGATGTTTGATAATGACGTGTCCTCTCGCGTGGCCACCTGGGATAGAAGAGTATCCATCGGTTGAGCACTCAAAAATCTGGCCGAAAGCAGTAAGCCATCCGGGAACTTCTCGCCTACTCTTTTATGAATACTGATGTTTCGAACGTACTGCTTCCTTCACGTACTGTTTTCGCCTACTATATAGTAGGAAAGTAGGCATATTCGAACGCACTTAAGTCCGAATCTCGCGATAATTAGTACGTCACCCAGGTAATTCTCGCCTACTCTTTTATGAATACTGATGTTTCGAACGTACTGCTTCCTTCACGTACTGTTTTCGCCTACTATATAGTAGGAAAGTAGGCATATTCGAACGCACTTAAGTCCGAATCTCGCGATAATTAGTACGTCACCCAGGTAATTCTCGCCTACTCTTTTGGATTCGTACATACTTTTTCGCTCGCCTACTCTTTTTCCCATACTAAATAGTAGGGAAGTATGCGGTTTGGAACGCAGCCAAGGACAGGCGTCCAATCACAACTGACTTCCGGAAAAGGGGAAGTAACCAATGACATTTGAGGTTATTAATTAAAACAGTAAGTCCCGCCCCTCGACTGCCAAAAATAAAGGTGTTCGAGCGAGCAAAAGCAGCAGGAGAGAGGAGATTAAGCGCGACTCGCGAGAGCGTGCGGAATGATCATGCGCGCGCGCAGGGTTTGAATGAGCTCGCGAGTTCCCGTTTCCTCGCGTGAAGATCTGTAATCCTCTCGCGAAAGTCGAGTTGTGCGCTCCGTTAATAGGCTTGTTTGAGATGCGCCTCGCCTCGCCTGAAATGTAGGCGAGAGTAGGCGGCTGCAGTGAGAGGAGGAGTGAAAAAAGCGCAGGCAAGCCGGACACTTCTCTCTTCTCGCAGTGGATCATCTGACACCTGCGAGATCAAAGATGGATATCGCGGGATTCGCGGGATTCACGCTCGTGCACAGTGTTGCTAATAAACTGGATGGAATTTAAGTTCTGTTGCTTTTATATGAAAATAAATATAATGAACAAGACACCCAAAGTAGCCTACTTATTTAATTCCATTCCAAATTCATGTTTATCAGTCTTTTTTTTCTTTAATACAGACATGTTTTTTATTGTATTTATTTTTTATAAAAAATACATTGCATAATCCATAGAGATCGCACTGTTAGATAGTTTGGGAATATTCACATATACATAAAACATGATATCAGAGTTTTAAAATCAAACATTTTAAAAGAGAACAATACATCACGGTTGTTTAAACCAATGAACATTAAGCTGTGTCGTCAGCAAGTCGTTTCCCATCATGCTTTTGATCAGCGCAGTCGGTGGAAAGCAACTGCGCTCGACTGCAGAATCCGACAGGTGTGCCTTGCGCTCGCGAGAGATTTTTGACATACGTCAGCATGACATCAGAGCAAGGCGGACCGCACTCGGACACATTTCTAACCGGCATGCATCTCGCGCTGATCACCGGTGATCGATTCTGCGCAGATTTTGCTCATCTCAAACAAGCCTAATTTTGTCATTGATTTTCCCGCCATAGTAATCAGGGACTGGTTTCAAACGCGTAAAATGCATTAAAGGTCAAGTTGTGCTGCACAAATCTTCTGTGATCACTGTTTGGAAACATGACACACATGTCAGTAACTTAAGATATTTCCTTACTTACCTTGAATGAAAACATTTGCAGATGTCTTTGTCCTCCTCTGAAATGTATGAAGGTAAAACAGTAGCAAAACTCGAGAGCTTGCTAATTTGAATGTGAGAACTTGTAAAATTAATATTTGTATTTGTAAGTTGAAATTTATACTTGCAGCTCTGATGTGAAAAGCTGCATCTATCGATTTGCACACACAGACAATACTCAGAACACCTGTGTTTTGAATTCGAAGTTGCAGATTAATAGTTACAAATGTGTAAAGTGTCATTTACATAAACAAAATGACAGGCACAATTGTGTACTACACATTTATCTTTGTGCTTTAGTTCAGTTTCGTTGTACAACCACAAGTCGGCACTCACAACCTCTCATATCTGGCAGTACAGCTTCAAATCCTAGCGCTTTGACTTTTGCTACTCTTTTTGCGATATGCCTGTAGCAAAACTCACTCGTGCACTTGTAAATGCAGACTTGAGAGAGCAGAGTCGGGGGCGGGGCTGGGGTCGGAATGAAGTCATTTTATTGGTCGATGCCTCACCAATGAACAACGCCAGCCACAATGCAAACATTTGTATGCATATGTATCAGCTATTTTTTAAAACGCTTGGAAAATATTTTTATGAAATATCATTAGTCTTACTGGAATAGTTTTACAGAATATGAACGCAACCCGTTTAATTGAGACAGTGGTATTAAAAGACCAAACAGGAAACACCATATAGCCTATACAGAAAAAAATTGAGCACAGAATATGAACGCAACGCGTTTAATTGTACGTTTTCCTCGAAACCCAAGAAAACGCTTAATGAGGCTTAATGGACCAACAGTTATAAAATAAAAATTAAAAACAATAAAAAAAACACATAATTTGTTACTTTATTAATAAAACACTAGGCAGCAAGTTTATTTGCACTGAACACACATTTGCTTATATATATATGAAGAGTTCAGATGCTCGTATATTTAAATTCAATAATTTCACTTAAATGGCAGTGAAGATTACCTATTAATTATCATTCAAGTGAAATTACTGAACTTAAATATACGAGCTTGATAAAAATGATCATTCTATAAGAAAATTTCAAATGGCATTTAGAGGCTTTTGCATCTGAACTCTTCATATATATATATATATATATATATATATATATATATATATATATATATATATATATATATATATATATATATGTGCCAATTCCATTGCAATATGAAAATGCACCTAAATTATCTGATAATAATGTAAAATGTATACCTTAATATGCAATGTAAGTCGCTTTGGAAAAATGTAAATGTTTTAAATATTCACCCTAGCCTAACTGTTGGACACACAAAAACAAACGAAACATAAATAAATTATATATATATATATATATATATATATATATATATATATATATATATATATATATATATATATATATATGTACGTGTGTGTGTGTGTGTGTGTGTGTCTTTTACAGTCTATGGTATACATATATATATATAGGGCATATATATATATATGGCATACGTCATATGTTTTACGTCATATTCTGTGCTCATCTGCTTTTCTGTAGTATGCATTAGCATTGTGTCTACTGAGTTTGATAATTTCGTTTATTTATTTTAATATCAGTCTAATGCATTAAGCCATGTTAGTTTTTTTTTTTTTTTTTTTTTTTTTTATTGCACTTCAAACAAAACAATGTCAATGTACAGTCAGAATTGCAATATATACAAAATGGAGAAAACAAAAAATAAGCAAATAAACAAAACAAAGAAACATACAGCCAGGGGGGAGGCTAAACATTACATAAAAATATTAAAGGATTCACAAACCAAAATAGTTTTAATTGCTTTCTTATTGTGGGAATGAAAGATAGTTTTGGTATACAATTGCATTTCTTTTTCAAGAACCAAAAACAAAGGTTTGGTTTTACTGTACTTACATTTATGTATATGGAATTTAGCAAAAATTAAAATTAAATTTATAATATAGTACTCTTTCCTTTTATTTGAGGGACTATTATTAAAACCAAATATAACATTTTCTAAACATAAAGAAAAAGAGGGGTCAATGTTGTCAATTATAAATCTAGACAAATCTTTCCAAAATTTGTTAACATGAGCGCAATGCCAAAACAGATGAAACAAAGTTTCAGGCAATGTATTGCAAAAAGAACAATTCAGATCAATATCTTTTTTAAATTTGATAAGAAAATTATTTACTGGGTAGTATCTGTGTAAGATTTTGAAACTTACTTCCTTTACTTTATTTACCAATAAATATTTGTTTGGTAAAGTCCAGATGGCCTTCCATAACAAACCTCCAACCAATCTATTCCAGTAAGCAATACAGTTTGGCCTGGTGACAATGTCTTTTTGAAAAAATGAACGAATGGTTTTATTTACATTTACGACTCCAGGGGCAAAACAAATTTTTCCAATTTCAGTATCAAATAAATTAAAGGAAGAAAGGGGCGCAGTTCTGGTTTGGTTATTAGCTCTAAATAATGCCAAGACACCTGTGGGAATTGCATCCATGACAATCGAAAACTCCCTGGGCGTCACTGGAATTTTATGGAGATTTAGAAACTCAGAGTAAGTTAGCAGCATACCTTCTTGATTTAGTAATTGATCTACTCGTATTATACCTGCTAAAAACCATCTTTCAAAAAATAAGGTTTTATTTTTAAATAATAAATTGTAATTGTTCCAAATTAAATATCTATGGGGTGAAAAATTATGCTTATATAAAAGGGACCAAGCAAGCAACATTTGTTTGTGAAAGGAAGACAAAATTAGAGGGATTTTCTCAATTTTATAATTGCAAATCAAGAGAAAATCAAGACTACCTACTCTGGAGAAAACAAAATTGGGTATGAAATTCCAAAGGGAGTTTGAATTTAGAATGAAATGTCTAATCCAATTTATTTTAAAAATATTATTTAAAGTGCTGAAATCAAGGAAGTTCAAACCACCTGATTCATAATTATTCATTATTACAGACTTCCTAATATAATGAGTTTTGTTTCTCCAAAGAAATTTAAATAAGGCAGTATCAATAGCTTTACACATCTCCTTAGAAACAGCGAGTGAAGTCGCAGTATATACTAATCTAGACAGTCCCTCAGCCTTACATAACAAAACTCTACCTTTTAGGGATAAATCCCTCAAAAGCCAGTGATTCAGCTTTGCTTTAGTTTTCTGGAGAATGGGATCAAAATTTATCTTGCATCTAGATTTTTGGTCTTTCGAAATGACAATCCCCAAATATGTCACAGACTCCTTTACTGGGATATTAGCAATTTGTTGTAATTGACAGTCTTTAACAGATAACAGTTCACATTTGTTAATGTTTAAGTAAAGGCCTGAAGCTTTAGAAAAGGCATCTACTACTTTAAGAGCTGCTGAGACTTGATGTTGATCTTTTAGGAACAGTGCAGTATCGTCTGCTAACTGGGATATTATAATTTCCCTACCAGCAATAGATATACCTTTTAATTGGCTTGTCTTAATATGAATATTCATAAGCTGAGTGCAAAACAAAAAGAGATAAGGGGAGATGGGACAACCTTGCCTTATACCACGGTTTAAATTAAATCTAGATGATGAACCACATTTAAGTTTAATAGAACAGTTTGCATTCCTATACATTGTTTGTATAGCATTACAAAAAAAATCTCCAAAGCCAAATTTTTCTAAAGACCTAAAAATAAAAGCATGCTCCACCGTATCGAAGGCTTTATAGAAATCTAAGAAAAGAATAAATCCATCATCAGTACTTAAATGTGAATAGTCCAATACGTCTAGAACTAATCTTGTATTATTTGAAATATGTCTTTTCTTTAAGAAGCCAGATTGAGCCTCATCTATAAGGGGGTCCATAACTGATTTGATTCTATTTGCAAAGACTAAGGCAAATATCTTATAATCATTGTTTAAGAGAGAGATTGGTCTCCAATTATCTAATAGCAAAGGGTCTTTTTTTGGTTTTGGAATCAAGGTAATTAACCCTTGAGTTAAAGTAGGTGGAAGACATCGGTTTTCTATACTCTCTATATAAACTTCTTTAAGAAATGGGGCAATAAGATCAGAAAAGGTTTTATAAAATTCAGCCGTGAGGCCGTAAACCCCAGGAGATTTGTTAATCTTAATATGTGCGATAGCATTTGAGACTTCCTCAACAGTAATTAAGCTATCACAAAGTTCTTTTTGTACAGGGTCGACAGATTTACAATTTATTCCAGAAATAGAATTTAGAAATAAATAAGCCGAATGATCACAGAATTTGGATGAATATAAACCACTATAAAATTCTGTACAGAATTTTGATATTTTAACTTGGTCATCTGTAACATCCCCATCTATTTTGAGTTGTTCAATTGTATTATTTTTAGAATGAAATTTCTCTAGACCAAAAAAATATGCAGAGTTTTGTTCCCCTTTCTCCAACCATCGCTTTCGTGACCTAGTGAAGGCTCCTTCTGCCTTATTCTTATATAATTTGTCCAACTCCAATTGTAAAGTGGCTAACTCAGCTTGTTCATCTTCATTTGGACATGATTTTGAGGATAGGACAGCTAATCTTGAAATAATATTGTTCTCTTTAGTACGTCTTTCTATTGCCATTAAGCTACCCTGTTTTCGAAAATACTTAGCTACCTCAAATTTCAACAGCTCCCAATTACTGCAGAATTTCTTTTCTGAAAGTGCTTTATACCAATGAAATAAAATAAGACTGTTAACCTTTGTTTTAATATGTTTATATTGTAGTAATGAACTATTAAGTTTCCAATATGAACTTCTACCCATGGTATGTGGAGAAGTGCTGAAATTAATAGAGATAAGAACAGCTTTATGGTCGCTGAGCGGTGAAGGAATCACACTAACAGAGACATCTGAAGATTGTATATTCGCAGACACTAACCAATAATCTATTCGAGATTGCCTGTTACCAGACTTGTTGCTCCAAGTATATGTCAACGAATGAGGAAACGTAGACCTCCATACATCAACTAAATTGAATCTCTCCATAAAACATTTAAGGTTTGTATTTTGATTATAAGATGGTCTTGCTGGTAAACAATCGAGAGAGCCATCCATAACAGTATTAAAATCACCCCCTATGATAAGAGAAAGATCCGGGAATTGCGATAGCTCCTGAAGGATATGCTCTTCTAAAGTTTCAAATAAATTATCGTTTTCGCTTTTAGAATTAAATCCATAAATATTCGCAATGAGCAATACAGAACCATGAATTTTGAGAGTTTGACACAAATAATGTCCAGATCCGTCACGTTGTGTACGCAGAATCTCCCCGGTGAATCTGTTCTTTAAAGTGATGACACCGGCGGAGCGCTCCGAACCATGCGCACACCAGATGTCGTTACCCCACTGAGTCCTCCAGAAACGCACATCATCAGGAATCGAATGAGATTCTTGAAAAAAGCAAAAATCAGTCCTATGCTGTTTAGCAAATAAAAATAAAGCTTTCCGTTTAATATGTTGCCTTAACCCCCTGGCATTTAGTGTAACTATAGACAATGACAGAACGACAGTGAAAAGTGATCCACAAAAAAAAAAGGTGCGATTACAAGAACAGTTGGTAGGAGAAACCGCGTAGGCTAGGTATATAGAAAAATAAATAAAATAAAACAACACTCGAATTTCCAATGGCCATGAAAACTAATCTTGTTCAAATAAAATAATTATGAAAACAGTGTTTTCATTTGAGGACAAATGTGTGTATAAATCCCACGTTGGCATATAGGAGCAAGAGCAAAAAATCAACCATGCAGACAGTAAAGAGAGCAGAATTGCTGCATGTCCTCGGTTAATTCCGGTTCCGATGGCAAAGGTAAAAATAAAATAAAAATTTAAAACATAACGGTCTTCATTTTAGTTCAAAATACTGTCTACAAAATGATCCAACTTTAGTAGGGATGTAGCCCAAAAAAAAAATTAAAAAGGGGGGTAACGTTACCTCTCCTCATCTCTCATGGTGGGTTAATTTCGATCCCAGCAACAAAGGCACGTCCACCAACAAAGTAAGCAGATTTTCCTTTGAGACGGGCTTCATTTACTGCAGGCCATAGCTGGAGACGTCGTGCTCTGTCCATCTTAGACAGATCTTCCGCAAACCGCAGACCGTGACTCCACAGGTATTCGGACTTTTTTGCTGCTTTCCACACAGAATCGCGAATCACCCTGGATGTGAACTGAATAATTATTCCTCTGGGTTTATCAATATTGGACAACTCCTTTCCTTTCTTCTGGCCCAGACGATGCACTGTGTCAATGAGACTAGGAAGTTTGGCCTTCTCTGCAGGTAGGACAGCTTGACATATGCCAATAGCTTCTTGGCGCACATCTTCTTTATCAGACTCCGGTACTCCGAATAAACGGAGATTCCATCTTCGTGAATAACTCTCCAACTCTGCTATACACAACTCAGCTGCGCTCAGGCGCGCCTCATCGTTGGCGATACGCTTTTCAAGAACTGCAGATTTCTCCTTAATGTCCTTTATCTCAGCACATGCAAAGTCAATGGTTTTCTTGAGTCCATCAATTCGCATGGTGTTGTCAGAGATCAATCTCTCCAAAGCATCGGATCTGGAGTTGATGAGTTGCGAGAGTTGTAGGACTATGTCAGAGCTCTCCGTTACAGTGGTCTCCATTACAGCGGCTGAAGTAGGTAACTGCTCAGATTTACCTTTCTTTGGAGCAGGTGATTTGCTGGGGGTGACGGGCATGGCTGTAAAGTCTTCCTCAGCCGACATATAGTCATGGAAATGTTCCTCCATGCTAACGCTATCTGGTGTGACTGTTGTCTTATTAGACCTTGATTTTCTATCTCTTTTACGATCAGATGTCGCCATTTGGTCAAATTAAATGTTGTTTAACCAATTTAGAGTCAAACGTTACATTAGATAAAACAATTAGACTATCACTTTCCTGAAAACAGTTTAAAATTCGCGGCTCTCCTTAAACCATGTGCTTACTAGGGCGCCATCTTGAGCCTCCTCCTTAAGCCATGTTAGTGTTTCAGTGCACGCGGGTTTCGTGACATCATCGAACTCCCATTTCATTGGCTAGGTGCCAACCAATAAAACGGCTCCTTTGACCCCCCCCCCCTCCTCCCGCCCCCCTTTCCCTCTCACCGCCTCTGAGTTTCAAGTGCACAAATTAGTTTTGCACCTAATAAATCGCGAAAAGAGTAGCAAAAGTCAAGGCGCGAAATTTGAAATTGCAGTGACAGATTTGAGAAGCTGCAAGTGCTTAATTGAGGAAGTACCGCGAATGTGAACGTAAGATTAAACGCAAAATATATATTACAAGTTTGTGTCTGTCGTTGTATTTCTGTGAATGGCATTTTACACATTTGTGTCTACTTGTCTGCAGCTTCAGATTCAGAATACAGGTTTGTGACTATTGTTTGCGAGTGCAAATTTCAACATTCAACTTCAGATTTTTATTTTACAGGTTTTCACATTGGAGCTGTGAGTGTAAATGTTCATGTACAAGTACGAATATTTATTGTACAAGTTCTCAAATTCACATTTACATGCTCTCGGGTTTTGCTACTGTTTTACCTTCATAGAAATGGCACCTCGATCATCAAAAGCACTAAAAGCTCCCTTTCACTTCCGTGTTCTCATGAAGAACTTTCAAGTTTGTCTCATAGTTCATATGTTCTATAATCTCTAAGGTAAAAACTAGCTTTTTAATGTATAAAACTGACATTTATACCAGGTGAAGTGTTCAGATCCCTGTTTACACCTTTTATTTGTGTGTAATCTCATTTAGTTTCGGTTTAAAGCGGATGCTGTACGAAGGGGAAATGACAACAGATCAAGGAAGTTACTCAATCTCGGAAAACACAAGAAGAAAAGCCCTGAATGTGAGTGAACCCTTCAGGAGAGATTCTGCGCATGTTTATGTAGAGTATTTTTTAAAAAAAATCTTTTTATTTTTTTAGTCACTTATTTGCTTTTTTTTTCTTTTTATTTGTATTGCAGAACAATATACATATACAGAGGAAACCAGTGTATTATTATCTATTACATTCATAATAACATCAAAGAAACAATAAAAAAAAATAAAAAATAAATACACAGGGGAAAAATTACAAAAAATTACAAAGAAAAGGATTCAAAAATGTTATACATCCGTTTCGCTTTTTTTTTCTTTTGCATCTTTTAGGGCTTTAATATAATGTTTAAGCTCAATTTTAAATAATATAATGTTAGGTTTATTATTTGTCCATTTCTGCTTATGTATATGGTATTTTGTATACATAATTATTAAGTTAACAACCAAATTTTGCTCCACACTCTTATTTTTGTATAACAAAAAAATATCTTTACCAGATAGTTGAATCTTTAATTTTGTGAATTTAATTATCAGATATTCAACATAAATCCAAAACAATTGGGTAAATACACATTTAAAAGAATAAATGTTTTATTGATTCTTCTTCTGTATTACAAAACTTGCATGTAGTTTCCATATCTCTAAAAGAATCCTGAGACTACTTGTCTCAGTGGATAAATTAAGTGAATAATCTTATATGTAATTTCTTTAACTTTATTGGTCAGACAGTATTTACTGGGTAAACTCCAGACCTCTTTCCAATCAATCTGATTATACATTGAGTTCCAAAAAGGTTTGCATTTAGGCAATAACGTAATTCTACATAATTCTCTAATATAAAAGTTATTAAACTTTTTATCTATAATTTTCACGCCATCAATACTTAACTGATTAGTGGTATATATAGGGATAGCTTCAGAAGGTACATTGCCTGCTAAAAGTTGAATAAGGCCACTATGGCATCAAATACTACTGCAAACTCTTTAGCAGTTACAGGGATCTTATAATAGTTAAGGAATTCGCAGTAATTAAAAAGATATCCATTATTCTTAAATAACTGTCTGACCAAAATTATACCATTATTGTACCCGTTTCTGTAAAATAAAGATTTATTTTTAAATGTAATATATTTGTTGTTCCAAATCACAGATTTGTGTGGAGAAAAATGATGCTTAAAAATGAGCATCCATAATAGAAAAACCTGTTTATGAAAAGAAGAAAGCTTTATCGGAATCTTATTTACATCAAAATTTTTACACCTAAAAAAAAATCTAAGCCCCCCAGTTTATCAAAAATGAACTCAGGGATGATATTCCAAATTTTGCCTTTAGAGTTCAAGTAGTTCTTTATCCACTTAAAGTTAAAGTACATTTAGACCACCATCCTCAACTGGATTGCATAAAACTGATTTTTTTAAATAATGAGGTCTGTTCTTCCAAATGAAATTGAACAAAATAGCATCCACCTCTTTTATAATTGATTGTGGAACATCTAATGCAAGAGCTGTATACACCAAGCGTGACAATCCTTCAGTTTTGGATTATAATATTATATATATAATATCTCTCATTAACCATGAATTACATTTTTGTTTAATTTTCTTAATAATTGGTGTAAAATTTTAATTATTTCTCTCTTTTTGGTCTTTACAGATCTTAATACCTAAATAATCTACTAACTCCTTTACTGGAATACCAAGAATGTTATTATGATTACATGTTTTCAAGGGGAATAACACACATTTTTTAATGTTTAAACATAAACCAGATACAGAAGAGAAAATATTAAGGCACTCAACAGCTTTTTTAACTTCAGTTTCACTTTTAAAAAAAATAGCAGTGTCGTCCGCTAATTGAGAGCATTTTAACTCTTTCTCCAAAAGTCTAATACCACAAAATGTATCTCTTTTAATATGTATGGCCATGGTTTGTGTTACAAGTAAGAAAATAAACGGTGAAATGGGACAGCCTTGTCGTATACCTCTATTAATTTTAAACCTGGATGACGTTCCATATGATAACTTAACTGAGCTGTTACAGTCATTGTACAGTGTTTTAATAGCTTTTTTAAAGTATACTCCAAAACCAAAATAATTTAAAGTCTCCAACATAAAATTATGAACGATAGTATCAAATCCATAAAGAAATCAACAAGTAAAACAAAACTGTTATCTGTAATAAATTCATTGTAGTCGATTAACCCTCTGGGGTCCTTCGTTTAACAGTCACACTTGGGACCTTTGGGTCCAAATGGACCCGGAGGGCGGGATTAATATATATATAAAAAAATCTTTTTTTTTTTTTTTTTACTTGTTTTTTATAATATTTTTTCTTTTCTTTTTTGGTGTTTTGAGATAATTTTATGATTTATAATTAATATTTATGCAATAATTATGACCCATTTTTTCCCATTGAATATAATAGAATTTTTTTATATATATATAATTTTTATTTTATTTTTATTAAAGCTGTATTTCATTTTAGAGTCAAGCCTAGGCCTCATGAAAGCAATTTTTGAAATGAGATGGGCGCCAACTGGTGGACACACTGAGCATTTTTATCACGCAATAGCACATTTTTACCACTAGTGGATTTACAGCTCTCTGTAGAAAGGCTTGCGAATTCTAGTGATTTTTGCCTGAACAGATTTAGTCTGTTTTGCACTCTTGATGTTTTAGAGATTCACCCCTTCACTGTTGAGTCCTTTTTTTCTGCATCCTGGCTGATTTGTAGATTGTATGCACAAAAAAACTCTGTGTTTTCATATTTTTGACAATTTCCCATTCATTTCCTATGGGAGTCATTTTTGACCAAAGAGCAGAAGTGTGATGACCACTTAGCATGCTTGGATCATGACCTCAATATTTTTTGTGTGTTCACATACCTAATACCATAAAAGTCACCTAGTTTCGTAACATTCCGATGAAGCTGTGATTTTTAAAAATTCAAAACAGATTTTTGTAATCTGAATTTATTAGTGTATGTGTATAAAAGTGTGTTTGTGTGTGTGTGTGTGTGGATGTGTCTGTTTTGCACTCTTTATGTTTTATAGATTCACCCCTTCACTGTTGTGTGCTTTTTATTCTGGATCGTGGCTGATTTGTAGATTGTACGCACAAAAAAACTCTGTATTGTCACATTTTTGCCAATTTCCCATTCATTTCCTATGGCGGGTCCATTTGGACCCGAAGGTCCTGAGTGTGACTATTTTTTTTACAACCACTTAGACTATTCAAATCCTGTCCCCAATTTTTTTGGGTGTTCATATACCAAGTACCAACAAAGTCACCAAATTTCGGATCATTCCGATGAAGCTATGATTTTTTAAATTTTTTTATTTAAACGCTTCGGGTCCATTTGGACCCGAAGGACCCCAGAGGGTTAAATCCAAAATGAGCCTAATATTATTATAAATGTGACGACCTTTCATAAACCCTGATTGACATTCATCAGTTATGTGATCAAGCTAATAATTCTAGATAATTCTTCAATCTTTCTGCAAATATTTGTGCCAAAAATTTTGCATCATTATTGATTAGCGTAATGGGACGCCAATTCTCTAAAAATAATATATCCTTATTGGGCTTTGGTAATAAAGTTATCAAACCTTGTCTCGGTGAATTGGGTAAATAACCTTGTTGTATAGCTTCTCTAAATACAGCTAATAAAAAAGGGGATAATTCTTTTTGAAAAAAATTATAAAATTCACTAATTAAACCATCATTCCCGGGTGACTTCTTGTCTTTGAGTTTGTTAATACAGTGAGATATTTCATTTAAAGAAATATCTTGGTCACACATTTCAACAGAAGACTCACTTATCTTTTGAATATCATCTTTAATAGAATCTAAGAATGACTGTGCATTACTCAGTTTGTTATCATAAGAATACAATTTCTCATAAAATTCAGCCACATACAGTATTTTGATATTTCTTTAGAATTTTCTGTTAACTGTCCATTAATATTCAGTTTGACCATAGATGCAAGTTTTACATTCCTTCTTTCCATATTAAAAAGTAGCCTCTAACCATTTCTTTCTTGATCTTATGAAGGCACCCTTTGCTTTATATTCATATATTTTATCTAAATCTAATTGTAGTTGTAGTAATTTATTTTTATTTTCTTGATCTATATTACAATTTCCAGAAAGACTTATCATTTCCTGTATAATCTTTTCTTCATTTTCTCTTCTATATTTGGCTATTTCCTTTCCTCTCCTTGTGGCTAAAGTTCTAATCTTATACTTCATTAATTCCCAATTTACCCCAAATAAATTAGTTACATTTGCCTCCTTCCAAAAATCTATGAAAACCTCTTTTGCTTTATCTCTAAACTGATCTCTAATATCTGTCAATATATTCTGGTTCATTTTCCAGTATGTAAAAGTTTTAACATCTTTGGATTTAGTTGTATTTAACAAGAGAAAAATAGCTTTGTGATCTGTAAGAACAGAAGGCTCTATAGAGACCTCATTAACATAATCCAATAGATTCCTTGAAATTAACCAATAGTTTATGCGTGACTGTTGAGAAAGGTTTCCTTTACACCATGTAAATTGAATTTTGTCTAGATACGTATGTGTAGAACATATACTATTCAATTCTGGAAGAACAGACCTGTCACTCAGACGATGTGGAAAACAATCCTTTTCAGAATCCCATTTTGTATTGAAATCCCCTCCAAGTACTAATTTCGCATTGCTATATTGTTCCACTCTTTTTTCAATCTGGTCTTCAAAATTCAAAAATAAAGTTTTGTTTTGTGCGGTAAAATTACACCAGGATGCGCGCGCGCCCTCAGATCACTTGGACGTGGCTGTTTATAAGAGCTAAAAACGATATAAATACTGTTCGTTTTCTCACACAAACCGCTCGTTTCGTGTCTTAGGCCATCAATGTGTACTTACGATGGGGAATTGTTTAATTTGGACGATGGGGAATTGTTTAATTTGGACTCTGTGCTTGTGTTTTGAGACAGTGACCATAGACCTGCATTATATGACTGACAGACAAGAACGGTTTGACCTAAAAATATCAAAATTGAAACTACTGCGGAAACAAAGACACCTACATCTTGGATGCCCTTGAGGTAAGCTAAAACATACCAAAATTTTATTTCAAAGTGAACTATCCCTTTAAGAGCTCTAATCCGTTGACTCTTTCATTTATGCATCACATGATGTTTTCTTGAATTTCAGTAGTGATGGGCGATACTGCAAATTTCGGCATTGATCCGATTCCAAGTAAATACAGGGCCAGTATCGCCGATACCGATACCAATACTTTTTCATTTTAAAAGCACTTGAACTTGTATGCACTTTACTGTGCTAGAGCAGTGTGTCATGATTTATGAGGTGAATGCATCATTAATATGCTAAATCTGAATATGTTTTCATGACTACTAGCCCTAAATATTTTGTGATTTGTGCTCTCAACTCGCCTGTAATTAGTCAGTGACTTTTACAGAACTACCCTAATTATAGTACTAGCCTGCTGTTCAAAAGTTTGGGGTCTGTAAGATTTTTAATTCTCTTCTGCATTTATTTGATCAAAAATAGCCTACAGTAAAAACTGTAATATTACAATTTAACGTAGGCTATCTGTTTTCTATGCCATAGTAAACTCTAATTTATCCATGTGATCCTTATTATTATCAATGTTGAAAACAGTTACTGAAAATCTTAGTGATGTCAACATTTTGAACCATTATGTACACTTTTGGTTTGTTTATTGCGAAATAACCCGATTGTTTCTCTGTCATCTAAGCAAGGCTTCGTTTCCCAAACGCACTGGGCCTGTGAGCTCAGCGAAGCACCAGCATCCAATGCTCTCTGTGATTGATTGGTTTCGTCTTGTATCCAGATGACTAGGAGAAAAAGTTCTATCTTACACAATTATCCGCTAACATTCGATTATTTTTCCACTTAGAAGCTTATTTTACGCACTGAATTGCGTGCTAAATTACAAAAAAATTACTGGTAAAAAACACACATTTGGATCGATATTTTTATGTGAGGATCGATCCTTTTCGATACCACGTCAGTATCGATACTTCAGGATCGATCCGCCCATCACTAAATTTTGGACAGAGACGGTTCATTTTTACTTTTCTTCGGATCAGGGGTGCCGGGCGTTGAATCCGGTAAAGAAACTGTGATGCCTTGCACTACATATGCGTGCTCTGTTTGAAGGTCAGTGCTGCAAATTTGCATTTCATCATCTTTGCTCTTCATCTTTGTCAGCGACTTTGCTAGGCTTTTTTTTTTTTTTTTTTTTTTATGTTACTCTCCCTCTCTCGTTTTTCCGCCATTCAGTGCAGTCTCTCTGGGTTAATTACAACGTTCAACAGCAATTTTTAGCAACTCTCTGTGTTAATTATCTGGTAAATACTAAGATCTTACATTTAGATGTCGGATCGGTCAATTTATTAAACAAAAAGAACGATATGAGATGAAGGAACAAACTTTCATCCTCAGCATCCCAAAACTACCTCCTCACCGGTCGCCATCTTGCGCGCCCCATTATGAAGAGTAAACACGGTTCGGTTCGGCATGTGTGACGTCACGCAGGACACGCCGGTTCGGAAGCTCCGGTTCTCCACACTGAGGGCTTTATCTGACCAGCTGGACCCGCAGGAGAACTGGAGGAGCGTCATGATGGACATCAGCGGAACCTCCGGAGAACCCAGATACTCACAGCTGCACATCCGGTACACCATCATCATCATCATCATCATCACACACACACTAGCAGACCTTTAAAGAGAAACTCCTCATGTTGGTTTTGACCTATAGAAAAATTAAACAAACAGGATATTACAAAATCTAAAATGAAATAATAGTGATATACGTAAGGGATAATGTAGAGCGAGGCGGATGTTATAGCGAATACACCCCCGACAGGCTGATCGCGGAGCTTGACGTGAAGCGGAGCTTGAATCCTGAAGGGGTTGTATTCACTATAACAACCGCCTCGCTATACATTATGCCGCTTATTACATGGCTACCTACAAAATAAATAAATAATTTGACAAAATATTGATTTAAAAAGGAGTTTATTGATTTAAAAACAATTTTATTGCTTCCGCTAAAGAAAATAGTCTGTTCCACGTCCATAGCAACGCGCTTTCATGGCAACGGTGTGTTATACTTCGCAACGGTCGGTTATCAAGAAATAACACACCGCATTCTACATTGAAATTCAACCAAGCCATGTAATAAATATATATATTATATAGATAATCAACAACTTCAAAACTTTATCACTTTGTTTGTAGACATTTAAAAAAAAATAAAGCCTCACGTTGGCTATATTTATTCACTGTCTAACTAAAATCGAATCGAACTTTAAAATGCATAAAAAAATTATTGTAAGGAATTGTCTATAATTAGGGGAGAGCGGGGCACAACCTAACACTTTTTGACTTTCTCAGTTCACGTAAATTCACTTGGGGTTCTGAGTATTAATTTTTTCCAACAATAATTTCACACAGGTCAAGTATAATTATGTGGTTTTGTTTCATTAATAGAGTTTATACTGTTTTTCTTGATTTACCCCAAAAGAAAGGAAGTGAAATGGAGTGTAGTCTACGTGATACGCAGGTATAGGCCTGCACCGTATACCCACTAGGAAAGGCCAGGGGGGGGGGTCAATGTTTTGGAAAACGCTGAAGCTTCCCCGGGCGCCGCCATTGGCTAGCGGACCCTCACCTGCTGTTAGCATCCCATTGACTCCCATTCATTTTGGCGTCACTTTGACAGCGAATAACTTCACATCTGAGGCATTTAAAGACTCCATTTGTCCATTATTTATTTCTAAAGAAACATGAAAATGTATAAAAGGCTCCATTACCTTGTATCTTACGTTATGGCCCCGTAGAAGCAGTTTTTGTAAAATTAGGCTAACGATTGCGTCATAAACCACACGACTCTCTGTCGCACAGTAGAGAGATTACCGTATGGACAGGAGGAGAAGCTCGCGGGCAATCGGGGGGACGTGGAGGCAAAATGACTAAATAATTAATCAGAATACACAGCAAACGTTTCTCCTGCTCCTCATGGACACCTCCTACTCACGCTCTCCGTCTCTGAGGGATTCAGAAGGGAATGATTCAGATTTCTCTCGGCACAGCTACTAGAAGACAGACGGGTTTGCTCATGTCACATCTACGTCGTCAAGCTCAGTTTGAAGGCTTGTTGGACTTCATGCAGCTCTGCGCAGACCGATCGGCGGCTGACTTGAAGCAGTGCATGCCGGTTAGAAATTTTGTCCGACTTGATACAGCGCCGACGCCACGTGACTGTGACGTGTGCCATCAAAGTACCGCGAGAGCGATTCGAGAGTAGCCGGAGAACTCAGCCAGCGCAGCTTCTCAAGAGCGGCTGCACACGGGCTGATGACGACACAGCTGTTCCACGATTGGCCGGATTCACCGCATGACAACGATCACGTGTGTTTCGTGTTTATTCGAACACCTTTAGTTCCTCTAAAGCTCTCAAATCAGTTTATTATAACAGTAAACACTCTTTTCATGTCGTTGTCATATTATACTGTGTCATGTGTATCAAATTAAAACTGCTTAAAAAACGTAGACTCCACTTCATTGATAGTAGCTTATGTTGAACTTTATTCTTGTTCAAACAGACGCTGTATGAAGCAATACATAAAGTATTGAATGAAAATGTCTCTGAAACATCTGTGTATTATTTGGCCAATATTGCATTTATTTCACTTCAGCTGTGGTAAAGTATGCAAACACCACGTGAGCGGTCACCACGGGAACCAGAAAGTGTCCGACTTCACGTCTTCGTTTGCAGCTCCTCCCCGCCTGTACGCGGCTACTCTTGCCGATCAGTTGCATCCAGCCGCAGCCGATGTCGAACACACCTTGAGTCTGTGTAGTCGCTCAGCCATCAGGAAGCGAGTGCTTCTAACTGACTTCACTTTTCTCCGTTGAAACCTATGGGGTCGCTGTGTCCAGTTTATATACTGTCTATGGGAAAGGCCAAGGATTTCCGTATACTCACTTAAAAAAAGCGTGAGGATATGTAACAATTTTGTTTTGTGTCAGAACTTTCTCACTTTTTCATTCATAAATTCACCCCATCTGTGTTTGCGAAGCGACACGGATCGAATCGCGGAATCCAGTCACAAATGCAACTTCACAGAATTTGGCCATTTTTGAATGAACAAATCAGAAGTAGGGCTGTACAATGAATCAAATCTCGATATGGACTAGTGTCTGTAAATTAAAGCTCAAAGAGACTGCAAGAGACTGTTCTACGCGTCTCTGGGAATGAGCGCTCAATGTACTCCACTACACACACACACACACAGACACACACACTGAAGCACGCTTGACGCTCGTGCTGTTTTCAGCATTTCACTGTATTGAGACATGATGTAAGCTACACATGTGAACATTAATATATCCTTAACACCAAGCATATCTGCTGACTCTGTTGATTTTCTCCTTGATTCTTTTAACTCAAAAGTTAAAGGTGTAATTGATGATATTGCTCCTGTTAAAGTCAGGAAAACGAGTGGCAGACAAAAAGCACCTTGGAGAAACTCAACAGCAGTGCAAAATATGAAAAGACAATGCAGAAAAGTAGAGCGCATGTGGCGGAAGACAAAACTTGTAGTCCATTATAACATCTACAAAGACAGCCTTCATGCTTTCAATATGGAACTGGGCAAAGCTAGACAGACTTTCTTCTCAAATATTATAAACAGCAATTTAAACAACACACGCACTCTTTTTGCTACTGTAGAGAGACTGACAAACCCCCCAAGCCAGATTCCCAGTGAAATGCTCTCAGACAGCAAGTGCCGTGAGTTTGCTTCTTTCTTCTCTGAGAAAATCAATAATATCAGAAAGGTGATCAGCACATCCTTGACTTGCGCTGGGGTCAGACAGATCAAACCACCTGAGAAAGTAGTTACTATGTCTGATTTCAAAGAAATTGGTGGCAAAATTTTGAAAGAAACCGTACAGCACCTTAAAACATCAACATGCGCTCTTGACACACTTCCCACATCTTTTTCAAAAGTGTGTTAAACAGTTTAGAAGCAGATCTTCTAGAAGTGGTAAATGCTTCACTTCTCTCTGGGAGTTTTCCAAACTCCCTAAAAACTGCAGTTGTCAAGCCCCTCCTGAAAAAGAGCAATCTGGATAAGACCATATTAAGCAACTATAGACCGATCTCAAATCTTCCTTTCATAGGCAAGATCATTGAAAAAGTTGTCTTCATCCATCCTAGACAATAGGGTCTCTCAACTTCATGAAAACATGTTTCTAATACAGCGTCTGTAGGAGTGATGACAAATTGACATATATTTCTCTCTTCTGAGTTCTGACTGCCGTTATCCATCTCTTGCAATCTTTTTGAAAGCTGTGAAAAAACTATAGAAGAGTTTTTCTTTTGCTATTTGAGCATATATTTTTTATTAATTTTTTTTTAATTTCCCAGTAGATTTTTTGGAATGGAAAATGAGAGAAAGATAAAAGATCTGTTAATTCCATTAGTTACCCAGACATCAGGTAAGTGTTATAATAACGTATAGCCCCTGCTCACTGTATGATTCTGTATGATTTCCAAAGAGACATTTGACCAAATCCAGATGCTGTCATTCACTATAACCAGTATAACTGACCACACAAACATATACGCAAGTGTGTGATGAATGTGAAAATGGAGAATTAATCGTTTTTGTCATCTAGACTACAGTTGAATGAGTTCAGTCCTGTTTCTTGTGGAGGAATAATGTCATCTATAATGTCATATTAATGTCATAGTTCTTTACACTTGGCCTGTGTGAACCAGTCTTAATGTTATGCTGTAGTTTTACTGTCATGATGGACTCATAAGTTACCAGTAGATGGAGCCATTTCTCAGCAAAACACAATTATATGCAGTATAAAGAAATATATAGACTGATCTATAACTATCAGCTAATTCGAAGGAATGTAAGTGGAGAAACAAACCCTTAAATATTAAAATCCCCTTCCAAAAATAAAAGGAGAGCTATTTTCACATATAAGTGAAACAATATTAAGCATGATATCATAAAGAAAATATGTTTCTAAATATGAATGAAAGAGGCATTTATATAGCGCTTTCATATATGTACTTCTGTCAACGGCACCAGTGCGCTCAATGCACACACACACACACACGCCAGCTATAGGGATCTCCCAGTCACGTGACTCCTATAGCCGCGTGTCAGCCATTTTGACGGAATACATCCGTCAGCTACTCAGCGGCAATGGATCTATTGGCGCTTTTCCACTACACAGTACCAGCTCGCCTCGGCTCGGCTCGACTCGACTCGGCTCTGTTTGGTTTTCCACTGTGTAAAAGTTGTACCTGTACCTGCTTCCAGGTACTTTTTTTCGTACCACCTCCGGCGAGGTTCTAAGCGGGCTGAGGCGAGCTGAGGCGATACTAAAATGTGACGTGAAATCATGGCAGACTGCTGATTGGTCAGAGAGAATCGTCACTATTCACTGCGTCATCATTGCACGCGCCAGACGGAGTATCCTGGGGCCTGTACCATGAAGCCGGTTTAGGTGGCTAGCCGGCTATGTTTCAGCTTAGTTTCCGCCAACTCTGGGTTTTAGGTACTATGAAAGTAGCTCGGCTTTAATCGGTGTTCGTTGCCATGGTATCTTACGCTGCACGGCTAGCCTGCTCCGGGGCAGGTTATGTTCTGGATTCGAGATCTCAGACTGAAGTTTGACCAATCAGCTGAGAGCAAAGAAACATATAGGTGACGTAACTTATTCCCAGTGTCTGTTGCAATGACTTCACCTTTTCTTCCAAATCCTGTGACATCTCAGCGCAAATTATTAGACGAGCACTTCGTAAAGAAAGAGTTTTTAGCATGACAAAATCCCCTTGCCTTTCCTGATAGTTATTTGTATGAAAGATACAGATTTTCCGCGGAAGGAATGTCTTATTTTGCGAACTTCTTGAGCCGCACATAAAGAATTTAACACGTCGAATTCATGCACTTACCTGAACATGCGTTTTTTTGCAAGTGGCTACATTCTTGCACGGTGGGTGACACACAGAAGCTAGGGGAAAACCACAGCCTAGGGGGAAAACACGGTTTGTCAAACCATTCGCAAGGTGGTCCTCGCTCTGCAGGAGTACATGAATAGTTTCATTAATATTGTTCCCCGGACATTTATCGACCATGTCCATAAAAGAGGGCTTTTATAAAATTGCCGGTAAGATATATTGATAGGGTGACATCACATGAACACTTTTTTTTTCTTTTTTTCAAAAAGCAAATTTCACAAATGTACTATACAATACATGTTAAGAATTATTTTAAATATTTTTTATTATTATTCTGCTAATCTTATGATATGATTCCCTAGAGTCATTGCAACATGTATGCAGTCTATTGCTCCAATCTCCACTGCTCTAGGGGAACATGAGGCAGATTATGTTAATAGGAAATCCTATCACAGCCTTAATGTTCAGGTAGACATGATGTGGATATGTGAATGATTATTTTCTGTGAGATGAATCTTTAAATTAATAGTAACATTAACAGATATAACAATGATCTACTAAACATTTCATCTACAGACGACTTGTGGTGGTCATGAACGTATGATCACAAGTTTGGATGCCAAATGGCCTGGCTCCAGTGCTTGACTCACAAATTTTCCGTGAGTCTGTGTTGTGTCAGCGCTTTGAGGAAAGCAAGTTAAATTTGGTACAGTACACAACACTGTTAATTTGAACTGAGATAGAAAAACCTATAACCCCCTATCATGACCCTCAGACAGGGCCATGCACAGCACCGCTTCAGTGTGGCCCTCAGTTAAACCAGAGTGAAGATAGAGATGACCTTTGGCCTCCTAAAGGCACGTTTCAACTGTGTTCGGCGCTTCAGAGTCACCAGAGCGGACCACCCAGCTGGTGCAGATGTAGATGCAATCTATACAATATTACACTTAATAAAAGCACATTGAAACTGCAGATAGGTCTCAAACTGTTTTATTGGTTTTGTGGGATGAGAGGGAGAAAGAGAGCAAGACAAATTTGCATTAATAAATATTCATACTAAAGAGTTACTTGGTTAAATAAGTTCACATACTGCGATCAGTTTTATCCAGCTGTTTGATCTCCAATTGATCTCCAGCTCCTTTAGTGTGCAGTCTAGTTCAAGACTCCTTTAGTGTGCAGTCTAGTTCAAGACTCCTTTAGTGAGCAGTCTAGTTCAAGTCTCCTTTTGTGAACAGTCTAGTTCAAGACTCCTTTAGTGTGCAGTCTAGTTCAAGACTCCTTTAGTGTGCAGTCTAGTTCAAGACTCCTTTAGTGAGCAGTCTAGTTCAAGACTCCTTTAGTGTGCAGTCTAGTTCAAGACTCCTTTAGTGAACAGTCTAGTTCAAGACTCCTTTAGTGAACAGTCTAGTTCAAGACTCCTTTAGTGAACAGTCTAGTTCAAGACTCCTTTAGTGTGCAGTCTAGTTCAAGTCTCCTTTAGTGAACAGTCTAGTTCAAGTCTCCTTTAGTGAGCAGTCTAGTTCAAGACTCCTTTAGTGTGCAGTCTAGTTCAAGACTCCTTTAGTGAGCAGTCTAGTTCAAGTCTCCTTTTGTGAACAGTCTAGTTCAAGACTCCTTTAGTGTGCAGTCTAGTTCAAGACTCCTTTAGTGAGCAGTCTAGTTCAAGTCTCCTTTTGTGAACAGTCTAGTTCAAGACTCCTTTAGTGTGCAGTCTAGTTCAAGACTCCTTTAGTGTGCAGTCTAGCTCGAGACTCCTTTAGTGTGCAGTCTAGTTCAAGACTCCTTTAGTGAGCAGTCTAGTTCAAGTCTCCTTTTGTGAACAGTCTAGTTCAAGACTCCTTTAGTGTGCAGTCTAGTTCAAGACTCCTTTAGTGAACAGTCTAGTTCAAGACTCCTTTAGTGTGCAGTCTAGTTCAAGTCTCCTTTAGTGTGCAGTCTAGTTCAAGTCTCCTTTTGTACAGGGCCCTGACTAAGTCTGTTTCCACCTCAAACATAATTCCACCACAAACATGATCATTACAAGTTTTCTGGAGGCTCATCAAATCACAAAAAGTTCCTTGACTTCCTACAAACACAGGACTGACTGTAATTTATGGCAAGAGTTTTAAATCCTTACCTTGTTCACAATTCTTCTGAAGCCTGAGGTATTGAGGTAGAGGCCTCAGTTTCTGGGGCAGGTTGTGAAAAATCCTACAATAAAAGAGATGTGTAAGGGCCAGTCCCTTTATGCCACACATTCAAATGTTTGCCATAATAAAAAGCCCAGTGCATTCACATCAGCAACTGTCTGAGAACACACAGACAGAGTGTCTTCATCATTTCCTCCACCCTAATAAATAAAAATAGGCCAATGTAAAGCATAACTGTTGTAAAGCAGGTTATGTTTGGTGTTCTGTCTGCTGCATACTGACCTCTGTGTGGGAGACTGTGTGTGTGTGTGTGTGTGTGTGTGTGTGTGTGTGTGTGTGTGCTGGCTTCAACAGGGACACTGTATTTCCCTCTACTGCAGAACATACAGTCAGCCATATTTAAAACTTAAAAAAGTGGTAATGTATTGCACACCCAGTGTTACTTGCTTAGAGGAGCCAGCACCAGGGTCAGACTGTACAGCACCTGTAATCCCATCCATAATCGGCTGTCCCTTATTGCCTACTCAGAGCCAACTCCTCCACCACAGAGTATTCTGGTTTTCTGAATTTAACTCTTTATTTCTGTTTGCTGCAAACAAGTGTTTGTGATAAAATGTTCACAAAAGTAATAAAAGGTTGTGGTAAATACTCACCACTTTGAATTATATTTTTATATTTTGTCTTTATCTGCTGCCAAGAACATTTGGAGTTGGGGTTGCATCTAAAAATCAATGAATATTAATCTTTCTTAGTACATGCACATTTTTATATATTATAAAAATAGGCTATAGTATATTACTATATTACACGTATAGGCTATACATTATACATAATTTTACATAAATATAGAACGTATTTGTTTAACTTACACATTAACAATCTGCAATCTTTCTCCAACAGTCTTCTCTTGCTTTGGCAGCAGAGACCGTAGTGTTTCGAGCTTGAAATACATATTTAAATTCATCGAAATTCTGAATGATTATCTCTTGCTCCTCCGCGGAAAAATATAACGCTCTCGCTCTACTACCCGCGATTGGCTGTTCAGTGTCGACGTCACTCTTTTATGTGCACGCGCGCGTGGAGTAATCATAGCTTAAAGATCAAAGCCTGAGTTGACAGAGAAAGTTGATGAGCTGCATCATGGTACCAATAAAGCCTGATCGCATCGGTTTGGATTTGTCAACTCAAAACCAATCCTGTAACCCCGAGTTTGTTCAGCTACCTTCATGGTACAGGCCCCTGAATAAAAAACAGCAAAAACAAAAACATCCAAAAACAGCATACACTCGATTTCCTCCATTGTCCTGTGTGTGTAGGTAGCGGGTGTGTCTCGCGCGTCTCGCGTAAAAGATTAAGTCACGGCAGTTTCCTGCGGGCTGCGGCGTCGCTATGACGACCAGGTACTATTGTGGAGGTACTATCTGCAATGGAAAACGGAGCGAAAAGCGAGCCGAGCCGAGCTGAGGCGAGTCGAGTCGAGCTGGTACTGGTAATGGAAAAGCTAATTATAAAATTATCTGTTTTACTTTCAGGTTATAGGGCTGTGACAGTGACAGTTTTTTACCACTGCGGTGGTAATGGACCAACTACCTGCGGTGGTTGGGGGGTTGTTTTGAAAATTGAAATAAAAATGTAGTGTTTATTTGAGCAAAAAAGTGTTTATTTGAGCAATTCCGTCAAAGAAGCAACACACTAAAGCCTGTAAAGCATTGAAATAAATATCAGTATTGGAAACTTAAATAATATAATAAAGTTAAATCTATTTAAAAAAAAAGTTTGTTTAATAAATTCCACACAAAGACGCGTATTCCACATGAAGCCTAACGTTACCGCTCTGCGCTTTGAGAGGGATGTGGGACACGAGGAGGAAAGAGACATCGATCTATTTTCTGATATCTTCATGTTTTCTACAAGGGCAAGACATTTAAGCTATGTTTGAAATTGCGCTGCCAGTGAGAGCGAAACTAAAAATCACGCGTGTGTGAAACACGCTTTACAAATAAACTTGACGCGCCTTACATGTCTAATAACAAGCACAAACTGTTAAAATGAATCTGACGTGCAAGTAAAAATGTAGGCTATCTGTCCTACAACGTTTTTCTACTTTATCACAGTAAATAATATGAATAGGCCTAATTAAAAGCGAACCTAGGAAGAAATGTTTATAATCCCCTTCGAAAATCGAGACGTGAGTGAAGATTTGGGGGAAAAAACAAGAGATTACATGCAGAGATGGATGAGTCACGATTTTTGAATATTCGATTAGTTTATTTAATTATAGAATTACTATAGAATATTGAATAGGTTGTGCAATTATTCTCTAAAATAAAAAAAAGAAAATGTTTTTGGTGCTAATGCGGTGGTAACACGTTCATATACTTAGGCCCTACGTTCTGTAATAAGGTCCTGTGTCCTGAAAGATATTTCTTTTGTATGATCACGTATCCGATCCCATCCAACTGCACAGCATCGCTCGGGCATGATAGGAATATTTCGCGATGAGTTGTAGTATCACCGGCGGTTTAGCATTTTCTATTCCGTCAAGATGGCTGCTCCAAGTGGCGTGACGTCACGCGGGACGTCCCTATAGGTGGAGAGTGCGCTCAACCAGATGCATGATGGGATTGAATGGACTGATCTTCATAGTCATTGGTTCAGTTCAAGCACAGTTCAGACTCTTTAACTAGACTAACCTGTCAGTGATTATTACCGGCTTCATTCGTATTCAATTAAACTTTATACACACCAAACAAACATCTCCTGTGTGTTTCTTATTCGTTCTGTAATCATCAGAGACTGGCGTAGGCTTTACATGGGTTTAAAATGTAAATCTGTTGACTGAAATATGAACCTCACTATCCTTGAGAACATGAGTTTGTGTTCAGAAATGAACTTTAAAATACAAGCTACAAAACCCCAGGGTGAGGAAATGAGTTCGACCGGTCTCTAATCTGGAACATCTTCATGTCAGAACAGACTCTGCTCTGTCTACACTAGTGAACCTGATGAAGCACTGACTGTATTTCACACTCCTGAAAGAGCAGGCCAAACCTCGACTCCTGTGAGTAATCCTCCATTACAGTCTGACTAAAAACACTCAGTTCATTTGACACACACTGAGCCTATAATGGTCAGATTCATGTTTTAATTATTTTAAACCAATATGTTTGCACTCTGTCACTGACTAGATATTTAAAATTATGTCGGCCACTTTTAACTTTTGACATTTGGCATTATCAGGACACACAATTATTTTTAAACTGACAAAAGTACAAAGAAAATTGTTCCAATGTTTTCACTGACCAACATAATTGTATTTTGTAAATATAAACAAATGTTGATATTGATGGCTCCAACACACTACAGAAACGTTGGGAGTTAAAAGTGTAAATATTGTAAAGTTAGATGATCCAGCTCTGAGACAGTACGCAGTGAGATGGTGAACTGGTAATAGGTGTTTGGGTGAACTGGTAATGGGTGAGGGTCTCGTGTCTGGGTGAAATGGAGCTTCTCGTCTTTGTTAGCATAGATGGGTCATGGCTCACCACTCTGTGTTATCAGGAGTGAATTGTCAAACAATCCAAAAATCACATTTCTCAATGCAAGATGGCAAAGAATTGATGTCTTTCAGCATCTACAACACATAATATTGTGAAAGATTCAGGGAATCCAGAAATCTGTAGATTTAGGGCAGGGCAGGAGAGCTCTGTTGAGCCCGGGACACACCAAGCTGACGATCGGCCGCTGGGAAACGTCGGGCCGTTTTTGAGCATCGCCGGTGAGAGAAGGAACTCTGATTGGCTGTTCAGATTAGTGCCATCAAGTCATCAAAGTCGTCTAAACGGCACAGATAGAAGCTGATCTAATGTTACGTCATCTAACCCGAGTGTTCCTCTGCGAATATATTAACACGAGTGGAGTGGAATAAAGAAAGTGATTAGCAGGATTGACATTCAGAACGGTAAGCACTGTAACGGACAAAACGTTACTTTTTGTAATTTTGTACTTTTTGTTCTTTAAGGATTTTTGTTATGACCCTGTTGTGATGTATTGGAGTCATGGGAAGTAATAACAGGAACAGTTAGAGGGTGCTATTGCCTGGAGGTAACTGGGTTTAAACCATAGATATCATACTGTGTATAAACGCTAGATGTCTCGTGCGCACTGCTGGCCAATGGAGGTCTACGTCCGCACGTGGCGGCCATCTTGCCACAGGCAGCTCGCTCACTCGTTTAATGGTGCATGTACTTTTAAATAACCATAACTTGCTCAATTTTCTACCGATTTTCAAATGGTTTGGTTTGTTATAAACGTCAGAGATGTAGTTATGACACTGCATACATATGAATAATTATAACATACATGTTCAAAGCATTCAGAATTATAGCCACGTTAATAACGTTTGTAAGAAACCAAACCGTTTGTAAATCCGTTAAGATTTCAGCGAGATAAGAGGATTTGTGTGCGTGCTGATCACTCACCTTAATGCACAGCTTCACTGTCACAAGATGGCCGAACGATGATGCCGGAAGTGACTGCGCCATAAGACATCTAGCGTTTATATATGATATCTATGATATAAACGCTGACCCACTGACACCATAGAGTAAGTCAGTTCGTTTGGTAGATGGAAATTTTAGGATTGATCTTGTGCTACCTTCTTTCTCATCCAAAGTCCTGTGTTGAGAACTATTTGAGTTTCTGCTCAACTGTGAGTATGGTTTGGTTTATATTTGATGTTGTGTTTGTTTGAGATCACTGATGTTAGTTATTTGATTTCTTTCTAGAAAGGACTTTTTAATTACCACATGTTCTTTTGTGAGCACGGACTGGATTCTAGAGACAGTGAATCCAAGAGCGGTCCACACCAGCATCAAGGCTACAGCACATGGCCTTGCACATGGTCAGCCATGTGGCACTGAGGACAGCTATTCACTGAGCATCTTCATCTCAAGCGATCTTTTCTCGTATGGAGGATTATAGGATTACTATCATTGCATCGCACTCAAATAACCTTGGGGATCTGAGACTCATTTCATCTTCATCATCACTTCATCATCACACACCTTATCAAAGACAGGACATGCCAAGAGATAAGTTTTCTTCATCTCATTGACTCTTTATTGAAGAGACAAAGACCTCCAAGATCTCTGACTTTATTTCTATTGTCTTTTTGACACATTTATTAAGCACTGGTGAAGAAAATAAAATTTTAAGCAAATGATCATTTGCTTTGTGAAGAGTTATTTTTATCAGTACATGTCAAAATTCTGTTGAACCCCCTCAGAGTAACATCTTTCAAAGAAAGGAGGTGTTACAGCACACACTGCTTTTTTACGGTGTGTGTTTCTGCAGTGTCGGTTTCCCTTTTTGAGTGACGAATATAGACGAATAAATCTGCAGAAATAGACTTGTCTCATTCACACACAGGCGCAGAACACACACGCTAGCTGACAGTCGCTGTAGTTCTCTCCTGTGTTCAGGTGCAGCTTTTTCTATAAATGTGCGTGACCTTTGACCCCTCAGACGGCTCTGCATGAGGAACCATCATGTTACTGTGTTTAATACAGCCTCATGTGCTCAGGAGTACTCTAGAGTCTAGAAAACACTGAACACAGTCTGACGCCGCATCAAGTAATGCCACTGGAGTCTCTGTTAGGAAAGGAGAAAGCTCTACATCTGTTCAGAGCAGAGATGCTGGTGTTCTCTGGGCTCGAGCTCTTCTCAGATGCTCTGAAACAGGGGAGATGTGTGTGCTGTGGTCAGATGAGTCCATGTTTCAGACTGGGAAACACAGACATCGAGTTCTCAGTCCCAAAGACCAAAGGGAACATCTAGACTTTCATCAGCGACGGGTGCAAAAGCACAAATCTGTCTGAGTGAGAAAATAATTTATGTCATTTGAAAGATGTAGTCATTGTATTTTATGCCAAAGCAGTGATAAATGATCCATGGTCTCATTGTGTTAAGAGTTTTTCTTTTATAAAGTGACCTAAGTGTTGAGAAATTGCTGAGTGTTCAATGTCATGTCATGTTGTGTGTGTGTGACATGAGTTCCCTTTCGTCCTGGGAACTCCAACGTGTCGTCGGGGGAGTTCCCTGACGAATTGGGATCACGCTAGGGAGACCAATTGCCTACGAGTGAATTAAAACGAGCCAATGAAATTGGCATGCAGGATTTGCATTCCGCAGCCCGCCTACCAGCGTGGGTATAAAAGGCGGAAGCAAACATTGCGCAATGCTTTTTGCTTCGGAGCCGACCGATTGTGTCCTCTCTGAGTGAATGAGCTTTAAGATTGTATCTATCTTATGCTCTACGAGTCTGCTGTTTCGGGAAGGGATCTCTCTGTGTTGGCGTGACGGCGTTTCAGCGACCGCGCGATTTCCTGTCTGCCGGCTGCGTCTACACACTGTTCATTCAAAAGCTGTTTTCACAGCTGGTAAACGGTTGAGTGCGCACAGCGGGCTTGCAGTTTCCCCGCTGTGTTGCCGCGTTGGGTCCCTGTGTGCTTCAGCACAATAAAGAGAGTACTTTCTTCCTGAAAGAGCAACACGAGTGAAGATCGCGTCCTTTTCAGGATGACGTTTCACTCGTGTGTTTCTGGATGCGATCGTTTCCTGTCCTCATATGACGGCCACGTTCATTGTTTCACATGCCTAATCAGTGTGTGAGACTACGTTCGTGGGTGGTTCATGTTCTCTCAGGAGTGCATGACCACGTCGGCACGTTGTTCGTCTCCCCTTTTTAAAGGCTCGAGCCGCTCAGCGTGCCGTGTGCCGTCGAGCGCCGGTTGAGAGCGCGGGTTGTCACGGCAACCCAGCGCGCGTCATTCGGCGCTCAAGATGCGTGGTCAAGATCAAGACTCGCGTGCCTCTATGAGGTGAGTCCCTTTGCTTATTTCCCAATCTAGTTTCTCTTCTGGTGCACCAGGGGAGGGCTACTTTGGCGAATAACATTGGTGATCTGAGGGTTACAGTGAGCACGAACCACTCACTCCTCTAGCGCATCACAAACATGCTGAGACTGTGTTTGTGGGTGGTTTGTGCTCTCTACATGAGAGCATGACCACGTCGGCACGTTGTTTGTCTTGCCGAGGCGATGGCCACGTTCACTGTCTTGCATGCCTGGTTGACGGCCATGATCGCTGTTTCACATGCCTAATCAGTGTGTTGAGACTGCGTTCATGGGTGGTTCATGTTCTCTCATGAGTGCATGACCACGTCGGCACGTTGCTCGTCTCCCCTTTCTCGCAAGGGCTTGGGCCGCTCAGCGTGCCGTGTGCCGTCGAGGCTTTGAATGGGATTTTGGTCCTTCTCATGAGGGACCAAGCATTTCATTTGGGGTCCCAGGGGAGGACAGATGTCGATCGCTACATCGGAGAGAGGGCTGTTATACTCTGAAAATGATGCTGAGTTCCTACTGTAATGGTGTGTTCTCATGCTGAAGATTCAGACTTGACAGCCACACTTCCTGGGTCTAAAGTGCCTAGATGCGTGTGAAATTTTTTGGCAGTATGGAAACATTTTGGTGCCAATATGGCAAGCCAAACATGCCTAAATCTGCTGAAGTTTTTCCTCTCTCACTACCCCTGCACATTCAGTGCGTGTGGGTAGTTCTGATTCGGGGTGGAGCTGTGCTTAGTGACTGACCGTGATTAGTCACAGCGCTGGCCCTCGGTCAGACGATGTCCACACTGGTGGTCAAGAAGCGCCTCAAAACCGCCCGCTCGGAGTTCGTTTCCCCCCCGCAAAGGGTAAGGGAAACGACCCTGAGAGGAGCGACCCGGAGTATGTGATGTCTGCTCTTCGGGAGTGTGTGTCATCACCACTCCTTCCCCCGGGGGAGGGCCGGGTGGAGAATTTCATTTCTGTTCCGCCGCTGGTCATCCAGTCAGCGGTACCCAAATTTGAGCAGTCCACTTCCTCTGAGTCACTCACGGGCCCCCAGTGCTCAGATGACAGTGAGGGCTTCGGCCTTGTCACTCTCGTCTCTCGCTGGGTGAGGAGGTGGAAACCAGGACTCCGATGCCCCCGGGCCTCGCTCCTCGTTTCCCCTCACGGTCGAGTCTGGCAGACCAGTAAGACCAGTCTCCTCCGTCCAAGAGGGTCAGAATGGCAGTGCGCGCCGCCCACGAACGGCGCCACTCTCGTTCCCCTCTCTCCAGCTCGCGGATAGCAGTGACGCAGCCTCGGCTGCGTCGCTCCTGTCTGCAGCTGGGCCCGGAGGCGCAGAGACCAGGTCACGAGGAGTCAGGGCCTCGTTCCTCGTCTCTCCCCCTCCCCTCGCCACCGGGCAGCCCGCAGCAGAATGCCCACGGGCCTTCTCTGCCGTCTGCCCACAGGTGGAAGCAGGTTGGTGTCAGGTTAAGTCGCCCAGACCCCGCTCTCGGTCGCTACAATGCCACCAGAGCTGGGTCCCTGTCTTCCACCTCGCTGCCCCTCCGCGGGTACGCCGGTGGTTCGGGTGGGTTTGTTAGGACGGTATCTGGAAGCCTGGCTAGCGCTTCCGGGTCCGCCCCGATGGCTCATCCGCACCATTCGGTTCGGCTATGCAATTCAGTTTGCACGCCGGCCTCCCAAGTTCAGGGGCGTCCACTGCACCCGTGTGCAGTCAGTGGGTGCCCCTGTCTTGCGGAAAGAGATCGATGTTCTGCTGGCGAAGGACGCGATCGAGCCGGTCCCTGCCGAGATGATGTCCGGGTTTAACAGCCCATACTTCATTGTACCCAAGAAAGGCGGTGGGTTACGGCCAATCCTGGACCTGCAAGTTTTGAATCGGGCCCTGCACAAACTCCCGTTCAAAATGCTCACGCAGAAGCGCATTTTTCGAATGCATCCGTCCCCAGGATTGGTTTGCAGCGATCGACCTGAAGGACACGTACTTTCACGTCTCGATTCTTCCTCGACACAGACCGTTTCTATGGTTTGCGTTCGAGGGTCGTGCGTATCAGTACAAAGTCCAACCCTTCGGGCTGGCCCTGTCGCCTCGTGTCTTTACGTAGGTCGCGGAGAACAAGGCGTTCGCATTCTCAACTATCTCGACGACTGGCTCATTCTAGCTCACTCGCGAGATGTGTTGTGCGATCACAGGGACATGGTGCTCCAGCACCTCAGTCGGTTGGGGCTTCAGGTCAACTGGGACAAGAGCAAACTCTGCGCCGTGCAGAGGATCTCATCTCAGTATGGAACTGGACTCGGTCGCCCAGACTGTGCGCCTCACAGGGGAGCGCGTCCAGTCAGTGCTCACCTGCCTCAGTCCTTTCGAGGCAGGACAGCGGTTCCACTGAAATAATTTCAGAGGCTCCTGGGGCATATGGCAGCCGCAGTAAAGCCGCTCGGCTTGTTACATATGAGACCGCTTCAGCGCTGGCTTCACGATCGAGTCCCGAGGTGGGCGTGGCAGAACGGTATGCTCCGGGTCAAAGTTACCCCGCACTGCCGCCGAACCTTTTTCCCATGGTCGGACCCTGTGTTTCTACGGGCCGGAGTGCCCCTAGTCCAGGTTTCCAGGCATGCTGTGGTGTTCACGGATGCCTCTGCCATGGGTTGGGGGGCCACGTACAACGGGCATGCAGTCTTGGGTCTGTGGACGGGGCCCTAGCTGCATTGGCACATCAACTGCCTAGAGTTGCAAGCAGTACGTCTAGCTTTGTGTCGCCTCAAGGGGTTTCTCAGACACAAGCAGTACTGGTCCGAACGGACAGCACTGCGACCGTTGCGTACATCAACCATCAAGGTGGTCTACGCTCCCGTCGTATGTCGCGACTCGTCTCCCACCTCCTCCTATGGAGTCAGAAGCATCTGAGGTCGCTTCATGCCATTCATCTTTCAGGGGAGCTCTACCGTGTGGCAGACGAACTCTCACGGTTGCCTCCCCTGCCAGGAGAATGGCGACTCCATCCCCAGTCGGTCCAGCTGATTTGGAGTGTCTTCGGAGTCGCACAGGTAGACCTGTTTGCTTCTCCGGACACGACCCATTGCCAGTGGTTTTACTCCCTGACCGAGGGGACCCTCGGCACGGACGCCCTGGCTCACAGCTGGCCCCGGGACCTGCGCAAGTATGCGTTTCCCCCAGTGAGCCTTCTTGCACAGACTCTGTGCAAGGTCAGGGAGGACGAGGAGCAGGTCCTGTTAGTGGCGCCGTGTTGGCCCACCAGGACTTGGTTCACAGAACTCATGCTCCTTGCGTCAGCCCCTCCTTGGCCGGTTCCTCTGAGGAAGGACCTTCTTTCTCAGAGACGGGGCACTCTATGGCACCCGCGTCCAGACCTCTGGAAAACTCCATGTCTGGTCCCTGAACGGGACGCAGAGGTTCTAGATGGCCTGCCACAGGCAGTGGTAGATACCATCACTTCCGCTAGAGCCCCCTCTACGAGGCGCCTCTATGCGTTGAAGTGGAACCTGTTCGTCGATTGGTGTTCCTTCCGTCAGGAGGACCCCCGAACTTGCCCGATCAGAGTCGTGCTTTCTTTCCTGCAAGATGGGTTGGAGCGAAGGCTTTCTCCCTCCACCCTCAAAGTGTATGTCGCTGTAATAGCAGCGCATCACGATGCAGTAGAAGGTAAGTTCTTGGGGAAGCACGACCTGATCATCAGCTTCCTTAAGGGTGCTAGGAGGTTAAATCCACCTCGTGTTTTGCACTCTGTACTCTCTTGGGACCTAGCTCTGGTTCTTAGAGCTCTTCAAAGTCCTCCCCTTGAGCCCTTGTCAACAGTTGAGTTGAATATCCTGTCCATTAAGACAGCGCTCCTGTTGGCATTGGCTTCTTTCAAGAGGGTCGGGGATCTGCAAGCTTTTTCGGTCGACGAATCGTGCCTTGAGTTCGGGCCGGGCCTTTCTCATGTTGTATTGAGACCCCGGCTCGGATATGTGCCCAAGGTTCCTACCACTCCCTTCATGGACCAGGTAGTGAACCTGCAAGCGCTGCCCCAGGAGGAGGCAGACCCAGCCCTAGCTTTTCTCTGTCCCGTCCGCACACTGCGGGTTTATATTGACAGAACGCAAAGCTTCAGAACCTCAGATCAGCTCTTTGTCTGTTACGGAGGCCAGCAGAAGGGGAAGGCTGTCTCCAAGCAGAGGTTAGCTCACTGGTTAGTGGATGCTATCACCCGAGCGTATGAGTCTCTGGGTGAGCCTTGTCCTCCCAGGTTGCGCGCTCACTCTACTAGAGGTGTTGCCGCTTCCTGGGCTTTGGCTTAAGGCGCCTCGCTGTCAGACATCTGTAGAGCTGCGGGCTGTTCGCTAGATTCTATAGCCCACGTGTGGAACCGGTTTCCTCCCGAGTACTCGCTACGGCCAGTGGTGCGAGGGAATAGGCAAGGCAAGGCAAGGCAAGTTTATTTATATAGCACATTTCATACACAATGGCAATTCAAAGTGCTTTACATAGAAGAAATTAAAATAATAAAAAGAAATAAGAATAATTAAAACAGTTTAGAAAAATAAAAAATAAAATACAGTACAGTACAAACAGTCGGACGAACAGCGGCACAGTGCTCATTCATTAAATGCATAGCTAAACAGATGTGTTTTGAGTCTGGATTTGAAAGTGACTACTGTAGGAGCACGTCTGATCTCCTCTGGAAGCTGGTTCCAGCTGCGGCTGGCATAATAGCTAAAAGCGGACTCGCCATGCTTAGAGTGAACCCTTGGTATTTCTAGCTGATATGATCCCAGTGATCTGAGTGATCTGTTGGGTTTATATTCAGTGAGCATATCTGCAATGTATTGAGGTCCTAGGTCATTGAATGATTTATATACCAGTAATAATACTTTAAAATCAATCCTAAATCTAACTGGGAGCCAGTGTAAAGACCTGAAGACTGGTGTGATATGTTCATATTTTCTGGTTCTGCTCAGAATCCTGGCGGCAGCGTTCTGTATGAGCTGCAACTGTCTTATGGTCTTTTTGGGAAGGCCAGTGAGGAGTCCATTGAAAGCATGAACAAGTTTCTCTAGGTCTTGTCTGGAAACAAAGCATCTAATTCTTGCAATATTTTTCAGATGATAGTATGCTGATTTAGTTATTGCTTTGACATGACTACTGAAACTAAGGTCTGACTCTAGTGTCACACCAAGATTCCTGACTTGATTTTTGGTTGTTTGACCCCTAGAGTGAAGGTATGCGTTCACCTTGAGAACTTCATCTTTGTTTCCAAAAGCAATGACTTCAGTTTTGTCTTTGTTTAACTGAAGAAAGTTTTGACACATCCAACTGTTGACTTCATCAATGCATTGGCACAGGGAGTCAATGGGGCTGTAATCGTTAGGTGATAGGGCTAAGTAAATCTGTGTGTCGTCTGCATAGCTGTGGTAAGCAGCATAGCTGTGGTAAGCAGGAATAGGTTGTGTCGGCTTGCTATGCCACTCCGTGCCTCGGCCGGATATGTGCGTCTTTTGCTTCGTTGGCGCCCTACGTCGGTGAGCCTTGTGAGTTCCTCCATCACCCCTCCGGTGCCAGGCGTGGCGGACCGCCTGGCGCCAGGTCTGCTACCTCTAGTAGGAGTTGCTAGTTGACTGGGTGTTTTTCCAGTGGTCTCTACGGTGACCCATGATGCCACGTGCAGTTCAGCCGTGTCTTCCCCTTGACAGACTCGTTCTGTCGTCCCTGTTGAGTACGCTCCCACTTCCCTCGGATTGGGACTACCTCAGGGACTGCCTTATGTTTCACTACCCCAAATGGTTAGTACATATGTGTATTCCAGGACTCCCTCTGGAGGCTGGACTTCCGCAGCGTCCAGCCCCCCCCCCCCCCCCCCCGGGGGTTAGGGCACGCTTTCCCAGTGTTATCCAAAATCCACTGTGCGGGTCTTGCGGAACACCAGTGTGATTCCCTAGCTAGCTCCCGCAACTTATTCAAGAAACTGCTGCAGGGTAGCTTAGCTGGGCGCTGGAAGGGGCCAGCACCATGGCGTTTTACTAGGGATCCCAATTCGTCAGGGAACTCCCCCGACGACACGTTGGAGTTCCCAGGACGAAAGGGAACATCTCGGTTACGTATGTAACCCTCGTTCCCTGAGTACAGTATCAATTTAAACAATAAATTAGAAAACAGGTTGATCTGCTTGACAAACATGTTTTAATGAAGTTGAGAGACGCTATTGTCTGGGATGGATGAAGAGAACTTTTTCAGTGATCTTGCCTATGAAAGGAAGATTTGAGATCAGCCTATAGTTGCTTAATATGGTCTTATCCAGATTGCTCTTTTTCAGGAGGGGTTTGACAACTGCAGTTCCCTTTCAAGGCGGTCACTTCGACATTACGTCACTGACGTATATGGGAACTCCCTTCCTCCTCATTTTCACTGAAATCTTATAGGCTAACGCCAGCTGGAGACAGCTGGCCAATTGATGCGAAACATGCAATGCTGACCGGTCCGCGGGCAGTATAAATAGCATGGGCGCGACAATTACGTCAGAATCTCTTTCTTCACGCTAGAAGTCTTATCTGAAGTCATCGTGGAAGTTGCAATAGAGGTTACTCACCATGTTTCCTCCCCGCATCTGATGGCTGCTAACTTACATGCCAGATATGTGCGGGTCCTATTGACTCGCTCTACCCTAACAAGGATCAACCGAGGCCGCACTCACGACGACGGGCATGTGCCGGACAGTGCGCGCCCTCAGGGGAATAAACCCGGGCATCAGCGGGGATGAGGCCCACTGCCGCGAGCAGGCCGCTGGTGAACCCTCTCCCGCCCTAGGACGAGTTGACGCTGCCCGTCGCCACTCCGGTCCTCTTCGTGGGCTCGCTAGAAGGACTCGACACGATAGGCTCTGTTGATAAGGAATACTTTAGCCCGGTATCTCAGCCAGGCTACTTCAAGAAAGACTCCGTCTTCCACGGCGTCCTTTGGTAGTCGTGCGCAAGACGCGCGTCTAGAGAGACGAGGCAAAGGCCATGGCTCCGTGTCTAAAAGGGAAGTACGGATGCTATGAGTCTCTAGCATAGAGGTCTCTAGCCGCCCCGCTCTGACAATGGAAAGTGCACAGCCGCAATCCGGTGAGTGTTGTTGCGCAGTCGTTACCGCTTATGCTGTTGATGCTGGGCCTACGTAACATTACATTTTGATGTGCTTACAGCTTATGTTGTCAGGCTGCCCTATATCCTTCAGTGCAACTGGCCATGCTGATTTAACTACGTATTCACAGTTGTTGTCGCTACGCCACTGACGCTGTGTGATATGTGCTGATATGTGCTATGATTTGTGCCGTTATATATTGCCCTGTATCCTTCAGTGCAAATGGCTATTCTGATTACTACGTATTCACAGTTGTTGTGCGATGCAACTGACGCTGTGTACACACTACGCACTGATATGTGTTACGATTACGCCGCTATATATTGCCCTGTTCCTTCAGTGCAACTGGCTACTCTGATTACTGTGTATTCACAGTTGTTGTGCGCTGCCACTGACGCTGTGTTATGTACATTGATATGTGTCTATGATTTATGCTGTTATATATTGCCCTGTATCCTCAGTGCAACCTGCTATTCTGATTAACTACGTATTCACAGTCGATGTCGCTATGCCTCTGACGCTGTGCTTTGTACACATCAATGTAACTATGCTATCACGTTGCCCTGTATCCTTCAGTGCAACTAGCTATCCTAACTGTGCATATTCACAGTTCTGTCGCTACGGCGACTACACTGCACTTATGTACGTACAAGGACGTGTTTTTGCTATTTTGTTGCCCTGTTCCTTCAGTGCAAAACTAGCTATCCTAATCTAACCGTGCATATTCACAGTTTCTGGATATATGTACGTGCACGGATGTGTTATGCTGTAATGCTGCCCTGTTTCCTTCAGTGCAGCTAGCCATCCTGATCTAACTGTGCATCTCAGCTACGGTGACTTACGCTGCGTTATGTACATACATGGATGCGCTATTCTTACACACTTGTGTTATGCTGTCATGTTGCCCTGTATCTTAGTGCAACTAGCTATCCCAGTCGAACTGTGCATATTCACAGCCTCTGTCGATACGGCGACCTGCGCTGCATTTATTTGCACATGGATGTGTTCATGCTGCGGTGTTGCCCCGTATCCTTCAGTGCCTATACTGAGCTACTGCGTATAGTTGGCGCTACAGCGACCGATGCTGTTACGTACATGTGCTACGCTGTTATGTTGCCCCGTTTCCTTCAGTGCAACTGGCTATTCTGTACTAACTCGTATACTCACAGTTCTAGCAACGGCTACGACTGTGTTTGTGTACTTACTGAGGTGCTATGCTATTATGGGGCTACTATCTAACTGCGTATATTCACAGTTGTTGTCGCTACGGCCACTGGCACTGTGTTTATGTACATTCAGTTATGTGTTAATTTGCACTTCTGTATATCGGCTATAGAACATCGGCTATGTTCTACAAGGGAGTGTCAGTTTCCTCGTGACCCCCTTACTGGCCTATCATCCCCGGTTCACGGACCTGAGAGAGTTATGGGGCTCCCCCATGACAATCCCCCTCAGGAAGGTCCTGCTTCTACAGGTGATCGGCACGATTGGCACCCCAGCCCCAAGCTGTGGAACCTTCTTGTGTGTCCGCTGCTGGGTCCTTAGTTGAGCAAGACACTTCACACTAATAAGTGCTGAGAGATCTCCTTGAGAATGGCCTTTCCACCTGCTCTCGCCCCAGCGAAGCACTCGGAGACCTACGCTCATTCTACGTGAATGATGTTGCATTGTCTCTGACCTAGTGACTGCAGCGTCACTTTCCGTCTGATACCAAGCTGCGTTCCGAAGTCGCTTACACCGTTCAGAGCACAGATTTATCCCTGCCCGCCTTCTGCTGAGCCGTCAGCCTCACATGATGCTGATGCTCAGAGTGCTGTTGGCCCTGTAAGGGCTTTGCGGATGTACGTGGACCACTAGGCAGCAGTCTGACTAGCTGTTTGTGTGCTTGGTGGATGGTACTAGGGACTGAGACTTTCTCACTGAATTCAACGCTTTTCAGGGTGGTTTAATGCCTACGGGATATACAGTGAGGAAAATAAGTATTTGAACACCCTGCTATTTTGCAAGTTCTCCCACTTGGAAATCATGGAGGGGTCTGAAATTGTCATCGTAGGTGCATGTCCACTGTGAGAGACATAATCTAAAAAAAAAAATCCAGAAATCACAATATATGATTTTTTAACTATTTATTTGTATGATACAGCTGCAAATAAGTATTTGAACACCTGTCTATCAGCTAGAATTCTGACCCTCAAAGACCTGTTAGTCTGCCTTTAAAATGTCCACCTCCACTCCATTTATTATCCTAAATTAGATGCACCTGTTTGAGGTCGTTAGCTGCATAAAGACACCTGTCCACCCCATACAATCAGTAAGAATCCAACTACTAACATGGCCAAGACCAAAGAGCTGTCCAAAGACACTAGAGACAAAATTGTACACCTCCACAAGGCTGGAAAGGGCTACGGGGAAATTGCCAAGCAGCTTGGTGAAAAAAGGTCCACTGTTGGAGCAATCATTAGAAAATGGAAGAAGCTAAACATGACTGTCAATCTCCCTCGGACTGGGGCTCCATGCAAGATCTCACCTCGTGGGGTCTCAATGATCCTAAGAAAGGTGAGAAATCAGCCCAGAACTACACGGGAGGAGCTGGTCAATGACCTGAAAAGAGCTGGGACCACCGTTTCCAAGGTTACTGTTGGTAATACACTAAGACGTCATGGTTTGAAATCATGCATGGCACGGAAGGTTCCCCTGCTTAAACCAGCACATGTCAAGGCCCGTCTTAAGTTTGTCAATGACCATTTGGATGATCCAGAGGAGTCATGGGAGAAAGTTATGTGGTCAGATGAGAAATAGAACTTTTTGGTCATAATTCCACTAAACGTGTTTGGAGGAAGAAGAATGATGAGTACCATCCCAAGAACACCATCCCTAGTGTGAAGCATGGGGGTGGTAGCATCATGCTTTGGGGGTGTTTTTCTGCACATGGGACAGGGCGACTGCACTGTATTAAGGAGAGGATGACCGGGGCCATGTATTGCGAGATTTTGGGGAACAACCTCCTTCCCTCAGTTAGAGCATTGAAGATGGGTCGAGGCTGGGTCTTCCAACATGACAATGACCCGAAGCACACAGCCAGGATAACCAAGGAGTGGCTCTGTAAGAAGCATATCAAGGTTCTGGCGTGGCCTAGCCAGTCTCCAGACCTAAACCCAATAGAGAATCTTTGGAGGGAGCTCAAACTCCGTGTTTCTCAGCGACAGCCCAGAAACCTGACTGATCTAGAGAAGATCTGTGTGGAGGAGTGGGCCAAAATCCCTCCTGCAGTGTGTGCAAACCTGGTGAAAAACTACAGGAAACGTTTGACCTCTGTAATTGCAAACAAAGGCTACTGTACCAAATATTAACATTGATTTTCTCAGGTGTTCAAATACTTATTTGCAGCTGTATCATACAAATAAATAGTTAAAAAATCATACATTGTGATTTCTGGATTTTTTTTTTTAGATTATGTCTCTCACAGTGGACATGCACCTACGATGACAATTTCAGACCCCTCCATTCTAAGTGGGAAAACTTGCAAAATAGCAGGGTGTTCAAATACTTATTTTCCTCACTGTAGGTATGCTGGCTGTCTTCTCAGAACACGTTCGCCAGGGTTCAAGTTTTATGCACTGCCTATAGCGTCGTGGGTTCTGTGAGTTTTATTAATGTACTCATGAACTGTTACCACCAGCTGGGCAGTAGTCTGCATTATGCAGAGTTACCATTGCTGCTAACTCTGTGTTATGACTATAATGTTACATAGCTGTTTCCGCATTACGCAGAAGTTTTCAATGTTCTGTTAACTCTGTGTATGGCTATAAGGTTATGCAGCTGTCACCGCTTGGAAAACTCCCAGAGAGAAGTGAAGCATTTACCACTTCTAGACGATCTGCTTCTAAACTGTTTAACACACTTTTGAAAAACTTAATATAAAACATTCTCATGTTTTGTATTGTGCAATTTTCCCGCAGCAGCTAACTCTGCAACCTCTGCTCTGTTTTTCAGATGCGTTTTATACCATTGTGAAGTGACATCACTGACTGGGATTTTCCACAGTGACATCACAGACCCAACTAATCGATAATGAAATTCTTTCTTGATTATTTTCATTATCTATTTTATTGATTAGTTGTTGCAGCCCTAAAAAATATATTATTTGTCTACACATTATCATTTGTCATGGTAAATAAATTAAATAAGTCGACATTTGAAAGATACACACCAGATTCATGTCAATTATTTACCTGGGACCTCGTCATCCTCATCAGTGTTCTCCTCTGCAGACTGGATGAGGTGGTCAAGCAGGGGTGTCTTGCTGACGTCCTTGGCTTGCTCTATAGGCGGATCTTTTGTGACGTCATTGTTTATGTTTGCCGCGTTGCATCACGGGAATCGTGTGGCAGGAAACACTGCTAGATACCTGTAATTTGATTGTTTTGCACGTTTGGAGGAGGATTTAGAGAAGAGGATGGTTCACTCTTGCTGTGTGGTCGATTGTACGGCTCGTTGGGGGCCTGATAAAAAGTTTTTTCGAATTCCCTCCGAAAAGGATCGCGAAAAACGAAAGAAATGGTTGCGTGCAATTAGGCGATTGAACCTGGACGCTCCGAAGCCTGGATTCCTAACGTTACTGATCGAGTTTGTGAGGCTCATTTTGTTCATGGTAGGCCTGAGTCTTAGTGACTATGTATTTATAGAAGATTGAATAAAATAAAAAATAATAAAACTGAGTCAAATCAACCGAGTCATATGTTTTCGCGTTCTGATTCAGGTGTCCCAAACCGCGATCCACAGCACCCAGACTACCGTATTTTCCGCACTATAAGCAGAGGCGCACCTTCAATGAATGGCCTATTTTGTAACTGTTTTCATATATAGGGCGCACCGGGTTATAAGGCGCATAGAATAGAAGATACTGCAGTCAAACGTTTGACTGGGTTTGCGTTATGCAGTGGTCACCAACCTTTTCAAGCCTATAAGATCACATCCAAGTCCAAATGTAAACCAAGATCTTCCACTTGCAAAAAAATATGAAAAAAACAAGTGGCCGAGCTGTAAAACCTTGTTTATACTCGACGCGTCCGCATGAGCGCGAAGGTAATAAAAAAACTAATATCCGTCTGCTCGGGCAGATTCGGCTTAACAGCGCGCGCGCCTCCGCATCCGCAGATGCACGACTTTGAGCCGAATCTGCCCGAGCAGACGGATATTAGTACATCTCATCATCACCCAGTTTGCGCGTCTAAATCAGTTGTATGGTCTGGTGTTCAGTCTAAAACAAAACAGTTGCGTCAAGTATAAATGCCTCGTCTGTTTGGGGAGCTGCACGCACAGTCAACGGAGATCTCATATGGGCTTTGAATAACTTCGATTTTGTCACCAATACAAATTTTGAGCTTCTCTCCAAACCTCCTCCGGTCTTCAGATGTTAAAGTGCTTATATATTGTGGATTTTGCCCGCTAACTCTCTTGAAAGTGCTCGTCGCGTCTTTACAGCCCGCAATACTGTTTGATTTGTTGCCACACAACCACTCACGCATGCGTACAAAGATGTCAACAAAGATCCTCCTATTACTTTGGCCTTTAGGAAATCCCATTTCTCAAGGAATTTTGATGAAGTCTCAGCTCCAAAACAACAGGTCAAAGTCTTGCGCCACCTAAAGGGGAGGAAGCAAGCATATGTATTTGATGATGGTGGTATAGTGGTAGGTGACCGTTTTCATCTTTGAACAGCTGTTCTTGACATTGCAAAAACATGATAAATGTGCTTACAAAAAAAAAAAAAACACTTACCAGGCCTTTTGTGTCAAGAAATCTTGGGAACACAGTAAGCACTGTGCTGCATTGCTCAGGATCATGGATCAACTTTTGCCTGTGCTGGAAGGTTTCTCTCATTTTCATGAAGATCTGTTCGTTGTCTGTGCTGTGTTTCAGTATAATCCGAATATTGACAGCTTGTAAACGTAGTCAGTGATGCCTCACATTACTGTCTGTGTTTGTCACAATGACTACGTTTACAAGCTGTTAAAATTCGGGTTATGGTCGGGTTAAGGTCACTATTTGGGTTTCTGAAACATTCGGAATAACCCGTTTACATGCGTGAGCAGAGAGAGTTACTCCTGTATACATGGAATTTGTAATCAATTGGCAATATCGTAAACGGCGACGCACGGTTAGCGTCTGGAGTCCTCTGGACGTACGGACAACCTTAAGACGCAATACGTGTCCGATTCCATTTCCGATTCTTCTTCCTGTATCCAAAGACAACAACAACAGCAGCAGCACGCGGATAATGAATAGTTCGGGGGCCTGTACCATGAAGCTGGTTTAGGTGGCTAGCCAACTATGTTTCAGTTTAGTTTAGTTTTAGCTAACCTGCTCCGGGGCAGGTTATGTTCTGGATTCGAGATCTCAGACTGAAGTTTGACCAATCAGCTGTGAGCAAAGAAACATATAGGTGACGTAACTTATTCCAAGTGTTTGTTGCAATGACTTCACCTTTTCTTCCAAATCCGGTGGACATCTCAGCGCAAATTTTTAGACGAGCACTTTGTAAAGAAAGAGTTTTTAGCATGACAAAATCCCCTTGCCTTTCCTGATAGTTACTTGTATGAAAGATACAGATTTTCCGCGGAAGGAATGTCTTATCTTTGCGAACTTCTTGAGCCGCACATAAAGAATTTAACACGTCGAATTCATGCACTACTGTACCGCAAATGGTATTGCGTTTGTGTTTTTTTGCAAGTGGTACATAATTGCACGGTGGGTGATGCACAGAAGCTGGGGGAAAACACGGTTAGTCGAACCATTCGCAAGGTCGCTCTGCAGGAGTACATGAATAGTTTCATTAATAGTGTTCCCCGGACATTTATCGACCATGTCCATAAAAGAGGGCTTTTATAAAATTGCTGGTAAGATATATTGATAGGGTGATCACATGAACACTTTTTTTTTCTTTTTTTTTTAAAAGCACATTTCACAAATGTACTATACAATATAATACATGTTAAGAATTATTTTAAATCTTTATTATTATTCTGTTAATCTTATGATAGGATTCCCTATAGTCTATTGCTCCAGTCTCCACTCTCCACTGCTCTAAGGGAACATGAGGCAGATGTTAATAGGAAATCCTATCACTTCAGGTAGAGATGTGAATTTGTGAGATGATTATTTTCTGTGAGATGAATCTTTAAATTAGTAACATTAACAGATATAAAAATGATCTACTAAACATTTCATCTGCAGACGACTTGTGGTCATGAACGTATGATCACAAGTTTGGATGCTAAATGGCCTGGCTCCAGTGCTTGTCTCACAAATTTTCCGTGAGTCTGTGTTGTGTCAGCGCTTTGAGGAAAGCAAGTTAAATTTGGTACAGTACAAAACAGTTAATTTGAACTGAGATAGAAAAACCTACACAATAACCCCATCATGACCCTCAGACAGGGCCACAGCACCGCTTCATGTGGCCCTCAGTAAAGCCAGAGTGAAGATAGAGATGACCTTTGGCCTCCTAAAGGCACGTTTCAACTGTGTTCAGCCCTTCAGAGTCACCAGAGCGGGCATCACAGATAGTGGCTGCATGTGCCATTCTGCACAATATAGCCACCAGTAGAAAGGTGCAAGAAACACCACAAAACCAGCTTCTCCCCGATGAAACTGACCCGATCACACTTGACCACCCAGCTGGTGCAGATGTAGATGCAATCACCATACAATATTACACTTAAAGGGACATTCCACCTCTGGAAAGATGAATGTGTATTTAAATTTGGTCATTTATGTAGAAGAAATGTGAAATTATTTTTGAATTTGGAGATTTCTAGACTGAGAAAAGCCAGAAAATGTATTTTTGGCTCATGTGGATGAAAGACAACAACTCCCAGAATGCACTTGCTTCGCTGCTCTACGAGGCCACTCCCAAGCCACGCCTTCCGGTTAGAGAGCAGTTGTAAACAATAAAGCTAAGCTAAGTTACTAGTAGTCTCTGTGAGTCTGCCCGGGTTTTTGAGATCGCATATCGCACAAAATGTCCGGGATTCGGCTTTTGCGTTCTACAGTCGCCATTCATTGTGTTTACTGTGGCGAGCAGGACGAGGCTGACGGCCGCGGGAGAACGGCGCGAGGACGGTGGCGTCATTACTGATGAGCGACACCTGTGAGGCACCGGTCTCGTATCTCTCACGGAGGAGCGGGTATTTTCTTAGCAATGGTAAAACGCACATCAACCGATCACGCCACCGGCCTCGCGTCTTTCTCCCGCGGCCCTAGCCTCGTCCTGCTCGCCACAGTAAACATGATGAATGGCGACTGTAGAACGCAAAAGCCGGTGGTGTGATTACTGATGAGCGATGCACCGGTCTCAGGGCTATCTCTCATTGAGGAGCGGGTATTTTCATAGCAATGGTAAAACGCACATCAACCGATCACTTGTTTAGCGTTCATGTAAACACTACATTCAGATTCACCGATCGGAATGAATTCAGTTAGAAACAAAAGCTGTGCATGTAAACAATGAATGGCAGCCGTAGAAAGCAAAGCCGAATCCCGGACATTTTGGACGATCTCGACGGCAGGACATGCAGGTTTCTGCCGGTGAAATCAAACGCACTGGCACTGATCTGTGATAGGTCTGTTAGCGCATTAGGTCCAACCCCCTATGGGCGGGTTTGAAAGGGTGGGAACTAGTGCTTGTAGAAATCCCCCCTCTTACACTTGTACTAAGAGGGACTCCTACAATGACGATTTGTATGAGGAAGTGTAAAGAGGTAAATACAGATTTCTCCCGTCTCAGGGGAAAATGAGAAAATGTTGCACGACCATTCAATAGTATGACTGGGTTTCTAACATTGCAAAGCTTAATGCAAATGGGTGGAGTGTCCCTTTAATAAAAACACATTGAAACTGCAGAGAAGTCTCAAACTGTTTTATTGGTTTTGTGGGATGAGAGGGAGAAAGAGAGCAAGAGAAAGTTTCATTAATAAATATTAATACTAAAGTGTTACTTGGTTAAATAAGTTCACATACTGAGATCAGTTTTATTCAGCTGTTTGATCTCCAATTTTTTTATTTCCTCAGCTCACAGTCCAGCTCCTAGTGAACAGTCTAGTTCAAGTCTCCTTTATTGTGCAGTCTAGTTCAAGACTCCTTTAGTGAACAGTCTAGTTCAAGTCTCCTTTAGTGTGCAGTCTAGTTCAAGACTCCTTTAGTGAACTGTCTAGTTCAAGTCTCCTTTAGTGAACAGTCTAGTTCAAGACTCCTTTAGTGTGCAGTCTAGTTCAAGACTCCTTTAGTGAGCAGTCTAGTTCAAGTCTCCTTTAGTGAACAGTCTAGTTCAAGACTCCTTTAGTGTGCAGTCTAGTTCAAGTCTCCTTTAGTGAACAGTCTAGTTCGAGTCTCCTTTAGTGTGCAGTCTAGTTCAAGTCTCCTTTAGTGAACAGTCTAGTTCGAGTCTCCTTTAGTGTGCAGTCTAGTTCAAGTCTCCTTTAGTGAACAGTCTAGTTCGAGTCTCCTTTAGTGTGCAGTCTAGTTCAAGTCTCCTTTAGTGAACAGTCTAGTTCAAGACTCCTTTAGTGTGCAGTCTAGTTCAAGGCTCCTTTAGTGTGCAGTCTAGTTCGAGTCTCCTTTAGTGTGCAGTCTAGTTCAAGTCTCCTTTAGTGAACAGTCTAGTTCAAGACTCCTTTAGTGTGCAGTCTAGTTCAAGTCTCCTTTAGTGAACAGTCTAGTTCAAGGCTCCTTTAGTGTGCAGTCTAGTTCGAGTCTCCTTTAGTGTGCAGTCTAGTTCAAGACTCCTTCAGTGTGCAGTCTAGTTCAAGACTCCTTTAGTGAACAGTCTAGTTCGAGACTCCTTTAGTGAACAGTCTAGTTCAAGACTCCTTCAGTGTGCAGTCTAGTTCAAGTCTCCTTTAGTGAACAGTCTAGTTCAAGACTCCTTCAGTGTGCAGTCTAGTTCAAGTCTCCTTTAGTGAACAGTCTAGTTCAAGGCTCCTTTAGTGTGCAGTCTAGTTCGAGTCTCCTTTAGTGAACAGTCTAGTTCAAGACTCCTTCAGTGTGCAGTCTAGTTCAAGACTCCTTTAGTGAGCAGTCTAGTTCGAGTCTCCTTTAGTGAACAGTCTAGTTCAAGGCTCCTTTAGTGTGCAGTCTAGTTCAAGACTCCTTTAGTGTGCAGTCTAGTTCAAGGCTCCTTTAGTGTGCAGTCTAGTTCGAGTCTCCTTTAGTGAACAGTCTAGTTCAAGGCTCCTTTAGTGTGCAGTCTAGTTCGAGTCTCCTTTAGTGAACAGTCTAGTTCAAGACTCCTTCAGTGTGCAGTCTAGTTCAAGACTCCTTTAGTGTGCAGTCTAGTTCGAGTCTCCTTTAGTGAACAGTCTAGTTCAAGGCTCCTTTAGTGTGCAGTCTAGTTCAAGACTCCTTTAGTGTGCAGTCTAGTTCAAGGCTCCTTTAGTGTGCAGTCTAGTTCGAGTCTCCTTTAGTGAACAGTCTAGTTCAAGGCTCCTTTAGTGTGCAGTCTAGTTCAAGACTCCTTTAGTGTGCAGTCTAGTTCAAGACTCCTTCAGTGTGCAGTCTAGTTCAAGACTCCTTTAGTGAACAGTCTAGTTCAAGGCTCCTTTAGTGTGCAGTCTAGTTCGAGTCTCCTTTAGTGAACAGTCTAGTTCAAGTCTCCTTTAGTGTGCAGTCTAGTTCAAGACTCCTTCAGTGTGCAGTCTAGTTCAAGACTCCTTTAGTGAACAGTCTAGTTCAAGTCTCCTTTAGTGAGCAGTCTAGTTCAAGTCTCCTTTTGTGAACAGTCTAGTTCGAGACTCTTTTGTACAGGGCCCTGACTGAGTCTGTTTCCACCTGAAACATAATTCCACCACAAACATGATCATTACAAGTTTTCTGGAGGCTCATCAAATCACAAAAAGTTCCTTGACTTCCTACAAACACAGGACTGACTGTAATTTATGGCAAGAGTTTTAAATCCTTACCTTGTTCACAATTCTTCTGAAGCCTGAGGTATTGAGGTAGAGGCCTCAGTTTCTGGGGCAGGTTGTGAAAAATCCTACAATAAAAGAGATGTGTAAGGGCCAGTCCCTTTATGCCACACATTCAAATGTTTGCCATAATAAAAAGCCCAGTGCATTCACATCAGCAACTGTCTGAGAACACACAGACAGAGTGTCTTCATCATTTCCTCCACCCTAATAAATAAAAATAGGCCAATGTAAAGCATAACTGTTGTAAAGCAGGTTATGTTTGGTGTTCTGTCTGCTGCATACTGACCTCTGTGTGGGAGACTGTGTGTGTGTGTGTGCTGGCTTCAACAGGGACACTGTATTTCCCTCTACTGCAGAACATACAGTCAGCCATATTTAAAACTTAAAAAAATGGTAATGTATTGCACACGTACCCAGTGTTACTTGCTTAGAGGAGCCAGCACCAGGGTCAGACTGTACAGCACATGTAATCCCATCCATAATCGGCCGTCCCTTATTGCTACTCAGAGCCAACTCCTCTGCCAGTGTATTCTGGTTTTCTGAATTTAACTCTTTATTTCTGTTTGCTGCAAACAAGTGTTTGTGATAAAATGTTCACAAAAGTAATAAAAGGTTGTGGTAAATACTCACCACTTTGAATTATATTTTTATATTTTGTCTTTATCTGCTGCCAAGAACATTTGGAGTTGGGGTTGCATCTAAAAATCAAGGAATATTAATCTTTCTTAGTACATAATTGTACATTTTTTATATATTATAAAAATAGGCTATAGGGTATAGTACACATATAGGCTACACATACATATACATCATTTTACATAAACTAGTGCAAAATGCCCGTGCAAAATCAGTTTTTGTGTGTGTTTTTAGTAATTGTTGGTTTGGTGCCCGTGAAAGAGACTGTGAACGCATTGAATTCAGGGAGCAGGCTAGGTTACTACAAATGATGGCTGTGAATAACCTATAATATTCAGAAGTAAACAGTGTAGTTGACTGAGTGTTTATGTATACCACAACCTTCTAAGTGCTAGTGCAAAATGCCCGTGCAAAATCATTTTTTGTTTTTAGTAATTGTTGGTTTGGTGTGATTGAATGCTCATTGTTACAATTACACAGCAAAAGTTCAGTGACATTTTTATTTGTGCATGGTAGAAAGCACACAGTGAACTCCGAGAAAACGCTACGCTTGAGCAAACAGTTTGTGAATAGGCAACTACAAATGATGGCCGTGAAAGAGACTGTGAACGCATTGAATAGGATATGTTTAGTTGGTGAATAGCATACTATTACACAGTAGCGATAACGTTAAGTTGAAACGTTCACCAGAATGAAATATAATATTCAGAAGTAAACAGCAGAGCTGACTTACAGATTCAGTTTACATCCACAAATGAATAAGCGCATTGCGATTCAGGGAGCAGTGCGAAGTGCCCGTGCAAAATCAGTTTTTGTGAGCTGATCGCTGAACAAAAAAGTTCAGGAGATATTTCTTAGCGATGGCTGATTTCAACAGTTTCAATATGATAGCATTTTGAAAAAAAAAAAAGTGTCATGAATTTATTGCATTTTTGGGGAAAAATAATCCGTTTTTAAAATAGATCTTTGAAAATCCAAATCTGGATTTGAATTTTTTATGATATTATAACCTAAAGATGCTATGTGATAGTTTGAAACAGAAAATAGTGGTTTTCATCTTGCCACTTGGTAAAGAAAACACATTTTTACTCAAATTAATCAAAATGGATTTATCACGTTCTGGAACCAAACTATAATATTCAGAAGTAAACAGTGTAGCTGACTGAGTGTTTATGTCAGAATGTTTATTTTTAAACCACAACCTTCTTGGGGCTTCTTTGACCGATGCAACCCTCTAATGTCAGAATGTTTATTTTAAAACCACAACCTTTTAAAAATGATATATTTAACGATATCTTTAGCATTTCTCATCCAAACAACGTCAAACTTGGCACTGCACTTACTCGTGCCCGTAGCAAGACACCTGTCGAATTTGAAATCCATCGGACGAACGGTTCGAGAGATATGCGGTTAACAGACACACAGACAGACAGACATACAGACGTTCCTGTAATTTATAGAGAGATATAGAACGTATTTGTTTAACTTACAGATTAACAATCAGCAATCTTTCTCCAACAGTCTTCTCTTGCTTTGGCAGCAGAGACTGTATTGTTTCGAGCTTGAAATACATATTTAAATTCATCGTAATTCTGAATAATTATCTCTTGCTCCTCCGCGGAAAAATATAACGCTCTCGCTCTACTACCCGCGATTGGCTGTTCAGTGTCGACGTCACTCTTTTATGTGCACGCGCGCGTGGAGTAATCATAGCTTAAAGATCAAAGCCTGAGTTGACAGAGAAAGTCGATGAGCTGCATCATGGTACCAATCAGTGGCGTTTTCTTGCGGAGGCCAAGGGAAGCCAGGCTTCCTCACTTTTTCAGAATATAATCGTCATTTAATAAACACTTTTGTTTTCACAGTTTACGTAATCCTTCTGTCATCTCCTCATCGTCTCTCTTCATTCATTACTGAGTGTTTTATGATGTGTAAAACAGCGCCCCTATAAAAGTGACATGGTGAATGAGTGTTGAAAGCATGGTACTGCACCCTGTGTCTGTGAGGAGGCCAGGCTGAGTTGGCATCCCTTGATAGAAAAAAAAAAGAATGATTAACCAATCAGGTGACGCTATTGTCACGACACTGCTCCCCTGTGATTGGTCAGGACAGTTTCAAGGGAAGCCATGACCTTGTTGGCATCAGGCCAATCACATCACGTTATCATCGTCAATGAATGAATGAATGAAATAGCGGAAGATTTGTGGTTTTGTGCCCATCTTTTTAATTCCTTTATTTATTGACCATACACTCAAAACAAAACAAAGACACATTTAAATGTAAGCCTTACAAACAACCTTTTCACACGTAAGTTTTTCAAGGCGACCGTTATTGATCGTAGTATCACTTTATGGTTCCCATGGAGACGCGTCTTTCATTGCTTGTCACACCGCAGGCACAATAGCGCTGAATGATCAGCTTTTATTTCCTTTTTTTATTCAAAATTTCACAAATTTATTAGCTATAGCAGGATATAGGTATAGGATATCAGATATATCTGATATTCCGATTGTCAAATATGTGCAAGAGGATGTGTTTTGTTTTTCAAACACCTTTATAACAATCGCGTTAGTTGAGCTGTATGCGCAACCTATTTTAGTATCTACGTGTTCAAAGTGTTGGATTGAAACAAGCGTAAGTCCCGGTAAGATGATGCTGGGCGCTCTAATAGTTCATCCAAATAGCAACATATAAATGGTAACGTATGATTTTCTGCCCCCACCCCTTAAAACACACAGCTTAGAGGTTGTGTCTTAATTGGCTTCCTCAGAAATTTTCCCCACGCCACGCCACTGGTACCGATAAAGCCTGATTGCATCGGTTTGGTTTTGTCAATTCAAAACTAATCCTGTAACCCCGAGTTTGTTCAGCTACCTTCACGGTAAAGGCCCCGGGGCAGATAGCGATCGCCTTTGTTTGCGCTTTCCTCCTCGCTCCAAAAGAGTGGTGCTGTGCTGCGTCTCGCCATGTTTACCTCTACTTCTTGTTTACTTCCGGTATACTGCACGCGGGGTTTTGTATGCGCCGTCTCTCCTCAAAAGACCAAGATTCCTTGCGAATAGAACATGCGCAGAACACAAATCAATGTTCATTTTGATGGGGATATGCCGATACGCGTTTACATGACCAAATATTCGGGTTAGAAAAGGGGTACCCCAGGGATCATATCCGGGTTTTTGCCGGTGTTTACATGGCCGTGTGCAACCGGGTTATTGCTAATATTCCGGTTTTGAACGGGTTATTGGCTGCATGTAAACGTAGTCACTGATCTGGTTTGTTTTCTGTGAGAAACAGTTTCATCTTCAGTGAGTTTGTTCTCTGCAGTTCACACAACTGTTCATATTGGGATTGTTTTCTTAAGATGGACATTATTAACACAGTTATAGATGACTTCTCTTCTCACATTTCATTGCTGTTAAAACTAATGAATATTGATTGACTTATTCAATTAACATTTATTTGTATAGCGCTTTTAACAATACACCATTTCAAAGCAGCCTTACAGAAAATGTTACAAAAAAAGAGTTCAAAAATTACAATTTAGAATGATCTCAGAAGAAACTGTCTATATAGATTTCAGAAATGAAATAGGTAACCAGTGTAGAGATGATCAAATTGATGTTACGAACTCCCCTGTCCAGAGTAAGGGAGAACAAACAGAAATAAATAAATGAAAGAATCCCCCAAATCAACGAAATGAAAATTAAACGTTTTCAGAACCCCTGTCTCCCGTCCCAGCACTGATTAAACACTAGAACCATTTGCCAAATCAAAAGATGGAATTTATTTAGGGAACATATAATAACAGTGACCAAGAAAACTCAAGAACTTTACAAGGAAGCAATTTGCTTCGGGAGGAGGCTAATGCCAAAGTAACAAACAAAACAAGTCTAACTGTTTTAATAAACTAAATAACCTAAATACCAAAATAATGATGAAAACAAAAAAACCTAACTTCCTCTCTAAATATAAACAGGAGAAAAATAAGTCATTCAAATTAAATGGTGCCACGCTCCCTACAGCTTCCTTAAATTAAAACAAAATAATAAAGAAATAATATAAACAACACTTGAAGGAAACAACTCACCCTGCACTCAGGGGGAAAACAAATAAAAAGAAATCCTGCAACTCAACATTGCACTGATCTCTCACTTCAATAATAAGTCTTACTTGGTACACAAACACAAAATGGGGAAAACTAAAACACAGTACTGAAACAGAAGAGAGAGAGAGGGGAAAAACTCTCCAGTGCTGCAAAACTGGTCCGCTATTATGGCAGAGCACACGCTCGCAGGAGCGAATCAGCATAGGGAGCTACCCAGGAGTGCTGATTAAACACAGGTGCTGCTACTTATCCTATGGGACAGCAGAAACAATAGAAAGACAAGCATTCACAACACTTTGACAAGAATACGCACTTTGACATAACAGTGTTATACAATCATATTTTCTTGACCAAGTAAGAACTCTAGCGGCTGCATTCTGAACTAATTGTAGCTTGTTTATCGAGGATGAAGGACAACCAGCTAATAAAGCATTACAGTAATCTAGTCAAGAGGTCAGGAAAGCATGAACTAACTTTCTGCATCAGAAACAGAATCATGTTCCGGAGCTTAGCAATGTTTCTGGACATGCTTTCTTATATCCAGACCTACTTACTTTTAGCCAACATTTGCTTTGAAGTTTCTGATCTCGATTGGCATTTCTTTTTGTCCCATTATTTTTTTTTCTCATTTTAATGCTCTTATCAACATGGAAACTTTGTGGAAATGTTTTTTTTTTTTTTTATTGAAAACAACATTGGCATATACTGTAGTGTTCAATTTCAAAACTAACATTCACACTCGGAGCAAATAATCGCATCAGAGAATTCGCATTCGCGTCAAGTGGTGTTTCAGACTGGACGTGCTGCGATGATCGCTCAGTTCACAACGACAAATCACACACATCACTTTGGTCTTGTCAATGGAACCATTTGGCAACTTTTTAAAAGTAAACTTTCCATTCAGAATCTTATTGGCATCCATTTCAGTGTCTCGCGCTCGCCATCCACTCAAAATGTAACGTTAGCCTTCTACTCTTTGGCCGGTGTGGTGAGCAAATGAGTCCTACAGAAGAGATGAGTCCAAGCTTAGGACCCATGCAATTTTATGGTTACGGTAAGGCAGTATCAGGGCAGTATAAGCTCAGGTAAAGCTCAGCTAGCACGATCATTGGATAACGTTAGCTGTATGCTATGCTACTATCTATTCTAAGCTAACTAAAAACACACTAAACGCAAGCAATGTTTAATTTCACAATCTATAGCTTCGGTTAAATACTAGTATATGAAACATAGAAGTTAAAATACATTAATGACTCGTTATAACGTAGTACAAATGTCTTCTATAATAAAGTGATTATTTGTAATTAGGCACTAAAGTGATTGCCCATAAAACATGCTTTGAACCAATCGCTTTGCTTGGGTCCTAAGCTTGGACTCATCTCTTCAGTAGGACTCATTTGTTCACCACACCGGCTCACAAGCCCAAACAAGTGTGTGCGGCGTGCCTGTTGTTTCGTTTCCGGTCTAGCTAGATCCCGTGGTGTTGTAGTTTTTGTAACGTTACTAGTTGTTGCAACAGCATGTGAAAAAAACGACAAAGTTTGCAAGGCCAAAAAGAACATTAATCTCGCGATTAAAAAAATTGTACACCGTTAAAATGGGTTTGCGTTAACGCCGTTTAACTGACAGCACTAATAATTAGTAATAGTAACATTAGTTGGCCCCTGGAGTCAGTCAGACTTAAATAGCAAGCAATGTCGCTAGTTAACTTAGCTGTGAAAGTTGAGACATGAGTTGACATGATTTATATTATAGTTAAGCTTATTTTATATTTTATATTATAAAGTAAATTTCCTAAAATCTAAATATTCATCTATATTTTATCATCATATATTTGTACTTGTTTCGGGTAGATACTAGTCACTATTTCACTTACTATTTTTATTATTGTCTATATTATTCTCCTATTGATATTACATTGTATTTTCTATTATTATTATTGTTATTATTATGATTAATAATAATATTATATTATACCACTTGCGATTTATAAATCTATTATAGTTATGCTGTTAAATTATTGTACTATTCACTAGTCACTATTTAACTTAGTTTTTATTGTCTATATTCTGTCATTGATATTTTATATTCTATTGCTATTATTATAGTATTATACTTAAACTATATTCTATTATCAATATATTATTGTTATATTACTGTACTTATAATATAATATAATTATACTATTCATTACTATTTTATTTGTTGTATACTGTTTTTTTTTTTTTATCGACTCTAAACTATTTTCTATTACTTCTCACTTTATCTTATATTTACTATTTGCATTGCACTGTAGTTGTACCACCATAAGTTGTATTACCATAAAGGATCCATCAGTTATCCATCAGCAATATATGTTATTGTATATTTAGAGTATCTATCTTTTAGTGCTATAAAATACAAAAGCACCTGCCGATGTCATGTGTATTTGCCGATTTGTTCAGTATGATTGCTCAGTATGGCGGTCTTCACAATTCTTATCTAAGAATAAAAAGCCAAATATATGGAAGTAAAATAATGACAAATGTTTTTGAAACAAAAAAGCTTGTTGAATTGCACTATTTGAAAAAATAAGCAATGCATTAACCCTGCTTGAAGAGAATGACTTACAGTCATACAACCAACTGTAAAGTGTTCATGTAGGTGTCATGATGCACACTTTTTAGATTTTTGATATTTAATAAAATAAATTGTCAAATCATGTGTAGGCCTACATATTGCTATATTTTCTACGGAGCCCCCCTAGTCCCACTTTGGCAAAAAAAAATTTTTTCTCAAGATACTAACTCGTGGCCTCAAGATAGTAACTCGTGGCCTCAAGATACTAACTCGTGGCCTCAAGATAGTAACTCGTGGCCTCAAGATACTAACTCGTGGCCTCAAGATAGTAACTCGTGGCCTCAAGATAGTAACTCGTGGCCTCAAGATACTAACTCGTGGCCTCAAGATAGTAACTCGTGGCCTCAAGATAGTAACTCGTGGCCTCAAGATACTAACTCGTGGCCTCAAGATACTAACTCGTGGCCTCAAGATACTAACTCGTGGCCTCAAGATAGTATCTCGTGGGCTCAAGATAGTAACTCGTGGCCTCAAGATAGTATCTCGTGGCCACGAGAAAGTGAGTTTTTTCAAGGCGAACGTTTCCATGTTAATGTTTCCATGGCGACGCATCACGCGATTGACCGCAGCCACAATAATACTGTATGACAGATGTGTCGCTTTTATTTCGCTTTTCCTTTTTTATTCAAAATATTCACAAACTTGCTTGACATGTCATCAACTAGCCTATCTGATATTCCGATTCTCACATACGTGTAAGTGAGTGTGTTTAGTCGTTTAAAAACCTTTATAAATAATCTTGATCTATAATAACATGATGGGCACTGCAATGTTGTCCGTCGGATTTACAGCACGTGAATTCATCAGTTTCTCCCGAAATAAATGCAAGAAAGTGGCCGGTGAACTGAGAAGAATAGAGTAAACTTTATAGTTCCTTGTCTTGCACTATGTTTGTCTAATATGAATAACACATGTCGGCAAATTATATTTGAATAGATTGTTATTGCTGCTTCCACAGACATCAGTGTGTTTTACAAACTCCAAATGTATTGTTTTACTCGTGCTTATGTGTATTTAAATATCTGAAACCAAAAATAAACATTATGAAGTTGAAAAAAACTGCTTAGTTGTGATGACAGCGCTGAACGCGTCCGACTCTGGCTCAGCGCCAGCCAATGCGCGAAAGCACAGTTTGAATCTGGCAGCACTGAACATTCTAAATGTGGCGCCGTACTCTCAGGGGCTAGTTGATGACATGGTAAGCAAGTTTGTGAATATTTTGAATAAAAAAGGAAAAGCGAAATAAAAGCGACACATCTGTCATACAGTATTATTGTGGCTGCGGTGTATCGCGTGACGCGTCGCCATGGAAACATTAAAAGGAAGTTCGCCTTGAAAAAACGTACTTTCTCGTGGCCACGAGTTAGTATCTTGAGGCCACGAGTTAGTATCTTGAGGCCACGAGATATACTATCTTGAGGCCACGAGTTACTATCTTGAGGCCACGAGTTACTATCTTGAGGCCACGAGTTACTATCTTGAGGCCACGAGTTACTATCTTGAGGCCACGAGATATACTATCTTGAGGCCACGAGTTACTATCTTGAGGCCACGAGTTACTATCTTGAGGCCACGAGTTACTATCTTGAGGCCACGAGTTACTATCTTGAGGCCACGAGTTACTATCTTGAGGCCACGAGATATACTATCTTGAGGCCACGAGTTACTATCTTGAGGCCACGAGTTACTATCTTGAGGCCACGAGTTACTATCTTGAGGCCACGAGTTACTATCTTGAGCCCACGAGATACTATCTTGAGGCCACGAGTTACTATCTTGAGGCCACGAGTTACTATCTTGAGGCCACGAGTTAGTATCTTGAGGCCACGAGTTACTATCTTGAGGCCACGAGTTACTATCTTGAGCCCACGAGATACTATCTTGAGCCCACGAGATACTATCTTGAGGCCACGAGATACTATCTTGAGGCCACGAGTTAGTATCTTGAGGCCACGAGTTACTATCTTGAGGCCACGAGATACTATCTTGAGGCCACGAGATACTATCTTGAGGCCACAAGATAGTTATAATAATTTTTTTTTTGCCAAAGTGGGACTAGGGGGGCTCCGTAATTTTCAGTACCACAAGCTCATATTTATTTTAATATCTAAAAGTGTGCATCATGACACCTACATGAACACTTTACAGTGCGTTGTATGACTGTAAGTCATTCTCTTCGAATGTTATTGAAGTTAGAAACGTGTGTACCAATGTCTTATGTAACTTTAGAGACGGTCCCTAAATGTGCGAATATCGGGTGTCAGGCGAACTTATGCCAGTACTTCACTGGGAATCGCTTAGCGTGAAACTTTGCACGTTACGTTCATATTCTGGTCCATTTGCTTGCCTGTAGCCTATTAATATAGCCTACAGTACATCCCCAATAAGGTGGGAGTTTGGTCTTTTATATCACTGTATTTTGTCCATTGAGTTACTTGAGTGTCCTGAGACCGCAGGGTATGATGTATTGAGGGAATCCCCAGTTCTGCAGCACAGCGCCGCAATATAAAGTTAAGAAAACTAAACCGAGAGGAATATATGTCTGCTACCTCAGATTTAATGTTTGATCTGTACTTCAGCATCGGGGAATAACATAATCTCGGTCACGACAGAGAAAGCTGTGCAAAACTTACATGTACAAAAGTAACAGTGAAGACTTCAATGTAAACACAGCTTTTGTGTCTTTATCAGCTTTTCCATATGATAATCATCACAATTCATCGCCCTGATAATATTCACAAATAGCCTATGCTTGCTCTATTTATGTAATTCAATGAATGAGTCTCTCACCTGTTGCTCTATAGTTTTCTTGGCTTTTCAGCCGCTTGCTCCCCGTGCTGGTGAGGTCAATAACAGTTATAGAGATTATCAATCGGCAATCTACTGATATTCCTGCCGTTCAAATGTTGAATTTTCTGTCAAATTTGAACCACTGAATTTGTGGAAGCGAAATAAAATGGACCGAAAATTGCCGGTAGAATATTATAATATTATATTTTTAAACAGAATGAACATTTTGGAAGTGAAATCTGAAAGGTGAATATTTTTAATAATGAAAACGTGTGTGAAATGTTTGGAATTGGAATATTCACAGCTTAAATATACAACCATGTTGAATTTCAGCTCATAAAAATGCAAGCCCTGAAAATATAATGCATTCAAATGCAAGCAGGGTTAATGCAATGCTTATTTTTTCAAGTAGTGCAATTCAGCAAGTTTTTTTTGTTTCAAAAACATTTGTCATTATTTTACTTCCATACAAATACATGACAAGCGTCATCTTTTACAATTCCTTATTAATTTATATATATATATAAGTCTAACTATTGAGATTTTAAATTGCTAGAGATGGAACTGTTTGTACAACACGTACAAACCATTGAAATCAGTTGATGAATGTAAATGTTATTTTTGTTTTTATCCAAAAAAAACGCAGCTCAACCATTAATTTGCATTTGTTTACAGCGCAGTCTTGTCCTCAGCAATATGGCGGACGCATTGACGTATAGCAGGAACATTCCAAAGCAGCCAATAGGGTGTCAACTATGCAAAACAATCTCAACAGAATCTCAACAGAGTGTACATTTACAAGTTTGAATGCAGCAAAAAAAAAAAAGATCACTCACCTTTTCCTGTACATCAGTAAGTATGCTGACCTAGAGCTGTGTGTAGGAAATATTTGTATGTAAATGTCAAAAATAATGAACATGTGTTGATATGTTCATACAACCATTCATGTACCATTTACTGCCAGATATTCAGATAAACTCATTTCCTTTATTCTGTGTCATTCTGCAAACTGAACAGTGAATGAACATGTTTTCAATCTGCACAATGTTTTATGAGACAGTATTTAAAGAGTTACTAGTTTCATCAGTCATTCTATTGATTTCAGTCCTGTGGTTCAGCCTTCAAATTAGTTTAAAAGGTTTGTGTTTATAATGTATACTACCTGATATTGATCCACCGACTGTCTTTATTAGCAACCTGCAGAAAAAGAAGTTGATAGATTAGGAAAATAACAGACAGAAAAATCTGAAGGATTACTTATTTTGTACATAGTCATTTCTAATTTGACTCCTTTAGTTATATATTCAGCATGTATTTGCTTATAATTTTGTTACTGAAGCCAGGAAAAGATAAGAGGTTTTTAAATAGCGCCCATAACACTTCTCAGTACAAATTATATATAAATTTATATATTAGGGTTTTTTTTTTTTTTTTTTTTTTTTTACTATGGCACTAGCTTCTAGATTAAAAAACTTGTTAGTGAGTCACAATCCGGATTCTTAAAGGATATGTCAATTCATAATAATATCAGGTTAGGTTTTGATATGATTGAGTGGCCATCGAATTGAAGATTATGGTTTCATTTCATTTTTGTATTTTTATAAGGTCTTTGACAGAGATGGGCATAAATACATGGAAATGTATTTAAAATACAAATACAAAATAATGTGTGAAAAAAAATATTTAAATACAAATACAGTATTTACTTCAAACTCTTTGTTGTTGTTGTTGTTGTTGTTGTTGTTGTTGTTGCATGTTACAATGTAAAAATGTTACAAATTTTGACAAGTATTACAAGTATTTTTATGTTTATTTTATGTAAAGTTTATTTGTTTCAATAAGTTTATTAAAATTAGAAAGTGTATCTAAAAATTTTAAATTATAATTAATTTAGATTCATTTGACACTATTTCCCCCTTTTTTATTATTATTTTTTATGTACAATAAAACTAAAAGCTGAAGATTTTTGTGGAGTATCATTCATCAGTGTTTGTTTTTCCACTCCAACGTTCCAGTAATTCCTGCCCACTAAAATCTGCATGGATAAATTTGCTTAACCCACAATTAGGCCTATCTATGTAAACGATTTAGAAAAAGGTCCATCAATTCACACTTTATATCATCGTTATGATATGTAGTGTCACATCACCCAGCCCTAACATGCAGTAATGCTTTAAACACATTTGACAAGCTAGTTGATCAAAATCAACAACCGGTCAAGACTGATTGGCTTACGCTATTTTTCCACTTGTCTGTGCTCTTTTATTCTTTCAACTTTTTTACTTTTATTTTACAAGTAGAATTGATCATGACATTCTCACCTTATTCCCAAAAAAAAAAAAAAAAAATTGCTGATCCAGTGCTGAGCTAGTGAATGTCTGAACTAGTTGATGCACAAAATCAATACCCTGATAAAGAGGTTGACTAGCAAAAAGTATTTTATGTATTTTGAAAATACAAAAATACTCATCTTAAATGTATTTAAATACAAAATACATTAGATTTTTTCCAAAGGCTTTAAAATACAAAATAGTATTTTCAAACGCTTAGATACTTTGGTTTAAATATTATTATTATTATACTGTACTGTATATGGAAATAAATATTTCTGAAGCTCTTACTCAAAGCACATTCAAGCACACAATATAAGATTCGTCATAGATATTAACATGCTCCATTAAGACATTATAGGATTAAACAGTCAGGGCTCTTTCACTTTGGTCTGTTTTATTCTTGGTTAGGAGACAAAGCCCTGACACTCCTAATGTTTTTTTGTTGAGAGCGTGTGGTATCAGGTTCTGTCGGGCCATGTGCTACAGTTTGCTTTAGGTTTAGCACGGATTAAGTGTTTATTCACTCACTGTGCACTCTTGTCTTGAGTGTTTTGACAGAAACTGATGGTTTATTTTGGAAATGCCAGCAGGAAACGGGTAACTTTTTACAATATACTGTATATGGGAATGTAGTCTTGTCAAACCATTCTGGGTACATGTTCAGGATGTTTAAATTTGCTGGTTTGGTTTCAAAATATCCTCAACTCCTTAACTATACCTATTAAGTCCCAAATACCAAATGTGTACTTTCTGTTATTATGGCAGGTATGGCAATGGCAAATATGGTTATTTGTAGACAGTGAAAGCCCCAGGACTGAAAGAGTGGGCCAGTGCAGTGGTGGAAATTGCATCATATGAATCTATGCTCAGCACAGTAAATGGTGTTACAGAGGAGTAGGGGATGTCATTCTGGGATAAGCTCTGGATGCATATAACAATTAAGGATCAGAATGAATAGATAGAAATTTTCTGTTTTACCTTGTACCTCTTTTTTTCTCATTATTATGTTGCCTTAAAACTTTGTTGCCATTATTAAGGTTGTATTGTTGTATACATGTCCAGTTGCATTTTAACTCCATTGGTTTGGTTACATTGTGCCTATTAGCCTACTTATTAGTTTCTTTAATTTTCAAATAAGAACAATTAATAGCCTACACTGGTCTCACTTTTTAAATAGGCTACAAAAGTTTTTATTTTGGCTATTCAAAGTGATCAACAATTTCTTAATTCATTTAAAAATATAAAATATATATAAAAAAGTGATCAACAATTTCTTTATTGTTGGACATGTTATCCGCAGTGCTCTGTGTTGTACAGGAATACATGTGTTGATGTGCATATGTGTGTAACCTGTTGAAATACATCAGTGAATTATTAAATGTAGTTTCAAATGTTTTATTTTTAAATAATTTGGTCACAGTAATTTGGTCAAGTAAATAAATCAACATGTTAGAAAAGTATATCACTGTTCCACCTAAAATTCAACCTTTTCTATGGTTTTATTTAATTTATGGTATAATGCACACCTCATGTAATAATCTTAATAACATAACAACGTCTTTTATCCAAAAACATGCTTATATTCACTTTTTAAAGTATTATTTCAGCTATAATGTATTGATTTAAAATTAGTAATCATTAATTAATGAAAAAAATTTTAACCACTCTGCGTGTCTCCCCTGACATTCTCTGGAACACCCCTGAGATAGAGTTTACTTCATTTTCTATATGAAAGGGGGAATGCCAACCATTCAATTAAGTAGGCTCTGAGTCATTCTTTTTCATAACAAGGACAGAATGGATGAACTGTAAATGTGACTGATGACACTGACATTAATATGTATAATATAAAACTCACCTTTGTAACTATGTGATCATTGAAATGATACCAGTTTCCACTCTCATCTTTAATGTGTGCATCATAATGGCAGCCACTGTATGTGCCGTGGTGATCAATGATGACATACAGCTCATACTCATTCTTTACTGAATCAGTCTGTTCAATCTGTTGAGAAAAAGTCATATTGTGTTTAACATCAGCATTACCTTCTTGTCTGTATCTGGCAGGCTCAATAATAAATTAAGCTTTGCCACCCTAACTTTGCATCACTTATGCTCATAACAATGGCGGATGAGTGGAAAAGTCACATACAATGTATTAATATATTGTACATTTGAATTTTTTATAAATTTATTGCTACCTGGATAGTTGAAGGAATCTGAACGTTGCATTCATTTTTCCTGTAGGTTTGGAACGGAGTCATATCAAATCTCTTTAGCTGTAGAGTCAAAATGTCTGGCCACTGTTTAATGTCATTTTTCTGATATGAAAAGAAGAGCTGTCATTCTTTCAAATGCACAAATTACATTTCCTTGAAACATATAATGTTAGTGTGCGATATGGATGCTACCTAATAACATATGTACATTGGCAAATTTACTCTCTAATTGATAAATAAAAAACATTTCATATACATTCTCAAAAACACTATGATATATATACTATAATAAAAAATATTGTAATATATATTGTGTATATTAAAGGTAAATATCGCGTTTAACATTAGTATAAAAAGTCTATTTACTGATATAGAACATATTTTTTGTTCCTTTTCTAAAAAAAGTGTTTAGTTTATAGAAAAAAGATACTTACTCTTTCCATGTCTCTCATTGATCCACATTCATTACAGTACAGCTTATCATCTCCTTTCATTTGATGGACTTCCAAATACTCACTTAAAACTTTATCCTTAAGTGATTAATGAAATAGAAAAAAAATAACATAATTTATGACATTTAAAATAACTAAAGGTTGAAAATGACTTTGAAACTGGGCAGATTTTCAGTGTTAAAGACATATTAACAAATCATTGTTTCTCTAAATACATCACCTTATACATGGCCAGGTTTAAAGTGAACAGGCTCAACTTATTTATTTCCATTGGTCATAGTTTAAGTCAAACTCACTTTCTCTTACTTACCACTCTACACTGTCCTTTGTCACCAACAGACAGAGGTATTGACACAAAATCTTTCCGGTCTTTATTGGTGTCATGGCAGTGTGAACACCTTGTGGATGTCACCATGACACCTGTAAAAATCTAGTATTAAAGAGATTCACAGTTAAGACTGATTATTTTGACAACCAACACTGATTATTTAATACAAGTCTGGAATTACCTCTGATAGGTAAGGCATTCTGTGTAATATCATCTGCAGATATTCTGCTGCATCTTGCTGCTCATAAACTAATAAAAAGCAAAGCAATTACCATATGAAATACCAGAAACCTCATGGTGAATAGAAACTTATGAGTCTTCAAGCAACAGCTTTCTGAAACTGTTTTCCAGTATCCAGTATGCATCAGTATCGGTATCATGTACAATGTTTTGCTCTTATACTTGTTAAAATGCTCTGATACATGCATGTCATGTACACACATTAAATTATGAATAAAAAAAATTTCTAACCCTCCCAAATCAAAAATTTCAAGTGACCGATAATAACATCTACATTTTTCAATTGGCCCAAGTGAAATTCTTGTTGCAATAGTCTGTTAACATTGGCTCAATGAGAAATAATACGTCAGACTAATTGAAAAATGTAGATGTTATCGGTCACTTGAAATTTTTGACTTGGGGATGTAATTTTTTTTTACAGTGTTCAATTTGCTACAGCATCTCATAAGTGTAATTTCATAGTGCAGCCTTACTCTGTTAATGGATAGGAGTCAGGACAGACATGAAACTGACATGGACTTAGATATCATTGGAATTTTTACTGAGTGATGACACTCAGCTTTATATTACATCCAGACCAGACGACATTTGAAATAAAAACATATTGCTACAAAAACTGCTAGAATACAATTTGTGTATTCTATGTTTTTTATATCTTGTACAGTTAAGGTCCTATGAGAGTTACAGCAATTTGTCATTTGAAAACCTAATTTCCCCATGTTTCTAGAACAGCATCTTCTACTTTAACAATTGACATTATATCTGGTGCAGAAAAACAAGTTCATGCATTCAAGTTTAGATTATTTTATCATATTTGCATCTAGCCTTGTATCTCACTCCACCCACCTGTGTTGCTGAGGGACAACTGCAGCTGAACACAGCTGATATTAGCTAGACCGTGGAGGAGGGTTAACTGACCAATGCCTCCAACTCTACCAATTGTTTTAGGATGGAATTAAAAAATAATAATAATTCACAAACATATGTCTAGCATTATGCATATTACATAACTAGATAATATCTAAGTATGCTTGGTTCCTCTCAAGCATCTTATGGATTCTTCTAAGCCACAATTATATTTATATAATTTTCTGTGTTTTTTTTCTGTTAGTAAGTCAGTCCTGAGATATAAAAGCTGGCATTACAAAAAATGGCTTTATTACAGTTTAAAGAATATATATAAAAAGAAAGTTTTCCCGTGACTAACCATTTCTGATGTTTAGAGCTTGTGTGACCTCTTTTGTAGTATGTGTTTTATTGTGCTTTAAATTCCAGAATAGATCAGCCAGAGCCTTTAAGAGTTTTCCTTCTGGGGACATAGCAATGAGGTCATTTCCCAAGCTAAACACAAAGTTCAGAGATTAGTGGAATACATTAGTTACAATTAATAACAAAAAATATGATATTCACAAATAGAAAAAATATAAAATAATGTTTCTCACCTCAGCACAAGATCCCTACATTTGACTGTCATGAAGAGCATCTGCAGAATTACATTCAAGTAACTTGTTGTCCCTAAATTGGCCAATCCACAGGGAACTAAAATGAGAATAAAGTTAGAATAGTTCAAGGAAATCTCCAACAGAGCTCCATTTCATTTGCGATAAAATATGAAAACCCTGTGCAAACATCAACGAAGGACACAGAAAAATGTCCAATTTATGTCTCTTTTTCATCGCCACCGATTTCCAGAGGCAAATCCAGCCAATCTAGGCAAAGCCGAATTTACACAAACCTATTCTTTTTGCAATTGCAATTTCTGCAGAAATTGTAATTAAAACTTTGTATAGGTTATGTTAGTTACTAGGTGACATTTAAATTGTAGTGGTATACAAAGAAAACATTAAAGGGTTAGTTCACCCAAAAAATGTAAACTCAAAATTAAAAATTGCAGGCCCAGAAAAGTTAGAAAAGACATTGTTAAAATAGTCTAACTTTTCTGGGCCGGCAAGTTTTGATCCCATAGAAGCCTATGGAGGAGTGAGACAGCTCTCAGATTTAATCAGAAATATCTTACTTAGTGTTCTGAAGATGAAGGAAAGTCTTACGGGGTCGGAACAACATGAGGGATCGCAATTACTGACAGAACTTTCATTTTTTGGGTGAACTAACCCTTTAATGTTGTTGCTCCTTTAAGCTTCCTGTAATATGATGCACACTGGGCATAGTTTTATGTAATTGTCTTAACAAGCGAGGTGCATTACATTATATCCAAACATAATTATTCTGCAAAAAACTGCAAATGTCCAGGCTTGTGTTTTAAAGTTAGATAAAAAAATAAAATAAAAAATAAAAAAAAACTCCTTAAGCACACCTGTACAAAATAAACTTAACTAAAGACATTACATTTTATAAAACATTGATAAACATCATTTTTAGGGCCCAAGCCCTCAAAGGGGCTATTGTTTCCGGAAGGATTATTTTTTTTCTTCATTCTTTTTTTTTTGTGCCACTTTTGGGGTCCTTAACATGCTCAAAATCAGGGCCATCAGAGCCGGACTGAAGCTGGTACCCGTGCATGGCAGGGGAGCTCGACAGCGCCCCCTGGAATGGTGTCCGATAACTTGGTCCATAAATCAAACACACTTGCATTTAATAATATGAAACTCAGTACACATATAGATCTCATCGCTCTAAGTTTTACAAAAGCCCAACAGGAAGTCGGTTATTATACGTTGTTTGGAAAATGCATACAATGGAATGTGAAATACTCCTCCTAGGGAATTCATCTGATCGCCACCAAACTCGGTGTGAATAAAGTCAAGACATTGAGGATGAATTCTTGCGAACGGATTTTTGATATCTCGAACGGTTTGGTCGTGGTGAGGAAACGAATTTATGGCGAATAATGGGACACAGGAAGTGTGTTATAACTTCTGCATACATTAAAGGTGCTCCAAGTAACTTTTTTACCTTAACTGAACAGCTTCGGAGTCAGTGGAATGGTTATATTACTTATTTCGGGTTGAATGGTGGGGGGAGCGAAATAAACCTAAAATTCTCGGGACAGCAGCATGTGTCCAAATTTTAATCTTAACCGTTCCATTTCATCAGAAACGATCTGTAAACAGGGCTTTAAGTGTAAAATACCGAACTTGTCCTTTAAATGTTTCCATAACTGCAACACTGATAACCATCTTATTACTTCACTACATCTCTCAGACGACTTCTTTCTCCAATTCTCTGTAGATCTGCCTTCATGTTCACCACTAACCCCTCCTCTGGTCTCCTTTCGTCGTAACTCGCTCTCTGTCCCCTACATGTTTTCCCTCTCTGGTCTCTGCATCCCCACCTCTCACTCCACTGACTCCCAGTTGTGGCCAGAATCAAGTTTACAGTTCTAACGCTGGCTTTCAGGACTACCACTGGAACAGCTCAATCAACCCACTACAAAAAATGCATGCTTCATCCCGCCAGCTCAGGTCACTGAATGAGCGACATCGTCTCGTTATTCCCTCACAACGAGGCAAAAAGGTCACTCTCCAAAACCATTCACTCTTTCTGTTCCTCTCTGGAAGAACGAGCTGCCAACCTGCACCCAAACTGCTGAGAACATAACATCTTTCAAGAAGCAACTGAAGACGTCACATTCTCTCTCACACACACACACACACACACACACACACACACACACACACACACACACACACACACACACACACACACACACACACACACACACACACACACACACAAATCTGCATTTCTTCTCTAGCTGGTTTCCTAATCTAGTTGTCTAATAAGCCTGGAACTGCGTCCTACAACGATTGTTGGCTTTTTGATGAATGCGTTGTTCTACTGTAAGTTGCTTTAGATATAAGTATCTGCTAAATGCATAAATTTAATTGTAGTGTACTGAGCCTGCTAATACTGGAATTATTTGAATATTCATAAAACAGAAGTCTGTATGTGCATCTGCTCTTCAACAGTAACTGCAGAGCCCCTAAATAAAATGATAAATTTCATATCATATCCTGTTTAAAAGTAATTGTCACAATCAATAATTACTTTGTAAGGAATTTCTTAAGCTTTTAGTTCATCAGTACAGAATCTGACAGCTCCAATAAGGATGCACTTAGGCCTATGTTCAAGTTAAGTCTAGAATTTAGCAAAGAAATTCTACCTAGATGATTCTTTGTGAGACTACTAGACTAGTACATAATATGTACAATTGCATGACCAAACACAATGTGAGAATATTTTAAAGGGCACCTATTATGCTAAATTCACTTTTACATGGTGTTTGAACATAAATGTGTGTTGGCAGTGTGTGTTCACAACCACCCTATAATGATAAAAATCCACCCAGTGTTTTTTTTTTAAAGGAGCTGTTTGTAGTTTTCAGCGGCCTCTAGCAGTGATGTTTCAGATTGCAACCAATAATTTTTCAAGCGCTTGCTCTTGCGCGTGCTCGAATTTATGAGCAAGCACTGTGTGGGTACCTTCCAGAAGCAACACACCGGAGAAAGCATCCCACGACATGCTGGAAACTCAGGTAAACTCCCACTGCAACATTACAATAATAGGCTACTTTTATCAGCTTGACGTTGAACTAATGCTCCGTGCTCGTACCATGATAAGTATGGAACCCTATCAACCGTGCCGAATTTTGCCACTGCAAGCACTACTTTACATTTTCTTCAGGAAATGTACATTCTAGGTTTGTAGATAAGGTTTCTCCATTATTCAAATGCCCTGCCGATGTTGAGCCGTGTTTTTCACCCGAAGTTCATCCGATTCACGTCTGGCCTGACGAGCTTCAGCAGAAAAAACTTTTTTTGTGTTTTTTATCAATATGTGGAGTTTGTGTTGGAGTCTGTGTTGTGCTGGGAGCAGGTCGTTTCTTAGTGTTATCAGTAGGGCTGACTTCTAATAGTCGAGGATTCGAGGATTCGATTCGGAGAGGTCTGATCGACTATGAACCTCATAGTCGAATACATGGGCGTCAGTTTGGTTTGAAATGTGCTGGGGACAGAGACGCATTCGCATTTTCAGAAGGGCTGGGTACCATTTTTATTTTATTTTTTCGCTTTTGCGCAGGTCATGTTTTGAAAGACGATGTCCTGTAGCTTACTAATGTAAATAAATAAAAATGTATTCAAAAATCTGCTTCACATTTTCAGCAGGGCTGCGGAGCGGCTGTGAGTTGACTCCACACGGTTCTCATGTGCGTTAAAAAGCTTTACGTTGTTTAATGTACCTAAACAACGATTACCAAATTTCCCTCTCATATTGCTCCTCATAACCACTGAAAATGGTCAAACAATCGAACCCAGAATCCAATTATTATGGACGTTATCTGATATTAAGCGTTTCTGCTTCACATTTTCAGCAGGGCAGCGGAGCGGCTGTGAGTTGACTCCACGCGGTTCTCATGGGCGTGAAAAAGCTTTACGTGGTTTAATGTACCTAAACAACCATCACCAAATTTCTCTCTCATATTGCTCCTCATGTTTATGAAATGTTATGATATATGTGTGATATATATGTGTTTTTTAGCTCTTTTGTTTGAAATGGAAAAAATCTAGCTGCTATCCAAAAAAAAAAAGAAAAAAAAAGGTTCGACTATCAGTCGACTACGGCAAAATCTAACGAATCAGATTCGACTATGAAAATCCTTAGTCGAAAACAGCCCTAGTTATCAGACATGTCATAAGTTGCATAAGTCATAAGTCCATCATGTCATAAGTTGCAGTGTCGTCGCTGTTGAGTGCAAAGTAAGTAGGCTAGACGAGGCGAGAGGCTCGGGGGCGCGCGTACAGGTCACGTCACTGGCGGTAAATCCGACCCGGGACCTTCACATAAAAATAAGAATACTTGCTTTCAGAGGTAAAAGCAAAACCCGCAAAGTGGATAATTTTAATGTGAGATTAGATTACAACCCCTTCACACACAGGCAATAAAAAAAGGATTCATTTTAGTAGAAAAGTTACATACAGCACCTTAAAATCCCCATAAATCATAAGCACTGACTCAGAATGAGCTATTCTCAGAATCTATGCAATGTGACGTAGAATTGCCCAGGCCCCGCCCACGACTGTTGATTGACACATTGGTTGAGCCTAGACCCGCCCTGAGTGAGCTGGACACAGAGTCCGCCATTGTTTGACGCTTGAGCCGCTGTAGACAAGAATGTCTCCTAAGCGATTGAGGTGTTTTGTTGTTGGATGTCAGAATGAACATGGCAGTCTTCATTTACTCCCGTTGTTACTCGAGGATGGATCTGTACTGTTAATGATCCAGCTTACAGTCTCCAGAGCGACAGGCCTAACGTTACTGATCACGGCAGAGATGTAAGTCAGAGCGCGCACTTTATCACAGCTCATCCAGTCATTTTACGGATATAAAGTTTACCAGTTTATTTAGCACCCACTGAAAAGGTGTGTATATTTGTTTACTGTTAGTTGTAACGAGTGTTTTGAGTACTTCGCTGTGTATGTTGATAATGAAAGGGAGAGACAGAAAGTTTAAGGATAAGACTTTAATGCGCACTAAGTTTATTAGCTTTTACAGTGATTTTCTGGAGTAAAACTAACACTTCATCTTTTGTATGATGTAGCTTTTTTACCAAAACGAATCCTTTTTTTATTGCCTGTGTTTTTTATTACCTCTTTTGCTTTTGGTTTTGCTTTTACCTCTGAAAGCAAGTATTCTTATTTTTATGTGAAGGTCCCGGGTCGGATTTACCGCCAGTGACGTCACCTGCATGCGCGCTCCCGAGCCTCTCGCCTCGTCTAGCCTACTTACTTTGCACTCAACAGCGACGACACTGCAACTTATGACATGGACTTATGACTTATGCAACTTATGACATGTCTGATAACACTAAGAAACGACTTGTGTCGTACAACACAGACTCCAACACAAACTCCACATAATGATAGAAAACAAAAGTTTTTTCTGCTGAAGCTCGTCAGGCCAGACGTGAATCGGATGAACTTCGGGTAAAAAACACGGATCAACATCAGCAGGGCATTTGAATCATGGAGAAACCTTATCTACAAACCTAGAATGTAAATTTCCTGAAGAAAATGTGAAGTAGTGTTTGCAGTGGCAAAATTCGGCACGGTTGATAGGGTTCCATACTGTAGTGTGTCGTCATTGGCTGATTACATGACTGCTTTGATGGCATGCACCTGTGAATGGAGGACAAAGGGACTTTAAAAAAGAGGTGTGGTGCAACCGAGCGTGGCTGAAGTGGTGACCGGTTGAGAACGTTTTGTCTGTCTCTCGGGGACAATAGGTCCTCCGGAGATGAAGATAGCTAGTTAGCTAGCTGCCTTTGTTTGAGATAGTTGAGTTGTAGAGGGGGGGAATTAGTGTCACCGACTACCTCAGAATATTGCTCGGCTGACGCCTACGTGCTACCGAGATTCTATGAATGAATGCCCACGTGCTACCGAGACTCTATGAATGAATGCCCACGTGCTACCGAGATTCTATGAATGAATGCCCACGTGCTACCGAGACTCTATGAATGCCTTGATGCATACGACGGAGGGATTTTATGAATGAGCTGTAAGTTCCGCCCCTGGACGGCAGAGTGACGTCTTCGGCGAGAAGACGGGTTGCTGCTCGCACTACTCACCCCCTACGGATGGGTCTTCTCTGCCCCGCGAGAGGGAAGTGTTTTTAATCTATTCCTACATGAATTGTTTGACTGTGTATTGTGTAACGGACAGCGGGTTAGAGAGGGAGGTTGGGGAATTTAGAACGGAGGAAACACGCCTTACGTGTGTTCACTGTGTGCTGTGCAGGCTGGGGTGCTATGTTGAGTATTAAACACTGTGTGACGTATTGAGCGTGAAAACTCACTGTGTGTATATGAAGTGTTGTGCTTTGCGGAGTTTCCCGTGTTTCTCTTCCCTGGCTCCATATCTTGTCTGTACCCGTATGATGAGTTTTAGCCTCTTTATTTGAAATAAAGTGTTCTCTTTGATTAAACCGGCTGGCTGTTCTTTGACCACCATAGGGCTGTTTTGAGGTTTATTACAATACTTATCATGGTACGAGCATGGAGCATTAGTTCAACGTCAAGCTGATAAAAGTAGCCTATTATTGTAACGTTGCAGTGGGAGTTTACCTGAGTTTCCAGCATGTCGTGGGATGCTTTGTGTGTTGCGTCTCAGTCTGACTGGTACCCACAGTGCTTGCTCATAAATTCGAGCACGCGCAAGAGCACGCGCTTCTAAACTTATTGGTTGCAATCTGAAACATCACCGCTAGAGGCCGCTGAAAACTACAAACAGCTCCTTTAACACTCAGAAACCAGAGCTTGTCAAACTGAGCTCCACAATGAAGGATCAGAAAAGTGTCAAAGGTTTCATAACAATATGATTCATGCATTATATTCCACATATGAAGTCAAATGAAAGCTCTTGTTCAGTGTCGCCTCACACTGATCAGCTCAGTGAGTTAGAGAAAGTGTGTGTGAGTGTGAGAGAGAGAGTGTGTGTGTGAGTGAGAGAGAGAGAGAGAGAGAGAGTGTGTGTGTGTGTGTGTGTGTGGTTGTGTGTGTGTGTGTGTGTGTTCTGAGACTAATGCACTAACACAACAATGTTTGGGTTTAATGTTATCTTTTTTCAGTTTTTCACATTAAAGATAAAAAATGTAAATCTATTAAAATAACTTTAACTTCATTATATATTACTAAATTGTATACATAAAATTATTTTTATTAACAAGTGTCGTTTTTTTTTTTACATTAAGACTATTTAGATCATTACTTGATCATTATGCATGCAATATTCAGAAAAGTGTGCAGTTTTAGCTATTATTTTTTTGATTCACTTTTATTAGAATGTACATTGAAAATAATTTGGTAATATGCTTATTATTTTTAAAATGTGAGAAACAACTGCCTATTGTGAATAAAAAAAAAACATTGTTGCAATTCGCTATCACAACTTAACTCAATAACTTTCCCAGATTTAACTCAAGATAACTCAAATATCCAAGTTGTCACTTAATACAACTTCACATTTTAAGTTGACTAAACTTTTGTTGTTTTTTTGTTTTCAAACTAGTTTTTCGTGACATTTCAAGTATCAACATAGATTTTATGTGCTAAATTTAAACGGAAAAATAGTGTCGACAATTGCAAAGTTGTATTGATAATTAGCATATCCATCAGCTATATCGGTAAACATTTTGAAGTGCTAAGAGTGTGTGTTTTTTTGTTGTTTTTTGTTTGGCAAAAAAATCCTGGGATGGAAACCTGGCTAGTTATAACAGGAAAATGATTCAATGATGCAAACAGAGTTAATTTCTGCTGTACAGCAGCTCTAAAAGAAAATAATGTGATTGTTCAGCTGAAATGTTGATTCAGTTCCGTTGTAAAGATCATCAATTTAACTAAATTAGTTAATTTATCTATAAAGCAGTTCTGGAGAAAGCAGTGATGTCATCATCAGCTCAGCTCAGCCCTCATCCAACAGCGTTAGGACAGTCTGATCAATAACACTGTGGAATATTAAGTGTCTGCAACTAACCAACAGGTCTAAGGAACAAGAGATAGTTCAGCCACAGGTCTGGCTGTTCATAAAATATTTCTACAACCTCCCAAACCCTCCATACTAGTATTCCAGACCTTCTACTGGATGATCATGTGAGAAGATCTAACCTGACTTCCTCAAACTGGAGCTCTTCTTCTGTTCGGCCAAAGGAAGACCACAACTTCTGGGGCTGATAAGATAAAAAAAAACTTTGATTATCAAAACTTGTGAAAATAACATCTGTTAAGTCATTTCATAGTATTTTGAAACAATTTATTTTTGTCTGAGGACCAGTTTCTTTTGCTTGTTCTTTTCCTGACTGGGAATCAGTGAACGCCCATAGAGTCATTCAGTTCAGAGGTTGGTGAAGTTTGGCTGATTAAACTGATTGGGGAGAGACTGAACGTCTTTAGTGCCAGTTTTGGGGAGTCTATATCAATCCAAACTGCTTTCACGGTCAAACTGGGCTTCTGTTTGTACTTCTGAAACAAAAATCTCCTTTTGTTTACCTCAATGCTCTTATTATACCATATCGGTTTGGTGACAGCGCCACCTATTGATCCAGCATTAAAATAATTGCCATCACAGGTCACATATATACTACTCTGAACATCACTATGCCCCGTAACTGCTGCTTGTATCTGCCTTATTTAAATATAATCTTATCATAACAGATTCAATTCAGTTCTAATGACACAAACCACAGAATCCAACAGAATAATGTACATATTTGACAGAATCATATTCATTACCTGTGATCTTCTCCAGTGTCTCCAGCTGCTGTAAGACATAAAGCACAAACTCTGGTTAATTCTGTCTCATAATCAGGGTCAGTGTGTGAATCTCAGCTAGTGTCAAGTGTACATCTTTACCAAGCCATCAGTACTGAAATATAACTCTGAGAACTCGTACTGTAACTGAAGAGGACAGAAACTGAACTGTCTGACACTAATAGTCAATCTTTAGAAAAATGAATGTCACAAGACTTCCTTGTCTTCCTCTAAACCTTGACTTCCTGTCTCGTGACTTCCTGTTTTCGAATGCGCATGCGTCGCGTCTCAACGCGTTGTTGTCTTTGGAGCTCCATCGATTTGATTTATAAATCTTGATTTTACTCTTTAAACTTACTTACAACAAACATTTTCTACTTTACCTCACTGAGAAGCACTACTGCTCAACCCTCATAGTTACAACGCGGACTGTTGAGCAGACGCGTCTCAAGCCTATTAGTGATCCAACGCTGGATACTCCTATAGGTTACTCCCGGGGATCACGGCTGAACGCGTCTTCTCAACACTCACTTACAAACATTTTTCGCCTATCGTGCGTCTACTCTACACCCGTACCACTAAAAAGACAGATTATATCTAAGACTTCTGTCATAAATTAGTATTAATATTGATAGCATCACTGGTAGCTTCGTTGCTAACTTAACGTACTGTCCATCTGTTAAAATGGCGAATATATCAGATGTAAGTAGTCTACCTTTTGGTGCAGGTGAGGACACATTTGAGCTGCACGCACTACAGTCTGAGCTGGAAGCTGTTGAGAAACAGATCCACGACCTTTTATTGAGACAAGCCGAGCTGATAAACCGGCGGTTAGCTCTTGAAACATCACGCGCCGATGCACACAAATCAGAGATTAACGTTACTAACCCGCTGACTCCGACTTCGTCTACTCCGTGCGTTTCTCAGCATCGGGCCCGAGCGCCGAGGTCGCGATCAGCCATGGTCTCGTTCACTCCGGCTCCAACACGCCACCACGAAGCCTGGGTGGTTCCGCAGCGGAAGACGCGAGTCAGGTCTAGACCAAGACTCTCTCCGACCCTCCCGGTTTTCGAGTTATCCACACAAAACCGCTTCTCCCCGCTTCGCGAAACAGAACGCGATGCTGTGATCATCGGCGATTCCATCATTCGGCACGTACGCGCAACGTTAGGTAAAAGTAAGGTGCACAGTCACTGCTTTCCTGGTGCTCGTGTTTCTGAAATCGCTACTCACGTTCCCGAGATTCTGAACGGTGACGAGCGCGTCGGAACTGTGGTCCTGCACGCGGGAGTGAACGACATCAGGATGCGCCAGACAGAGATTCTGAAGAAAGCTTCCCACGCACCGACTAGGACATGAAAAGTTTAGCAGATTATTTGCGCTAAATGAATGGTTAATGTCATGGTGCAATAAGCAGAAACTGCTCTTTGTAAATAATTGGAATCTGTTTTGGGAGCGTCCTAGGCTTTTCCGTGCCGATGGCTTACACCCAAGCAGATTCGGAGCAGATCTTCTGTCGGATAACATCTCCAAAATGTTAAATACCTTTTGACTAGTAACCAAAAGTCCAAATCATAGTCTCTGCTGCACCAATTATACTGATATAAATACTAGTGTAGAACATTGCATAGAAACCGTGTCTATTCCTCGTTTAGTGCGATCAAATAATAAATCTACTGCAGGTTCTAGGAAAAATCTAATTGTTATTAAAACAGAAAATCTCGCTATTAGTAAACAAAAACAATTTCTAAAGCTAGGTCTTCTAAACATTAGATCACTCACACCTAAGGCAGTTATTGTAAATGAAATAGTCACAGATAATAGCTTCGATGTACTTTGCCTAACTGAAACCTGGCTTAAACCAAATGATTATTTCGGTCTAAATGAGTCTACTCCATCAGGATACTCCTATAAGCATGAGCCCCGTCTGATTGGTCGTGGCGGCGGTGTTGCAACAATCTATAGAGATATTCTTAATGTTACTCAGAAAGCGGGTTATAAGTTTATTTCGTTTGAAGTACTTGTACTAAATGTTACGCTCTTAGATGTTAGAAAAACATCCCTATTATCTCTAGCCTTGGCTGCCGTATATAGACCGCCTGGGCCTTACGCTGATTTCCTAAAAGAGTTTGCAGATTTTCTCTCAGATCTATTAGTCAATGTCGATAAAGCATTAATTGTTGGAGATTTTAACATACACGTAGATAATCCAAATGATGCGTTAGGGGCTGCGTTTACAGATTTATTAAATTCATTTGGGGTCAAGCAAAACGTCACCGGACCAACTCATCGTCTTAATCATACACTCGATTTAATTATATCACATGGAACCGATCCAACCGATATAGATATTATTCCGCAAAGTGATGAAGTCACTGACCATTACATGGTAACTTGCATATTACGTACTGCTGTAATATGTCATGCGGCGCCGCGTTATCGACCAGGCAGAACAATCCTTCCATCCACCATAGATAATTTCTCGAATTGCTTATCTGATCTGTCTCAGCTGCTGCCTGAACCCAAACAAACAGATGAACTAGAAGAACTAACTAGCACTATGAGCACTGTTTTGGAAAATTCAGCATTTCTTATTATCATTCGTTTCCAAACTGTTTAATCATATGTTTCTGTGAGGTTTTCTAGCAGCTGAGGAGGGACAGGGAAGCGAGAGGCAATTTAGGTCATAGATGAAGGCCTTTGGGTGTCTCAGGGACAAAGAACAGTGTGACCTGCACCAGGGGGGTAGAAACCAGTCCGAACTAGCTGAAGATAGGGGGTATCTTTCTGGAAATTTACAAGAAACCTGGAAGGAGGAGTTCTTTTGCCAAGAAACTGTATAAAATGTCTATGCTTTATTATGTCTGATAGGTATTCTATTTCAAAGCTGGGTGGCTGCGGCTTTTGTGAAAAGAATCCTCATTGAAATAAACCTTTTCTCTTTATTACAGTTTTGTCTCTTGAAAGTTTTCTTACACCTCTGATGCTGTTTGATATTAACTTCTCAAAATTGCCATTACAACTTGGTGTCAGACGTGGGGTCCTGTGCGGATCTTCTTCTCCTGGTCCTGAAGAACGGATTTGGACGGAACTGCAAACCCGGCGGCATCAGGCAGCCGTCTCATACCCCGACGGTTTGAGATAGTGACTCAACAGGTTAAGGGAGAGAGAGCCAATTCCGGCGTTCAGGACCAAGGGAGGAACTCCCACCAGGATCAGAAAGAATCCGCGGCAATTACAGAAAAGAGAAAGCATCTCTGGGTAAGAAACGGCAGAATTGTTTTATTGATGTTAAGTGTGATTTGATAATTGTGAGTGAACGTGAACCATATTGGCTGAATTTGCTTTGGGTACGGGCGAGAGGTGATTTAGATAATCACAATTTTTGAGGGAGAAATTGATCTGACAGATTCAGACCGGTTTCTGCCACACTTAGCTCGTTAGTGATTCAGGGGAATCACAGATTCAGGGGAATCACAGGTGCTGGTTAATTAGTTTTGCTCGAAGTCTCTGTGACCCGAAGAAATCTTGCAAAGGTGGACGGAAGAGCCACGCCGGATTAATTAGGTGAATAGAAGATTTTGAGTAAAACATAATTACAAAAGCACAGCATATTTGCTGAAACCCGACCGATTTTGGGTGAAATAAGATCGGGTCTGTTGAAGACGTTTGACAGATACTGTAAGACACGTGTCGAAAGTGAAATCCAGAAGGGAAATTCAGCCAAAAATGGGGTCATCTAACAGTAAATTAGATCATTTTTATACACCAATTTTCTGTCAAATGAGAAATAATTATGGTGGTAAATGTATGGTTGACATACAGAAACTGATCAAATATCACGATTTTCCCGAAGCGGGGACCTTGAGTAAAATAAGACTAAATGTAGTAAAAGAGTCAGTAGAAAAGAACGAGGGAAAACAGAGTAGCTGCTGTGTGTGTGTCAAACATGTGTGTAAGAACTGTGAACCGACTATAATGTGTTGGGTAGAAGAGGCTGACAGGCGAGAACGAGAGCAAATACAAAAAGAATTGGCATGTAATGTTGAGAATGTTGTGTGTGTAAAAACAGTTCCACTGGAACAGAATGCTACTAATGAACCGAATGTATGTGCTTTTCCACATGTGACTGAGGTGGCAACGGCTCCGCCGCCTGCCTACAATACAGCTCACTACCCAGTAGCAGAGATACCGGCCCTCAGGCTCGATCTGGACCGCTTTCCACCAGCCCCGAGAACAGCCCAAGAAGCACGACTTGCAGAAGCACGAGCACAAATTGAACTGGCAGAGGCAGCCCAAAGAGCAGCGCAGGCAGAGGCAGATGCAAGAGAAGCGCGAGAGAGGGCAGAGGCCGCAGAGCGAGTGGCACACAGACTAACAGCACAGTTTCATGCACAGTTACACGGGCATTTGAGTGCAACGCTGCGGCACGCTACTCACGCTGAAGAGGACAGAAAGGAGAAGAAAAAACCCCTCACAATGGTGGTTATGCAACAACGACAACCTAAACAACCCAACAAACCTGCATCTTCCTGCTCAAACCCTGCTGGTCGAAAAGGACAGAAAGGAAGAGCTGCTGGAGGAAAATGGAGCTGTTATGTTTGTGCCACAAATGCCCACTCGCTCCGAGACTGTACAAAATATAGAGTGTGCAAGAAGGACGGACACTGGAGCAGCGCGTGTCCCACCATGAAGTCGGATTGAACAGAGGGGGCAGGAGAGCGGTGCGGAAAGAGTCCGGTTCTGGGAAGCCAATCTCAAGCTGCAGCAAAGGGAAGTGAAAATATTTTTACTAACACACACACACACGACACACACACAAACACATACACTGATTTTCTTTCTGCTACCTGCAATGAAAAAACTGCTTGCAAATCTTTTTGTGTGTCTGATGAAACTTTGAGCAAAGCTATGACTGATGATTTGAGCAGTGTTGTGAATGATGAGCGTATGAGATTGTACAAAAGTACAGGGTTTTCTGAAATGCCAATTTACCCGTTACTAGTCAAAGGGGTAATTAATTTGTCCCTCTGTGCTGATTCTTATGGAATTAGCATTGAGGAGACACCACAAATTACTTGTTCCAAATTCGAGCCGAGGTGGGCTTATGAATGGCAGGTGACAGATATTGATTGGGCAGAGAAAATTTTGGAATTGACAAAGGCTCGAACAAACCCAGTCAACACAGAGTTTATGACAAATGATAAAATGCATTGTACATCACATGTCGTAACAGAACGAGATTCCGATTTTGAAAAGATGTGGTTTAATTCTGTGAAGAATGAAAGTGTGAAGTTTGACCAGATTTTCTGGACAGAGAGTGTGTGCGCATTGGCTGCAGTGTGACAGTCAGAAAGCTTGTTATCTTATGTCAGAGAACACCGTCTGCCACTTATCTGTCTCCAAGGCCATAAGCCAGCAGTGGAGAGATGCAGGCCTTTTTGTGAGAGAGTGTCTATCGGCCACAGACTGGGTGAGAGTTGACACACACACAGCAGAGAGTCAGAGTATGGGGGCATTTAAATCAAAATGTGACTTTGAGGTTGGGGTTCAGAGAAATGTGACTGCTATTGGGAAAATGTGACAGGACAGGGAGAGGGGGATATTTCTGCCTCAGAAATTGATATTTCTTTGGCACAAATATCACCAAACTTGTGGGCAAAAAAACAAACAAACAAAAACAAATATGATGTGGGGCTGATAAAAGGATGCCAGTTGTAATAACACCAAAATCAGATTTCAGACCATGTAAGGCACAGTATTCCCTGAAACGTGAAGCAATAGAGGGCATAAAACCAGTGTTTGATGCTCTATTGAAAGAGGGTGTAATTAGGCCTTGTGATGGTTCACAAGTTAGAACCGAAATTAACCGTACTCCTTTCTTATGTTGATGACCTTTTGATCTGTTCAGAAGGTGAGTCTATTTGCAGGGCTGACAGTGTGACTCTCCTGAAGCATCTTGAAAGGGAGGGGCACCAGGTCAGCCTTTCAAAGCTGCAGTTTGTGAAACAGGAAGTGACATTCCTGGGCCATGTTATCAAACCAAACAGCAAAGCACTGTCACAGAAAAGGGTGCAGGGCATAAAAGAAGCCCCAAAGCCTGTAACAAAAAACAGTTGCTGTCATTTTTGGGGATGTGTGCTTACTGTCGTACATTCATTCCCAATTATGCCATTTTAGAACAGCCTTTACGAGCCCTGACAACAGGGAAAGGGTTGAAGTCATGTGACAGACTTGTTTGGACAAGTGAAGCTGAGACAGCATTTGATAACATGAAAGCACAATGAGATATCTCGATTGTTAGGCCTTCTGGTTGTAGACCATCCATTGTTTAGATGGTTGATGAAAAGCATGACCTTATGACTTCTGTTCTCCTGTAGACGCATGGTGACCGATGAGAAGGTAGCCTATTTTCAACAAAACTCGACCCCGTGGCAGCGGGATTGCCACACTGTCTCCGGGCGGTGGTGGTAGCTGAACTGGCCCTCAATGGCCTCAAGAGAGTTTGTAGGCTATGCTGATCTGACTTTAGGGGTCTCACATTTGGTGTCTTTGATTTTGCAGGAGCAGAGAACGTCACATTTGTCTACAGCTCGATTGAGGTATCATAAAATTTTGTTTGACATGCCAAATGTCACTGTTAAAAGGTGTGCACACCACGTCCAGATTTTTTGGACGTTCCGCTTGATAATTGTGACAATGTCCTTTTTGTGGATGGATCTGCGTCGAAGAATCCACAAACAGGACAGAATAACGTAGGTTATGCGGTGACGACTGAATTTGAAACTGTAAGATCTGGCAAATTACCATGTCATTACTCTGCACAGGCAGCTGAATTAGTCGCTTTGACTGAAGCATGTAAACTGATGACTGACAAGTGTGTAACGATTTACACAGACTCGCGTTATGCTTTTGGGGTCACGCGTGACTTTGGTGCTCTGTGGAAGCACAGAAATTTTTTTAAGTCAGACGGACGACCAATACTGAACGCTACGTTAGTATCTGACCTTTTGGAGGCCGTTATGCTGCCAGACAAGATTGCAATTTGTAAATGCGCAGCGCATACTAATGATAAAAGTTTCGTATCAACAGGCAACGCCAGAGCTGATATGGCTGCGAAGGCAGCGGCAACAAAGCAGACTGGAGCTGATACCATTGGCGCCACTTGCGTACAACTTGACAATAACCTTAACAATGACATTTCTCCTTGTTTACAGAGCATGCAGTCTTTTTCCACAGGAGCTGAGAAAAACAAATGGAAGACGGCAGGCTGCAGCCTTGTTGATGGTGTATGGAGATCTGTTGGTGGACAGCCATGTCTGCCCACTGCCCAGCCATTTTTTCCCACATTAGGCTAAATTAATGCATGGGTGGGACCATGCATTAAAAGAGGGGATGATTATGCAAATGAGAGAATTGTGGTTTACCAAAGGTTTCACAATATATGCTGAGAATTTTTGCAAAAGATGTGTGATTTGCACCACATATAACATTGCACGGGGCATTAAAACACCACTGGCAAGTCAGCCAGCCCCAGACGGGCCATTTGAATATTTAATGATTGATTTCATTGAACTAACCCCGTGCGGAAAACAGAAATATTGTTTGGTATATAGTCGTGGATATGTGGTCACGATGGAACACACTGTGCCTAACACGCTGCCAGCGGGGGCGCTGTTGAGCGTGAAAACCAGACGGTAAAGAACAAATTGGCAAAATGCTGTGAAGAAACAGGACTCTCGTGGGTGAACGCACTCCCCACTGTGTTAATGTACATGAGAATGAGAAAGAGAGTCAAAACAAATTTGAGCCCATTTGAAATCCTCTTTGGTAGACCACCATTCATGGGTATAACGGGGGAAAGAAGGAGGCTTCCATCAACAGATGTGTGTGAGAATGAAATGTTGAATTACTGCAAAGAGATGTCGTGTTTGTGATCTAACAGTTCTGTGCAGGTGAAAGAAATACCAGGGGCAAAGTAGCAGAGACGTTCCTGCACAAAATCAGACCGGGTGATTACGTGGTGATCCGCGACTTCAGGAGAAAGAGCTGGAGGGCGAAACGGTGGCTAGGACCGTTCCAAGTCTTGCTGATCACGCATACGGCGGTGAAGGTCGGAGAACGAGCCACGTGGGTGAATGCCAATCACTGCAGGAGAGTTCCACCCATATCAGGAGAGCAACAGGAGGAGGAACCCCGACGACAAACAACAACGGCGAAACCTCTCGTGCTGCCAGGGCCACCCGAGATCGAACGGGCCTATGGAGAGGAGCTGGCCTGGATGAGAGACGAGGGGACAAGCAAAGGTCAGACTGAGACAATTGAAAACTGGGTGGTCAGACTGCAGAATTAAAACCAACCACGAAGAAATCAACTTTAAGTGTCCATTCGATAAACCGTATCAAAGTTCACCGGCGGCAGTTTGGGTTTGTGGTAATATCATATCACCGTTTGCAAAAAGGACTGGTCAGGGTGCTTTTATCCAGCTTTAATGAATGTGGGAACTTCTGTGTATCTGCCAAACAAGGTGGTTGGAGTTAACAAAGAAAATGTTTAGTGAAAACCCCTTAGAATATGTTGAATGATTTTCTGTGCAGTTTATGAAAATTAATGTGCTGCCGATGATAATGATGAAGATTATGATTTGGCTGTTGTGATTGAATCCACACTGGTGGACTGTAAAAGAATACAGAGAACTGCTTATCAGTGGCTGTGTTTACATTCCTGATGGGGACACACTGCTTCAAGGGTGTGCAGTAAGTTGGAGCCGTTTGAAAGCTCAATGATCAAACTATAGGCAAAGAGAGTTTTAATTGTGGTCAGCGGGGCCATTTAGCCTGTAATTGTAAATGGACACTCAGAAAAGAAAGTGATAACGTGAAAGTGACGTGTATTAATGTGGTTTTTTAGAACAGTAGAACAGTATTTAAATGACGATATTAAAGTTTTCGTCTGAGAAAGAACTAAGAATGTGAATGCAGTGCTAAAGTAAGTGAAAAGAATGTGCAAGTAAATAAGGGGAAAAAGAAAGTTTAAAGGAAAGTTAATAGATGGAAGTCGTAAGAAGATTGAAGGTTAAAAGAAGGTTGAAAGATTTAAGTCTTAAGGGAATCCTTTTAAAGGAAAGTGAATTGATGAATACAGGTTGATGTAAAATTACAGATGACTCCAACAAATGAGTTGCAAAATGTTTTAAAAGTACCGGTAACTAAAAGGATGAAAATATGAGAATGAAATGCTTTGATAAGGTTTTAGATGATATAGAATGTATTAGAATGTATCACAAGCAGAGAGGGCAGCCTCAAAAGTTAGTGTGAATCCTAATTGCAGATTGATAAACTCCTAGAAAAATACATTGAAGTAATTGAGAACTTGACAACTAAAATTGAGATGAAATGTGATCAAATAAGTAGAAGCAGTATTACTGGATTAATAGTTGCTAAATGTGAGATGTGTAGAAAGGCATCTGATTAAACAAACAGTTTGTTAATGTTTTGAACGTGGAGGAATAGTGTTGACCATGAAAGAACTAAGAGCTGATGTTTTGCTTTCAAAAGATAAGTGTGTGCTGTGGCTGAGACGTCCAGTGCGACAGAGACACGATCTGAGTGGAAATTTGTAATGTCTAAATTCCCTGATGTGGGCAAAAGGACAAATATAAAAATTATGTTTATTTGAAAATAGATGCAAATTCTGGCAAAGATGCCTTACTGCCGGGCTAGAGTTAAAAGTTTAAGTGGTAGATAAAGTTTGATTTTAGTTTATGAGAGTACAGTGTGCCAGTCCTAAATGCCTCAGAGTCTCTCTCATTCAATGTCAGCTGAAAGCTGTTAACTGAGCCTGTGCGATTTAGGGATTGAGAGATGAGTAATATGATATTTTGTTTTTTGTGAAACAGCAGAGATAAGTGGGACTGAGAAAATATAGATAACATTAAGTTGAATCGGCAGACTAACAACTTGATAGAGGAATACTGTTTCAACACAGTTTTAATGAAATTGATGACATGTAGTACAAATTCTTATACTTTTGTGAAGAGTCCTGAAACAAACAGTGAAAAGAGGAGAGCAAACGCTGTAAGCAGCTGTGCTCTGAAGCTTTGACTTCAAAGAAATGTGGAGTTGTAAAATGTTGGGGGTATCATGTTGTTTTAACATTCCTGATTACAGTGACAACATAACCAATATCATCGAGCACATGAGAAAAGCTGTAAAAGAGCCGCCTAAAGCTACTGGTAGTGAGTGAGTGGGGTGGCTGATGTCTGCATGGTCAGGGTGGTTTTATAGAATAATTCAAACTGACTTGCCAATTGTGGGTATGGGATTACTGATTCTGTTTTGTTTACCATGCATTATGAAGTGCCTTTCCAGCTCAGTGCAGAGATTAATCAGGGCAGTGACAGGTAGCAAGGTGACGTCAGTCCAAGCAGTGAAACTGACTCTGTACCCAATAACTGATGGAGAGCAATGTGATGATTATGGCAGCGATGACGTGTATACAGACATGAGTTAAATGTGTTTTCTTTCTTTTTGTTTGCCTTCCTGGGACCAGGAAAGGGATTTTCTAATCTTTGATTGTTTAGGGTTTGATGTCAATGATTGACTGTTCTATTCACTGTTTTTATTATTATTATTGTTTTCATTATTTTTATTTCTTTTTCCATTGTAAGAATGATGATATGTTCAGAAGGTTAAAAACAGCGGTCATCCGTGTTACGAGGTGACGTACAAGTGGAAGGGTTTGAAATGAGGGATTTTTATGTATACTATTTCTTTGCATCTTTTTTTTAATGAATTGATATGTTTTTTTCCATACTAATGTGATCTATACTATTTCTTGTTTATACTGAGGTGACTGATTGAAGTGGCTAAGAAGAGCTATGCCAAAAAGCTGGAAAACCAGTTTTCCTCCAACGACCCTGCATCAGTGTGGAAAGGCCTGAAAGACATTACCAACTACAAGACACCATCCCCCAGCATCGACAGCAATAAGCATCTTGCGAACGAGCTGAATGTCTTTTACTGTAGATTTGAGACCCCCGATCAGACACCCCATACCCGCCCTGACCATCTCTCTACACAGCCATCAACACCTCCAGCCATCCCCCTCCCCTCCCCCCCTGCACTTCAGATCAGTGAGGATAATGTGCGTCAGATCTTCAGGAAACAGAAGAGAAGGAAAGCACCAGGCCCAGACGGTGTTTCACCAGCCTGTCTGAAAACCTGCGCTGACCAGCTGGCCTCTATCTTCTCACTGATCTTCAACAGATCACTGGAGCAGTGCAAAGTCCCTTTCTGCTTTAAACGCTCCACCATCATCCCAATCCCGAAGAAACCAAAGATCACAGGACTCAATGACTACAGACCTGTTGCCTTAACATCTGTGGCCATGAACTCATTCGAAAGACTGGTGTTAGCATATCTGAAGGACATCACTGGACCCTTGCTGGACCCCCTGCAGTTTGCCTACAGAGCAAACCGGTCTGTGGATGATGTGGTCAATATGGGACTGCATTACACCCTACAACATCTGGACAAACCAGGGACCTATGCAAGGATTCTGTTCGTGGACTTTAGTTCTGCCTTCAACACCATCGTCCCATCACTGCTCCAGACCAAACTGACCCAGCTCTCTGTCCCTAGCTCCATCTGTCAATGGATCACCAGCTTTCTGACAGACAGACAACAGCTAGTCAGAATGGGCAAAATCACGTCCGACAGCCGCACCATCAGCACCGGTGCTCCACAGGGATGTGTTCTCTCACCACTGCTCTTCTCCCTGTACACAAATGACTGCACCTCTAAAGACACCTCTGTCAAGCTCCTGAAGTTTGCGGACGACACTACTGTTATCGGACTCATCCGGAACGGTGACGAGTCTGCGTACAGACAGGAGGTGGAGCAGCTGGCTCTTTGGTGCAGTTATAACAACCTGGAGCTGAACACGCTCAAAACAGTGGAGATGATCGTGGACTTCAGGAGAAACCCCCCTGCACTCCCTTCACTCACCATCATGGACAGCACTGTGACTGCAGTAGAGTCATTCAGGTTCCTGGGCACCACCATCTCTCAGGATCTGAAGTGGGACACTCACATAGACTCTATTGTGAAGAAAGCCCAACAGAGACTGTACTTCCTGCGTCAGCTGAGGAAATTCAACCTGCCACAGGAGCTGCTCGTACAGTTCTACTCAGCTGTCATCCAGTCCATCCTCTGCACTTCCATCACCGTCTGGTTCGGCTCTGCTACCAAAACCGACCTCCGTAGACTACAGCGGATAGTTCGGACTGCTGAGCGAATCACTGGCACTACCCTTCCCACACTCAAAGTACTGCACTCATCCAGAGTGAGTAAAAGGGCTCGCAAAATCACTCTGGACCCGTCACACCCAGCACACTTTCTGTTTGAACTGTTACCGTCTGGTCGACGCTACAGAGCACCGAGCACAAAAACAACCAGACACAGGAAAAGTTTCTTTCCCCAGGCCATCTACCTCATGAACACTTAAATGTTCCGCTACTGTGGAACAAACATGTGCAATACTTCCCTCAGACATTTCATTATAGCACCTTATAACTTTATATATATTTATAATTTATAATCTTTTTATTTTTATTTTATTTTTATTTTTTCTATTTTTTATTTATACCTATGTTACTTGTCTTGTCACTTTATATTGTATGTGTACTGGAAGCTACTGTCACCAAGACAAATTCCTCGTATGCGCAAGCATACTTGGCAATAAAGCTCTTTCTGATTCTGATTCTGATTCTGATTCTGAGGGTCTGATCTATAGTGTCGGGGATGCAATAACAGTGCTTATTCATCTAGCCCGGTTTCAGAATAAACCTTTACTTGCTTGCTATAACATAGGGGGCCTATCCTGAAAAAAACAGCCATAGCTTTTTCATTCTAAATTTTAATGAAGGTTCAAGTAAAATGATCAGGTATATAAAAGTCAGACATGAAGAGTATAACTGTGATGTGAAGACTTGAATCAATTCTGTTCTTGAAATGTAATGATGTTTGATCAAGAAATTAGAAGACAAGGATGAATTTTCCTTTAATACGTTTATCAGAGAATGATAAAGAGGAGGAATTGTTTTGGAAAATTCAGCGTTTCTTATAATCATTCGTTTCCAAACTGTTTAATCATATGTTTCTGTGAGGTTTTCTAGCAGCTGAGGAGGGACAGGGAAGCGAGAGGCAATTTAGGTCATAGATGAAGGCCTTTGGGTGTCTCAGGGACAAAGAACAGTGTGACCTGCACCAGGGGGGTAGAAACCAGTCCGAACTAGCTGAAGATAGGGGGTATCTTTCTGGAAATTTACAAGAAACCTGGAAGGAGGAGTTCTTTTGCCAAGAAACTGTATAAAATGTCTATGCTTTATTATGTCTATTAGGTATTCTATTTCAAAGCTGGGTGGCTGCGGCTTTTGTGAAAAGAATCCTCATTGAAATAAACCTTTTCTCTTTATTACAGTTTTGTCTCTTGAAAGTTTTCTTACACCTCTGATGCTGTTTGATATTAACTTCTCAAAATTGCCATTACAGCACTATTCTCTCTAGAACATTGGATGTTGTTGCACCTATTAGATTAAAAAAGGTCAGAGAGAAAATTAAAGCACCGTGGTACAACAATACTACGCATGTTCTAAAGAGAGAAACCCGTATTTTAGAGCGTAAATGGAAACAAACTAATTTAGAGGTCTTTAGAATCGCGTGGAAAGACAGTATGTCACGTTATAAAAAGGCCCTAAAAGCGGCCAGGGCTGAGCACCTCCGCAAACTAATAGAAAACAACCAAAATAATCCAAGGTTTTTATTTAACACCGTGGCTAGACTAACAAATAAACAGACGTCACCCGAACAAAATATCCCGTTACAGTTTAGTAGTAATGATTTCATTAACTTCTTCACTGAGAAAATAGAAAACATCAGAACCACAATTGTAAACGTTCAGTCCTCAATCGCGCCTTATAATTCAGCCTCAATTATCACGACGCAAGAAAAATTACAGTGCTTTACAACTATAGAACAAAAATAAAACTAAAACTACAACATGTTTATTAGATCCTATACCAACTAAGCTACTGAAAGAAGTGTTACCTGTAGTGAAAGAGCCTCTTCTCAATATTATTAACTCGTCTTTATCTTTAGGTCATGTTCCAAGAACATTTAAACTGGCAGTTATAAAACCTCTCATTAAGAAACCACAATTAGATCATAATAACCTAGCAAATTATAGACCCATTTCAAATCTTCCATTTATGTCTCAAATATTAGAAAAAGTGGTGTCTGCTCAATTGTGTTCTTTCTTGCAAGAAAATGATATCTATGAAAAGTTTCAGTCTGGATTCAGGCCGCACCATAGCACTGAAACTGCGCTCGTTAAAATCACAAATGATTTACTCTTAGCTTCTGACCAAGGCTGTATCTCAATACTAGTTTTACTTGATCTTAGTGCTGCGTTCGATACTATAGATCACACAATACTCTTAGATCGACTACAAAATTATACTGGTGTTCAAGGACAAGCATTAAGCTGGTTCAGATCATACTTATCTGACCGCTACCATTTTGTCTATTTAAATGGAGAAAAATCAATCATAACTCCAGTAAACTATGGAGTGCCGCAGGGATCTGTGTTAGGCCCTCTGTTATTCTCAATATATATGCTGCCACTTGGAAATATTATAAGGAAACATGGAATTAGTTTCCATTGTTATGCTGATGACACTCAAATATACAGTGAGGAAAATAAGTATTTGAACACCCTGCTATTTTGCAAGTTCTCCCACTTAGAAATCATGGAGGGGTCTGAAATTGTCATCGTAGGTGCATGTCCACTGTGAGAGACATAATCTAAAAAAAAAAAATCCAGAAATCACAATGTAGGATTTTTTAACTATTTATTTGTATGATACAGCTGCAAATAAGTATTTGAACACCTGAGAAAATCAATGTTAATATTTGGTACAGTAGCCTTTGTTTGCAATTACAGAGGTCAAACGTTTCCTGTAGTTTTTCACCAGGTTTGCACACACTGCAGGAGGGATTTTGGCCCACTCCTCCACACAGATCTTCTCTAGATCAGTCAGGTTTCTGGGCTGTCGCTGAGAAACACGGAGTTTGAGCTCCCTCCAAAGATTCTCTATTGGGTTTAGGTCTGGAGACTGGCTAGGCCACGCCAGAACCTTGATATGCTTCTTACAGAGCCACTCCTTGGTTATCCTGGCTGTGTGCTTCGGGTCATTGTCATGTTGGAAGACCCAGCCTCGACCCATCTTCAATGCTCTAACTGAGGGAAGGAGGAGGTTCCCCAAAATCTCGCAATACATGGCCCCGGTCATCCTCTCCTTAATACAGTGCAGTCGCCCTGTCCCATGTGCAGAAAAACACCCCCAAAGCATGATGCTACCACCCCCATGCTTCACAGTAGGGATGGTGTTCTTGGGATGGTACTCATCATTCTTCTTCCTCCAAAACCGTTTAGTGGAATTATGACCAAAAAGTTCTATTTTGGTCTCATCTGACCACATTTCTTTCTCCCATGACTCCTCTGGATCATCCATATGGTCATTGGCAAACTTAAGACGGGCCTTGACGTGCTGGTTTAAGCAGGGGAACCTTCCGTGCCATGCATGATTTCAAACCATGACGTCTTAGTGTATTACCAACAGTAACCTTGGAAACGGTGGTCCCAGCTCTTTTCAGGTCATTGACCAGCTCTTCCCGTGTAGTTCTGGGCTGATTACTCACCTTTCTTAGGATCATTGAGACCCCACGAGGTGAGATCTTGCATGGAGCCCCAGTCCGAGGGAGATTGACAGTCATGTTTAGCTTCTTCCATTTTCTAATGATTGCTCCAACAGTGGACCTTTTTTCACCAAGCTGCTTGGCAATTTCCCCGTAGCCCTTTCCAGCCTTGTGGAGGTGTACAATTTTGTCTCTAGTGTCTTTGGACAGCTCTTTGGTCTTGGCCATGTTAGTAGTTGGATTCTTACTGATTGTATGGGGTGGACAGGTGTCTTTATGCAGCTAACGACCTAAAACAGGTGCATCTAATTTAGGATAATAAATGGAGTGGAGGTGGACATTTTAAAGGCAGACTAACAGGTCTTTGAGGGTCAGAATTCTAGCTGATAGACAGGTGTTCAAATACTTATTTGCAGCTGTATCATACAAATAAATAGTTAAAAAATCATATATTGTGATTTCTGGATTTTCTTTTTTAGATTATGTCTCTCACAGTGGACATGCACCTACGATGACAATTTCAGACCCCTCCATGATTTCTAAGTGGGAGAACTTGCAAAATAGCAGGGTGTTCAAATACTTATTTTCCTCACTGTATATTTCGTCACGGCCAGATGAAAACGCTAAATTATCCAAATTGACAGAGTGTGTTAACGATATAAAAGATTGGATGACGCGTAATTTTCTTTTATTAAATCCAGACAAAACAGAGGTACTACTTATCGGTTCAAAAAACCGCCCACAAAACCTCTCGCAATACAACTTTAATATAGTAGGATGTCCTGTTACTTTATCCTCTACAGTAAAAGACCTGGGTGTTATACTCGATTGCAACCTGTCTTTCGAAAATCATATTTCATATGTTACAAAAACCGCCTTTTTCCACCTTAGAAACATTGCTAAGCTACGTAATATGCTATCAGTTTCTGATGCAGAAAAGTTAGTTCATCCTCAATTAACAAGCTACAGTTAGTCCAGAATGCCGCCGCTAGAGTTCTTACTAGATCAAGAAAATATGATCATATAACACCGATTTTATCATCACTGCATTGGTTACCTATAAAGTTCCGTATTAATTACAAGGTATTGCTTAGGGATGCACCGAATATTCGGCCACCGAAAATTTTCGGCCGAAAATGGCCCAAAAGTGCATTTTCGGTTTTCGGCCGAAAGACTTTTATCACCGAAACAATACGGCCGAAATGTTGTGATGACGCAAACAGCATACCGCGACCTGCACGTGCTTGTCTGAAGCAACATTACATATCTGCGGTGTGGACGTATTTAAATATATCTAAGAGTGACCCACGGACAGCGATTTTCAAAACACAGACATCCCAAGTCTTCCGGAAGTTCCGGGAGTCTCCCGCGTATTGATACCGGCTCCCTAATGCCCGCAAATTAGCTTAAATCTCCCGGAATCGCGAGCGAGCATGAGCGCGCATATACGTAGCGCGCGCGGCAGAGAGAGGGAGCGAGAGACCTTTGCGTGTGTGTGCAGAGCAGCCGTCATTTCTCAGAGGTTTACCTGAGCTGTTTATGGTTTTTGCAACTCACGTCCATGAGCATAACTGCAGATATTATTTTGGGCTATAGCAGTATTGACCTAAATGCACTTTGTTTTTATGAGAGAACATTTCATTTTTAAACCTTTCTCCAGGCCAGTAGGCTTTTACATTATTATTTAATGTACACATGAGTGGGGTCAAGTTAAACATTTAATTTTATACTTTGCAAATGCTAAATAAATATTTGCATAAAATTTTAATGGATTTATTCTTTGAAACTTTAATATTAATTTATGCAATTGCAATGCCTTGATTTTAGTAAACTTAGTACACAGTCATAGCCATAAATGCAATGGTACTAACAATAATTGGCATAATTTCTTTCGGTGTTTCGGTTTTCGGTTTTCGGCCTTGGTTTCCTCTTTTTCGGTTTTCGGTTTCGGCCAAGAATTTTCATTTCGGTGCATCCCTATTGCTACTGACTTATAAAGCCCTAAACGGCTTAGCTCCAGTCTATTTAACGGATCTTCTATCGCCCTATAATCCATCGCGCTCTTTAAGATCACTAAATTCAAGGCTTTTGGTCATACCTAGGATATCCAGATCCACCAAAGGAGGGAGAGCATTTTCACATTTAGCTCCTAAACTCTGGAATAGCCTTCCTGATACTGTTCGTTGCTCAGACTCACTCTCCCAGTTTAAAACTAGATTAAAGTCGCATCTCTTCAGCCAGGCATTCATATAATATTTTTAATCTTACAGTTCAAATTACAGTCCGGCCTCTAGTTAATAAACGCCAGAGGAGAACTGGCCCCCGACTGAGCCCGGGTTCTCCCAAGGTTTTTTTTTTCTCCATTGGGTCACCTGATGGAGTTTTAGGACACCATTAGGTCACTTGATGGAGTTTTTTGGTTCCTTGCCACTGTTGCCTTTGGCTTGCTCAGTTGGGGATATTCTGGGGATATTTAATCTGATTTTATCAATCAATAAATTCCACTAGAAACAAACCTTGTTGTATTATTTTAATTTAATACTGTGAAGCTGCTTTGATACAATCTGTATTGTGAAAAGCGCTATACAAATATACTTGACTTGACTTGATTAGCAGAACTCCAGATGCTAACTGTCACTTGTAGTGCTTGTTAACTGCTGTCCTTTAGTTCACTGTGTTTCCCACGTTTACACAGTAACTTTGAGCTCTTCATCTGTGCAGTCATGACGGCGTATAACTATGATTGAGTTACTGACAGAACATTGCAGATCATCATGCTGTCACTGACCTTCTCTCACTGAAATCATGAAGTACTGTGATACTCACGTCGCTCTCTGCGTCTGTACACGAGTAAACAGGCTTCTGAACTCCTGTGGAGAAACACACACTTTAACATCCGCTCAGATATGAACTCACAGAAACATTAATATCTGTCTCTATAAGTCTCTAAAGCTGCTGTGATCAGAAATAAAACTGATACCTGTGTGTGGAGCTCTCGCTACTGAAGACGCCGTTCAAGGAACTCTTTGAGCAAAAAATAACATGAGATGTGAGTAATTATACAAACACACTAATGAAATCTCACATACACTAATGCTTCAGTGACACAATCATTGTTACACACACACTGCATCTGCTCCATCTCCTGAGTTTTAGTCTGTTTTCTTAAGAACTGCATTTCCCATAATCCTCTGCCCGGACTCATTTCCGCACTTGTTTGCTGTTAGTCCTGGTCTATTTAAGCTGCCCGTGTTCACTAATTCAAAGTCTTGTTAGCGTAGTCTGCAGTTGTGAGTGTTTCTATTGTCTGTCTATTGCCTGTGTTTGACCTGTGCATGTTTACACGTTTACTCTGCTGAGTGTATTTGGATCTGATTGCCTGTTGTTTTCAACTACTCGCCTGCCTTGTGGATTGTATTTGTTTGCCTGGTTGGACTGAAATTTGTGCACTGAACCTCACCTGTTTCCTGTACTATGTTTTCTCTATTACTTATTAAACTGCTCATAGATCCTAACGACTCCGCCTCGACCTCTTCGCAACAATTATGCTTGTAGAATTATTTATACCTGTAATACACTGCGGTCCTCAAATCGACGCCAGATTTCATCTTCACATCTGATGTCTGCATTATAACGTCCTCCAACTCGAAGTGTTTTACTGTAGTTTACTACGGCATAGAGCTCATATTTATGGCAGAAAACCTGTAACAGCAGGAGGAATTATGTTCATTATGTTAGTTATATATTTACATTGTACAATATTACATTATTTTCTCTTCTTCATCTTAAAATCCACCAATCAGATCTTCTGTGCTCTTTTTAATTTGTATCAAGTTTAATAAAAGCACAGATGAATTGAAAACAGCCGCAACAGAATTACAGCCCTTGACTTCAGCAAGAAATGGAAATGAGTTTAAATTCTATAAGTCTATAATCACAAATGTCAGAGCAAGATGGTTGGGATGTGTGTGTCTGTAAAGCATTAAACCATTATACTAACATATTATGTCAGTACCGTGATATGAGGACGAATGATCACTTCCTGGTCATTTCTACTGGAGCTCGACCCATATGAGCTCTTCATCATCTCAGATCTCTTCAACACAACAATCATGTGTTCTGGAAACTTGATCATTTCCCTTTTCTGTGGAGATAATAATAATATATTAGTGCAGCATTAATGAATTGTGCTGCTTTTCTTCACAAGATACTTTCAGCATTTGAGGCAAATGTCACAGTGAACGACTGCTTGATTTGACAGATTTCAGGGATGTTTTTAATTGACGTTCACATGAAATTCAACTATTTTTAAAGTGATAATTTCTCTGTTAAATGAGGATCAAAATTCCACACTTGAAGATTTAATATACACTAGAAAAGATACTCACAGTCTCACTGTCTGTCTTTTTCCCACAGAAAACACTGTACTGCTGATCCTCTCCACTAATATATGCCTGTAAAGCATCTTCCTACATTTGCAAGAAAACAATGGAAAACGGAAGAAAGATTTCAGGATGAGACGGCAGAATAAAGTTGCTTTAGATCAGTATCTGTGCAGAGGAATCAGTTCTGTAGAGATTCACTCAGAAGAGCAAAGATCTGCTCACCACATCCGAAGAGTTTTGAAGAGACACTGAAAATGAGAGGAAATCCTCCAAGGTTTCCTCTGGTTTGTGTCTGTATGACCTGCATGTTCTCGTCTTCTTCATAGTGCCCTTAAAAAGCTACACAGATGTGAAGAAAACAGACTTTAGTGATGATCCACAGATATACGTGTGCTTTCACTGTTAAAATGATCATTCTCTGCAGTTCAGCCTCCAGCACATTAGACTGCTGATAAACCTTTAATTGTGTCTCATGCCAACAAATGATAGTCAAGGATCCGTGTGAAGTGCGTTTGTAGAGGAGATCTAAACCAGATATGAGGCAATAATGTCTCTGAGCGTTCTCTGAGAAACACTTCCAGAGCTGAACTGCTGTGAGATGATGATAGATGATCCTCATGAAGGAGACAAAAGATGACAGAATAACCCAGAAGAAACTAGTTACCTCAGAGGATCCAGGAGTCTTTTTAATGATCAAATCTAGAAGTTCTGCTGCATCTCGTTGTTCATGAACTTTGGGTTTGATGGAGAGAAAGCAAATAACAATCAAACACTTATATTGATTAACTTTCATCAGCAGAAACATTGACTGAATGCTGGAAACAGCAATAAAGAGACCAACCGTCTGTAATGCCGAGGCTCTTCGTGACTCCAGCTGCTGAAACTGCAGTTTTCTGTTGTGTTTCTAATTCACTGAACAACTTCTTCAACTCTTCACCCAAGTGTCCATCAGATGAACCCAATCTACAGAAGACACTGAGTGTTTATCGATCGGCTGTGTGTCATGTTGTTTCCACTGCTGGAAGTGAAAGATGTTTCTTTACCTCTGGACATGTTGCCTGAATCTCTCCGTCATGAAGAGCGTCTGAAGAACTGCATTCAAGCAGGAGGAGGACCCTTGATATTCCAGCCCACAGTATCCTGACATGAGAAACACATTAACACTGGACTGACGTTCATGCAATGCATATGGATTAAGGCCAGCCTCAGAAATAACTGTGTCCATGCCTTTTCACTGCAATTTTTTCACTGCAATATATATGTCGAACCATGCCCTTTGATTGTAATCTTTGGTGTCCCAGTGATTTTGAAAGTGAAAGTGAAAGTGACAGCCAAGTATGGTAACCCATACTTGGAATTTGACCTCTGCATTTAACCCATCCAAGTTAATGCACACACATTAGGAGCAGAGTAGTGAGTAGTTAACACACACACACACTGCAAACGTGGATACACACACCCAGAGCAGCGGGCAGCCTTTGTGTGGCGCCCGGGGAGCGATTAGGGGTTGGGTGCCTTGCTCAAGGGCACCTCAGTCATTTCCCACCGGCTCTGGAATCGAACCAGCAACCTTTGGGTTACCAGTCCAACTCCCTAACCACTAGTCCTTGACTGCCCCTATTTTGGACGAGTATACAAAAAATATGCTAATGTTCTTGCCTTTGCCTCATTGATACTGTAGCTCGCTTTTTATTGCACTTTCCACTTTCTCATGGTTAGAAGATTTGATGTCTTTTCTACTGTATATATTGAAAAAAAATTATGTTTGCACTAAGAGGTTCCACTGACAAATTTTATACAAACTGGGATCCTTTACTTAATTTTGTCAAGAATTCACCATTTATCTTTGCTGATTTGTAATATGTATTTTAATTAACCTATGGATATAAAAAATAAATACCATTCCAGTTATTATAAATGGGAAAAAAAACAGCTGTTTTGGACATAGAAAAAGCTGACATTTTTGGTTTGGTAAAAGTGCATAGCAATGATAATATTACAGGCACTAAGAAGATCCACTGCTGGGCAATGTAAATGTAAATGTAAATGTAAATGTAAATGTAAATGTAAATGTAAATGTAAGAAGATATAGAGAGAGTTGTTCGAGGAGAGAATAAAGAATTATTAACTCATAAAGGATCGTCAGAAGTACATTAGATAATGATTTTTCCTTATACGAGCTAAAAAGGGCTATTATAGGAGCTAAGCAAACTTCTCCAGGGAAAGACGATGTGTGCTATGAAATGGTAAAGCACCTATCAGATCGATGTTATACATATTGTCTTTTTAATAAAATCTGAGAAAAAGTTTTACAGACTAATTGGAAAAGTGGGATAATTATTCCCATTGCAATACCAAGAAATGGACCATTCAGTAGTGTCTAGGCCTATTGCATTAACGTCCAATCTGTGTAAAGTTACGTAGAGAATGGTTACTTATAGATTAAATCATGTGCTAAAAAGCAAAGGATATTTTTCTCCTTTCCAGAGTGGGTTTTGGAAAGGTCGGAACACTATGGATGCAGTTTTATGTCTAGAGTCTGACATCAGGAAGGCTCAAGTTGATAAGGAAGTTTTAGTTGGGGTATTTTCTGATGTGGAGAAAGCCTATGATATGATATGGAAAGAGGGGCTTTAAACTGGATGAGACGGGTATTGGAGGAAGAATGTTTAACTGGTTACATAGTTTCCTTTTTGACAGATCTATGGCTGGGATCAAGATTTGATGGATGATGGAGATGCAGATGATGGAGCACTGTGGAAGAGATGGAGGAATGTTTCGTATGTGACGAAGTATGCAGAGAGCAATTAATGAAGTTGAGAAATGGACAGGTAAATGAGGATTTCGTTTATCAGTGTTGAAAACACAGGTAATTTGTTTTTCAAAAAAGTCCTAGTATAAGATTACAATTGTACGTCAAGCAGTTAGAAAAAGTGAAAGTGATAAGATATCTGGGGGTATGGTTGGATACAAAACTGACATTTGTAATTCATATACAAAAAATAGTTGATAAATGCAAAAATGTTTGAAATATTTTAAGTTTAGCTGGAGTGGATTGGGCGCCAGGCGTCACTCATTGAAGAAAATATATTGTGCATTAATCCGGTCAACCATAGATTATGGATGTATAGCATACGGGTCTGCGTCCAAAACTCTTCTGCAGAAATTAGAAATGATTTAATCACAGGCATTACGAATATGATGAGCTGCTCTCAAATCTTCTCCTATTCCTGCTTTACAGGTAGAAATGAGTGAACTGCCTCTTTATATAAGAAGATTAAAGCTAATGTTGACTTACTGGATTTCGGTAAAGGGACACTATGAAACTCATCCAATTAAAAAAAACTATTGTTAAATTGTTGGGAATATAAATAAGCCAAGTTAAAAAAAATTGTATTTCTGTCAGAAGAATTAAGAGAAATGGGGATAGCAAATCCTACACTTAAAACACTGCTGAATAATGGCTTGAATCATCTGGAAACATATAATGCATTAATAAGTTTTTTTTTTTGAGGGTTAAGACTGTTCATGTTTGTGTCCACCCTTAGTATTTGTAAAAAAAGAAAAAGAAAAAAGGAATGTACACATTTATTAATATTGTTGTACCCTTTGTAAATTCCAATAAAAAAAGATATACTTTTTTTCACTATGAGTCTTTAGAAAATCCTGACAGTAGTTTTTAACACCAGAAGAGGATTTGGAAATGTGCTTATTAATGTTAACTAATGAATTTAATTATTAATAGATGATTATTTAATGTAAATTGAACATAAATTCACGAGTTCACACTTACAAATAAGTCAGATAGAATAAATGCGTATTTGGCGTGCTGTCCGAGGAGAGGGCTCCGGGCTCGGTATTTGGCCCGAACCCAGAGTACTCCCCCGTATTCCTGGCTGTGAAAGAACAAGCCAAGGGTGAGGAGTCGGGGTGGTGGAGGGATGCTGAAAACTGTCAAGGAAGTTAGGTGAGTTGACAGAGTGAATATATATATGCTTCCTCTCATGCTGATAGGGTAGACATAATTGTTTGATGACGAGTAGATTGGATTGATTATTTGACCGTGCTCCTCCCGAACTTTGTTTATAAAACATCATTTGGCATTTGCTAACAAATGTCATTAAACTGTCAATTCATGAGCATGCACTTCTTGAAAATCTACAAATGTTTTTGACAAATGGTTTACAATGATCAAAAGCTTAATCAACAAATAATTGAAAAACATTATATAAAGCTTAATGGATCATTAGTTAATATATACTGTATATCCAAACAGCTATGAGATAATATGCATTTTAATGTTTAAATGAACTTTTTACATATTACATAATGATTAACAGATCATTATTTAATGTAAATAAAATGCTAACAAATCTCATTAAACTTCAATTCATATTCATATATTACATAATGCACTTTTTACATTTAGAAATGTTGCAAAAAAATTAGTTTAATAATTAGAAATGTTAAGCACTTCAGACACCATTCAATGAATAGTATTCATGTTAACATATTATTCATTAACTCATTACCACGGTCTGTAAAAGTCATCCTTTGGTCTTTGTTTGTTGTGGTGTGTATTTTTTACAAATCATTTATTAATTATTTGTTCATGTTTTTGCAGTACCCAATCTATAGTTGAAACTATTAATAATTTGTAAATGTTTATAAATGTTTACTGTGGCGAGCAGGACGAGGCTGAGAGCCATGAGAGAGCGGCACGAGGCCGGTGGCGTGAACACTGATGAGCGACTCCTGTGCGGCGCACCGGTCTCGTATCTCTCACGGAGGAGCGGAAGCATAAAGGAGGAGCGACGATCATCCGTGAGGGGCTGCTGTCTTTTACTTTCGTTTTATATTTGTATTATTTTTATAATTAAAATGTATTTGAATGTTCACCGGTTCCAGTCTCCTTCTTCCCATAACATCTGAACTGCGTTACATTTACTATTAATCATTTAGCAACTTTATGGGCACATAAATGTAAAAAATATATAAATGAAATGTATATAAACATTATATAAAGCCTAATGGATCATTAGTTAATATATACTGTATATCCAAACAGCTATGAGATAATATGCATTTTAATGTTTAAATGAACTTTTAACTGTAACAATGCTTGTGTTGCACAATGCTCCGAGGCACGAAGGCTGAGGATCCAAATGCAGAGTACTTTTAATGAAAGGTCATCCACAATCATAGACTAAACAAGGTTCAAACAACAGTTAATCAGTCCAAACTAGTGATGGCAATTTCACAACACTGCTTCATGAAGCTTCCAAACCTTTACGAATCGCTTGTTCTGAATCAGTGGTTCGGAGTGTGTATCACACTGACAGAGTCACGAGATCTCAGCAAACGAGGCTTCATTACGGCATAACCGTTTCAGTGTTTCACCACTGGGGGCGATGATCTCTGTCAACACATGATCATGAGGAGTCACTGAGAACCAGTGAACAAGTGTCTGTGGGTTTACCTGATCTCTGATCAGTTTTATACCTCTGTAGACGTTTTAATTAGACATTAGTAGAACTAAGATGAATAATGGTAGTTAATAGTCTCTTATTGGCCTGTTTAGCTGAGCCGTTCATAGCACAAACCCTGACAATTGATAAAAGGACATAAAATAGACACGTGATAATCTTATTAGATGATTAGATAATTGCATTTGAAAGATTTTACTTTCAATAAAAAATTTGTAATACATTTGTACAAGGTGTTTTTATGCATGTTTGGCCGTGTTTTTGTTGCATTTACACTGTTCTGATAGAATCTGACATTCATAGAAAGAAGTGATGATGCTAATGACAACCAGCTGCAAACAATCATGGCTGATAGACCCAGCAGAGAGTTATGGGTAATGGAGTCCAAAACAGTGACAACAGTCAGGATGGAGTGCCCCCTGCTGGCCCTCAAGGGCACTCCAGCTGCTGATCGTAACAGCTTGTGTAAAGGGTGGTTAGTTAAGGTGAAAGTTTCCTTGCTTTGAAAAGTTTAGTATTGCTATTTTTTACTGTATACAGTATATGCAAAAAATATTGTTAATAAAATGAATGAATCACCTAATCAAGTTTACAAGGTTTAATGTAACACTAAATAAAATAATACTCACTTTTTCGGTACATCAGTAAATATGCAGAGCTAGAGCTGTAAATAATGAAAAGTTTTAATGAGAAAGGATTTTACGTCTACATATATGTTAGAGCAAATGTTAGGTGGTTCAGTCTTTCATTTAGCTATGGTGTGGTTTGTGATTCATAATGTAAGATTATTACCTGTAATTGATCCACTGTTGGCCTGAACAATAAAGCTATGGGAAAAAGGACTTGATAAATTAGTAAATCATCCAACAGAAAGGTTTGAAGACATATCATTTCTAGTTGTCCTCCTGAAATATTCCCAATGTATTTGCTCTGTTCAGAACATCAAATAATGTTTCCGTCTATTCAACCTTACACAAAACCCTACATTTCCCTCCATCACCCTCAGTGTCCTTTAATATATAATCAATCCAAAACTCACCTCTTCAACCCTGTCATCATTAAAACGGTACCAGTGTCCACTCTTATCTTTAATGAATGCTTCATAATGGCCGCCATCGTGTAAGCCATGGTGATTAATGATGGCATACAGGTCATACACTGGGGACTCATTAACCTGAAGAGAAAAAAACACACTGAGTTTGAGCTTGTGGTTTATGGTAGGAGAATGCACATACAGTATGTGAGTAATCAAGAGCAGTTAGAATAGAAGAAAGCAAGCAAAAAAAGTAGAGAAAGATGAGGCTTTTTAGTATGTGAAAGTGCTGCAATTTCTCTGATGGATGAGGTGTGTCTCCAGCTGTTTCTTGAAGGTTGTGACTTAGACAAGTCAAGTCAAGTCATCTTCATTTATATAGCGCTTTTAACAATGTAGATTGTTTCAAAGCAGCTTTACAGAGATAAACGTATAAATTAAGGTAACAGAGATTGTTTTGGCTTTATAGCAGTTCTTTAATAAAGTTATTTTCCAGCTAAAGTTAGTTTTGATTGATTCGCTTCCGTCGCAACGATCATTTGTTATTAAATTAGGGCCGCCAAGACGACACCATTCTCTCTACACAGACTTTAAACGCGAACCTGTGAGAAACGCTGATGGCGTTCACATGCGCATTAAGAACGGGTTCTATAGTTATGTGCGTTTGAATATATGTGTGCAGGTTTGGAATTCCCTGCAAACCAAGCCTAAACAAATTACTGGTGTTTCCTTATAGTTTTGATTCAGAATTTTATTTTATTTTATCAATTCGGGGTAGATACGCAAATTGAGTTTCCCGACAGAGTGGAGTGGTAAAGGGATCCTCCATAGGGAGAGACTAGTTGGCACTTCAGCACTGCGTTGGATCGGGTTCAGGCGAAGGTCCTTCATCAGATCTGGAAACGGCCTGGATCCGGCAGGCTTTGGGAAAACCTTGGGATAAACAAAGACACTAAAATTAGCGTAGATGCCATTCTTCTCATGATGTAACGAGTACATCAGGATTTATGGGAAGTGTTCCCGGTTCCGGCTGACCAAATCTATGCAGCCTAATATTAAATTATAGAAGTCTATAATGTATTATGTGAATGCTAGGTCAAAGAGATGTGTCTTTAATCTAGCTTTGAACTGACAGAGTGTGTCTGCTTCCCGGACAATGGTAGGAAGACATTGGAGTTTTGGTGCTAAATAGGAGAAGGATCTACCGCCAGCAGTCGATTTAGATATTCTAGGTATTAGTAACTGGCCAGAATGACTTAGACACTACTGACTTACTGACCATAGTAGAAAGGAAAGAGCATAGACATGGACTGCTGTATGCACATGTCAGAATTGTGAACATTAAGGTAAGATATACTTTATTACAACCGAGGTTTGCCCAACAAACTTGGAATTAAAAAATAATAATTTAACAAATATGATATTGTGCTGAATTGGGGGAAAAAACATCAGTTGAGTTAACTGAAACAAACAAATTCATCATGACTGCATTATCATGTAAAGTGGTGTTACAAAGCTTACAATCCAATTGTTAAGGTCAAATTGTTAAAAACGCTTTAAGATTTATTCCAAGTGTCAGAAAAAGAAAAATTATCAATACAAATTCTTACAATTTTAGATATCTAATTAATTAGGACATTTTAGTTTAATATTTCTTTTTAACACTTTGAACTCATTGTTTCTGGTGTCAGTCTGTTCTCGCTTACTGTAAAGCAAGTTTTTTTGAAAATAATTAAACATGTATATAGCGGTAATGATGATAAACTCAATTTATTTTATTATTATTATATACCTGTATATCTGAAGGAATGTTAACTTTGCATTCATTTTTCAGGTAGTGCAGTTTGTTTCCTGTGAAGCCCATCTCAGATCTCTTCAGCTGCAGAGTCAACACATCTGGCCACATTTTGATATCATTTTTCTGATGTAAAAAAAGAGAGAGATAATTATTTTAAATGCATAAATTGCATATCATTGACACATTAATTATGATTTTACTGCCACATTTATTCATTTATCCGCGCTTTATCCAATACCTATTGTGTCAAAGCAGCTTCATAATCATTGATTCTTCACAGTATCACTATATAAATCTTTAATCTTTAGTTTGTTTTTGTCTTTTTTTTAAACACCCTATTAAATGTATACATACATAATATAAATAATTGTTTTTAAAAGCTAAAACTGTTTTTATCAATAAGACAATATATTGGTAATGTTCTAAATAGACATTAGTTAATAAAAGCAAATGATACTTGCCGTCTCCATGTCTCTCATTGAATTACATGTAACACAGAATAGCTGATCATCTCCACTCATGCGATGGATTTCCAAATACTCCATCAAAGCATATTTCTATAATGATACATTTTAAGTTTAAAGATTTAAAGTAGTTTTATTATTCATCATTTTGGTTGTAAATTAAAAAAAACGTATCAATGTCATTCACCTCAAACATGCTCAAGCCTAAATTTATATTATTTTATTTCCACTGGTGATAGTTTGTCTGAGTCAGTTTCTCTTACCACATCACGACGTCCTCTGGCATCAATAGACAGAGGTATTGATAAGAAATCAGTCTCCTCTTCATTGTTGTGTTTGCAGTAAGAACACACTGTAGATGTCACCATGATTCCTCTGAAAATCTAGTATTAAAGAGAATTTCACAGTTGAAAGTGATTATTCATTATAATACTCTACACATACTCTGACATACTCTGTATGACGATCTTTAATAAATAGTCTGAAATTACCTCTGATGACTCAGGTACTCTGTGTAATATCATCTTCAGATATTCAGCTGCATCTTGCTGCTCAGAAACTAATTGAGAAAGATAACTATGAAATACAACTGCCATAAAAGTGAATAGAAATTATGATATCCTTTAAGCAACAGCATCAAAACCTGAAAATAGTTACACAAACATCCACAAAACACACTATTTCTAGTATTTTAATATCACGGCAGCACAGGCCCTATCCAGTGCATGAACTGATATGGTTAGAGGAATTTTTATTCTTTCAAGAGATTGTAAGTTTGAATTTATCTCTATAACTCCATGACCACTGAAAAGTGACATTACATTTCTTAGTAGTGAAAACATATGGTTTGGTCTCTGTAGACACACTGCTGGCCAAAGCTGTTGAGATCTGCACAGATTCAGGAAATCATCGCTTTCTTTCTCTCTCCAATAAAAACAAAAAAAAAGTCCCACTTATTCTAAAAACAATGTGGAATTAAAAACGGTAATGTGCAGTTTTGTTTTATTGTCTTTGTGTTTTGGTTCTGCCTGTCTGCCTGCCCATCTGTGTTCCTAGTTACACTGTAAAAGTCATACTGGGGGGTTGTAGATTTCATGAAATGTAATTTAACATAATTCACTTATTTTTTTAGACAGGTTGTTTTCCAGTTTATTGCAGAATTAAGCAATTATTATTATTTTTTTTTTTTTTTTTTTTTTTTTATAAATCCAAATGGAGAGAATATTGAATAAATCCAACGTAATACAAATGAGCTGTGTTCAATTTACAAGCATTTCCTATTAAAACGCTCAAAAGCACGAGGCACACATGCACTGGCGTTTCCCTTCTGTGGACATTTCATTTCTGATTGTGAACTTTTTTCAATTTGCCTAGTTCTATCTTATTAACATCAAAAGGACACAGATTAATGTCATGGGCAGCTGTAAAACGATTCACATCTTCAGTTGAATGCTCACACGGCCTGTGATAAATTCTCTTGGAGCTTGATGCTTCAACGCTGTCAAACATAGTCCAGTCACACAAGTCTACACTGCTGTTTTAATACAATATTATTATGTAGTAGTAGCCCTTTATTGTCACTTAGTCACAAGTACCAGCGAAATTAGCCATCAACCTGTCCATACAAACATACATACAATATGACAAGGGGGTAGACAAGACAGGAAGACAGAGGATTGAGGAAATAAAATACAGCATAACATGAGGAGAGGAGAGGAGAAAAAGGCAACCCCCAGACTATGCTCCTGTGAGGAGTACAGTTTGGGAACAGTAAAAAAAACACCTCAGCAACATTAGCACATAATCAGTACACTCTACAGCATGAACACACAAGAACACACAACACAACACACAAGACTTGCAACAGGGGAGGGGAGTGGGGGGTGGAGGTAACCCAGCACAGGCAAGCAGCCATCCGGTCCTGCAGCCATTGTCTTTAAAATTCGAACACAATATTCTCTACGAGTGTAACGTTACATTGTCTCAAATCATCGTTAATGTATACCAACTTTACTTCACCCTGTGCTGCAATGTACATCCAGTTTTACACTCATTCACAGAAATCAGCTGCTTGAATGAAAACTGCTGATGTTATCGGATTTTCAGGTGATATTCTCAATTCATTCAGTTAACGGATGCTCTGAGGTAAAGTGAATTCAGACTGCAGACTTAGCAACGATTGTATTTAATTGTACAGTACAATCATAAGATAGTACAGACATAACCTTAATTCCATAATATCCTTAAACATAACAATATTGCTGGCCATAAACTGACAAAGTGCGCATCCGGTGTGGGATACCTCGAGTTGTCATAGACGCGAGGCGGCGCGGCGCTTCTCGTACGGTGTGCGACCCCCTTTAGATGGCAGCATAAAAAAACGAAACGATGTGACAGCCATGGGCTGAACAATACAAGTTACCGGTAATATCCATCAAGCCTATGAACTTGTTGCCTGAAACACATCAACAAGAAAGAATGAAGGTTACTCTGTAAAACAACTGCAATCATGTGATACAAAAGGACCCTATTCATTATCATCATCACCGCGATCCTCAACTAATTTCATTGGCGAATTCCTCCTCGTCGCTCTCCTCCACTTCTCCCTCTGCTAACTCTGCCTGCCTTGCTTGCACTAACAGGTCCCACCCAGATGCGCAGGGCTCTCTTGCGTGCGCAATCTGCTCCATGCAACTGGACGCAACTGACGATCTGTCGGGTTTTAGAAGATTAAATACAACCCAAAACTAAAAAACAGACCATTACCTTTCAAAAAAAAAAACTTTATTTATCCAAACCTGTAGCCACACCAGGCGTGTAAAAGAGACAGGCATCTATTTGGGACTCGGCTATTATTTGATGTTTTATGGTACGTCTACCTGGCAATATGTTATCATTAAATTCGTCATCGTAACGACGACCTGTCACAGTTGTGCCTGTCTGATGATCCATCATTCACCTCTAATGCACTTACCTCTGGACCTGGCACCGCGAGCGTCGATCTTCTCCGAGCAACACAACAGTGTTTCATCAAAGAATTGCCGATTTGAACGAGAAGTTTGAACGAATAACTCGCTCGTAAAAACAGTATCTTGCCACCACCTACTGGCCGTTTTACTTTCATATTTAATCAATAACAAGGATGGGCAATGTCGGTCCTGGGTGTAGAGTTTAGCTCCTCCAACCCTAATCAAACACACCTGAACCAGCTAATCATCGTCTTTAGGATAATTAATAGGCCCACTACAGACAGGTGAGGTTTTTATCGGAGTTGATGCTAAACTCTGCAGGACGTCACTAATTAAAGCTGAGCATAAAGATTTTTCTATAATAGGTATACTAAAGGAAAAAGCTATATATGATAGTATTATTAAGTTTATTAAAGAAACGAAATTAAGTAAAAGAATTTAGGCTGTTTTTTTTTTTTTTTTTTTTTTTTGTTGTTGTTTCCTCATGAATTTTCATTCATATGTCGCATTATGTCAATCCTATAAGCATGTATCCTGTCCACACTCCAGTCCAGTCGGTGGCGGTAATGCACCTACAAGTTGGTTTGCCAACCGCCAATAAACACCAAAGAAGAAGAAGAAGAAGAAGAACTCTGCAGGACAGCGGCACTCCAGAAACAACGTTACCTATCCCTGATGGAGATGTTGCTGTATTCAAATTTGAAGCTATATTTAAAACATTAATCCTTAAGTACTATGCAATTATATAGCTATGTAAATAAACACAATAAGTATGTAATAAATCACTGTATATTACCTAAAGGTAGGCAATGCGTAACGTTAGCTGTGACAGGTCAAAGTCCTAAAGTCTTCCGACAATGGCCGTTTTTAACTTAGTTTTTGCAAAGAATTGTAGCATTTCATAACTGCAGGATGTTTCACTTACAGCAGCCTTAGCATATTGACATCATGAGCCAAGTAATATTGTTTAACACCAATTACCAATGTGCACATTAACATTCTCATGTATCTCAAAAAAGATGAATTTAATTATTTATTTCCAGAGTTCAGATAGCTTTACTGCTTGAAAGTCTTTGTAAAGTTAAATTAAAATGTCGTCTTCCCCTGTATAAGCATCTTTATTTATTTTTTTATTTTTTTTGCTTCACTTCTTTATTGTTTCTGCTTTTTTCGTTTTACATCACCAAACTTTTTTATTTTTATTTTATTTTTATTAATGAAAAATTATTGTACATACATATGAATACATTAGTAAACATGTCACAGGAACTTACGAGGAAAGGGGAGGGAGGAGGTATCAATAAGTCAGTTCATATCAAGCTTGTGTAGTAAAGAGTTCATCATAGAAAGAAAGAAGCATCATGTTTTTCTAGTTGTTAATTCTTCGAAGCGTGGATAAGAGGTACTGGAATTCAATGAGAAACATTTTAAATATAAGTTTTTCTTTTTTAAATTTCTGTTTGTGAATGTAGTGTTTGGATATAAGTATAAAAAATTGGTAACAAATTCAATACATTTCTGTTTGTGTGTAAAATAAAAAATAATATCTCTTTTTGTAAAAGTGTAAGAATTATCAAGAAAACGTACTCGGTTACTAAACGTAACCTCGGTTCTCTCTAGAAGAGGGAACGAGTACTGCGTAAGTTGCTTACGCATCGGGAAAGTCTTCTTTCTTCGAGATCTGAAGCCAAAAATTATCCTTAATTTTGCATTTATTGTCAATGCAGTGCAGCAGCCGGCAGACCATGGCAGGCTGTCTAAGCGTGCTCATTGGTTGCTCGGCGGCAACTGCTTAAGCCTATCAGTGAGCCCTGCGTGACTTCACATCCAATGAGCTTCGCGCCCTCCACACCCCTCTAACCGTCAGGATGGGTGTGGCCAGTGTGTATAAAGCAAGGCTCACAGGCTGAAAAATCTGGTTTTCGTAGTCTGAAGCGCAAAAGCTCGTGGCGCGTCACGGCGGGTTACGCAATACTTGTTCCCTCTTCTAGAGAGAACCGAGGTTACGTTTAGTAACCGAGTACGTTCTCTTACGAGAGGTTCTCTCGTATTGCGTAAGTTGCTTACGCATTGGGAACCCCTTGTCAACACCGTGCGCGCCGAGTAGGGATGGGCATGATTAATCGACGATCGATAATTGATCGTTAAGAATTTCGTCGATCACGTTTATTTGGTATCGATTAAACTAATGCAGGTTGCGTTGCGTAGAGTGTGAGTCTTGAAGCAATGGAATTAATTTTAGCGCGGAGGTACCTGTGCATCCCGGCAACGTCAGTCCCCTCAGAGCGGGTGTTTTCGGCGGCTGGACTGGCTGTCACCAGGTTGCGGTCGCGTCTGATCTTATCTTTCTCAACAGAAATCAGTAGACTGGTGCAGAAGTTCTATGGGAACGTCATGCGTTTTCTCAGATCGGATAGCTATCTGAATTATCAAAACGATTCCATTTAGGCCACACCTGGTCACATAAATGTGTTTTTGCAAAACGGATATAAATCCGATCTTGAATTCCCGCGCTATATGCAGATTTAAATTGTTGCACGTCACAGAAAGCAACTGATATGAGCTGCATTTTATTGATCATCAGCGAAAATGTCTAAATCAAAGACCGCAACAAGATATTGCGGCAACAGCCCTGGTAAGATCATTTCGGTTCTTTACTTTAAGATGATTGTGTGTTGATGAATGACTTTCACTTTGATTTGCGATAGTTTGCACGTTGGCTTGATGAATAGATGCTCATCTGTGGTAATGCGTGTTGAAGGAGCGTCGTCATATCTGGCTATAACATGACATATAGCCTATAACACGCTCTCACACGTTTATTTCTTAGTATTTTTGGGATAAGTCAAATTTACATGTGGTTTCAACAACCAGATGCATTTACACTTGTCCAGTTTAGTCTGGAATGCGTCTCAGATCTCCTCCTGAAGTGGTTTGAGCGATCGGATTTAAATCCGTCTCGAATGCGTTTCGGAGGGCATTTACATTTGGTCTTTTCACGATCGGATAGCTATCCGATCACAGAAAACAGATGAAGTGGCCATGGGTCTCTGTAACGCCGGCTCGCAGCTGCAGGTTCCGCTGTTTTAGAGCACCGCAGGGCATATCTTCAAGTCTACCGAACGTCCAGTTTCATTGCCAAAAGTTAATCTTCTTGTAATAAAGATCTCATCGAGGACAAACAAACTGTATTTTTGTATTTTCATTGCATTTTTAATTTATAAAAAGTTAAAGAAATAATGAATTTCAATATAAAAATATTAATGATTAATCGATAGTCGATCGTTAATTCTCCCGACGATCGACTAAGAAAATTCAATCGAATGCCCATCCCTAGCGCCGAGCATACAGCATATGAATCCCAGGGAGACCGGGGAAAAACATAACGCTGAAACAGGTGGCCGGTAGAGGCAACGGGCCAACACATGTACAAAGCACTTCACTTCATGAATAGATAGATCGGCACAGCTGGTCCATTCATATCCATGTAAATAGTGCGGCCGGCGGAGCGGGCCCACACAATACATAAGCACGAATAAGGGAAATAAATAGAGCAGAACGCAGTCTATTTATGGGGAGAATAATCTCTAGCGCGGCAGAGTGTAAGAGGGGAGGCCAGCAGTGCAGGCCAGCACCGATACACAGCGCGCAAAGGGAAATAAGGGACAGAGTGGCACAGCCGGTCTGAACACCAAATACTCCTTCCCCTGGTGCCATACCAGAAATATAACCAGTATGTGAGTGTAGTCTGCGCATAAGCGACTGGGCAGAGCATAGAGCCCACTTATACTGACAACAGTTTAGCCTGCAAGGCAGGAACTTCCAGGTTATAAAACCTCACGAATGTCGATGGGGAGGCCCAGCCCGCCGCCATACAAATATCGTGAATAGAAATTCCGCTGGTCCAGGCCCATGAAGAGGCAATGCCTCTGGTGGAGTGGGCTCTGATACCCAAAGGACACTGCAGGTGTTTGGAGGCGTAAGCTGCTGCAATCGCGTCCACTATCCACCTGGACAGGCTCTGTTTCGAGGTGGCGAGACCCTTGGTGCGCCCGCCAAAAGAAACAAAGAGCTGCTCGGAACGCCTGAAAGCGGCGGAGCGCGTGATGTAAACTCTCAGCGCCCTAACAGGGCATAGGATGCAGATTCCAAACCTTTCTCGTCCATGTCACGGAGAAGATTAGCTTGGAGAATCTGCAGCACAGCCATAGAGTGCAGGGCAGATGCAGCCTGTCCGGCGGCGGTGAAAGCGCGGCCGACGAGGGCTGAAGTGGTCCTGCAAGCCTTAGACGGGAGGGCAGCCTTTGAACGCCATCCAGAGGGCGGGCAAAGGTGCGCTGCGATCGCCTCTTCCATGGGGGGGATGGCATTATACCCCTTCTCAGCGGCGCCGTCAACCTGTGAGAGCGTCGATGAGGCGTGTGAAGAGAGTCTCGCGGAGAATGGTGCATTCCACGATTTAGCGAGGTCGCTGTGAAGCTCAGGCAGGAAAGGTGCAGTTCTGGACGCTGGTGCTCGGCGGCGGCGATGCAGAAAACAGCCGTCGAGTCTGTTCGGCGCTGGCTCCTTAGGAGGAGACCACTCGAGGCCCAGCTGTTCAACGGCTCGAGTGAGAAGGCGTAAAAGCTCTGCGTCCTCACCCGCCCGTGTACGGCCGAAATCCTGGAGAGAAGAGGAGGCAGTAGACCACTCCTCGCTGTCTGAAGCCAGGATGGAACAGCTGTCAGCGTGCTCATCCAATTCCCCCGCCTCATCCCCTGAAGCGGCGGCGGCGCGGGCGCTCTGAGCCGGCGGCTGGGCGGCCGAGAGGGGGGGGGGGGATGGGGGGGTGAAGGCGAGAGCGAAGCTCGAGGGAAAGGATCCAGCGAGTCTCCGAGCGCCTTAAGCCTATCAGTGCCCGCAGGGTCGACATTGAGAGTTCTTCGCACTCAGGGCAGCCGCCCGTAGAGAGTGCGGTGGCGGCGTGCTCGCGGCCCAGGCAGAGAGCGCAGATGAGGTGGCGGTCTCCGATGCTGAGCGGGGCGCGGCACGAGCCGCAGGAAAAACGAGGCATTTTGCAACAATCGCCTCGGCTCTTTTAGATAGGAGAGAGAGAGAGTGTGTGTCGCGGGGGCGAGCACACACAGCAATGTAAAAGGATATGTCGCCGGATAGCGTAGCAGGCACGGATGGCTGAAGGCAGCGAAGGCGCCTGGCTTCCTCAGGCGCTGTCCTAAGCTTGCTTTGTTGCTGGTTTCGACGGCGGCGGCTCTCAAGATGCGAAGAGCTTCGCTGAAGACAAGAAAATCAGATTTTTCAGCCTGTGAGCCTTGCTTATATACACACTGGCCACACCCATCCTGACGGTTAGAGGGGTGTGGAGGGTGCGAAGCGCCCTCATTGGATGTGAAGTCACGCAGGGCTCACTGATAGGCTTAAGCAGTTGCCGCCGAGTAACCAATGAGCACGCTTATACAGCCTGCCATGGTCTGCCGGCTGCTGCACTGCGTTGACAATAAATGCAAAATTAAGGATAATTTTTGGCTTCAGATCTCGAAGAAAGAAGACTTTCCCGATGCGTAAGCAACTTACGCAATACGAGAGAACCTCTCGTAAGAGAACCAATGTGATTAGATAACATCAACCAGAAATTACGTACAACATCACATTCATAGAAAACATGCAAAATGGATTCATCATCTTTGTCACACAATGAGCATTTTTGATCAATGTCCATGTATTTGGAGAGCAATAGATTACAGGGGTATATTTTGTGAAGTATTTTAAACTGAATCTCTATTATACTGTTGGAAATGCAAAACTTGTATGGTAACAACCACGTCTTTTTCCAATCAACATCTGGAATCTGATTGTCCCAAAAAAAATTCCCTCAGGGAGAGCTCTTATTCTTACTATGTATCACATTTCTAATAAATTTGTTGTTACATTTTCTATCAGTGAGCAAATAGCCATTAATGGTGAGTGTAGGATTATAACAACTCTTTTGTAAATATGAGGAGTGACATTTCATAAGTTGTAGAATACCAGAGGGGATGGCTTTACAAACAGTGATAAATTCATGAGCACGTATGGGAAAATTAAAACAAGACATGAAGTTTTCATAAGTCAAAATGTTACCTTGCTTATCAAAAAGGTCAATTATAAAAGAAACACCATGTGCATGCCAAGTAGGGAAGAAGATGGATTTGTTTTTGACAGTGATGTCTTGGTTGTTCCATAAAAGTGATTTGTGGGGAGAAAAGTTATGGACATAAATCAGTTTCCAAGATAATAGAGCTTGTTCGTGGAATTTGGAGAAATGGAGAGGAAGTTTAGAAGGGGAGTAGTTACATTTGAGAAGAAATTCTAGACCGCCACATTTTCTAAATCTATTGTAAGGAATAAAATACCACAATGATTTTTCACCCATTAGTAAACATCTTTTCAACCAGTTAATTTTAAAAGTGTGGTTAGTATCAATAAAATTAATGATTTCAAGGCCTCCATCTGACCTATTGTTTGACAAGACAGATTACATATGTGGACACCTAAATACTTGACAGTGTCTTTTACAGGAATGCCATGTGTACATTTTTCATCTGTGCTATAAAGGCAGAGGGCCTCACATTTACTTAGATTTAAATTTAGACCAGAAGCCTGGGAGAATGACTGAATATTTACATTTACATTTATTAATTTAGCTGACGCTTTTTATCCAAAGCGACTTACAATTCCTATATATGTCAGAGGTCGCACGCCTCTGGAGCAACTAGGGGTTAAGTGTCTTGCTCAGGGACACATTGGTGTCTCACAGTGGATTCGAACCCGGGTCTCTCACACCAAAGGCATGTGTCTTATCCATTGCGCCACACCACCACAGAATATTTTCTTAGGACCAAAACCAAAGATGTTTAAGGACGCAAAGAGGAATTCATGTTTGACGATGTCGAATGCTTTGCAGAAATCTAAGAATAAAATAATGGCGTCTGAGTTAATAGAGTCTGCGTAATCAATTAAGTCTAACACAAGTCTTATGTTGCAGCTAATATGCTGACCTTTCATAAATCCAGTCTGTTTCATTGATAAGGTGGTGTAGTCCTGTTTTGAGTCTGTTTGCATAAATCAAAGCAAGTAACTTGTATTCGGTGGTAAGCAGACTTATTGGACGCCAGTTGTCTATAAATAGGGGGTCTTTCCCAGGTTTTGGAATTAGGGAAATCACTGCCTGCTTCATTGTGGTGACCATTTCTTCATTCTCGACACATTCTTTGAAGAGATTGTAGATGGGTTTCTCTAATATGTCCCAGAAACGAAGGTAGAATTCCACAGGTAGACCATCTATACCGGGACATTTGCCCTTTTTCATAGTTTTTAACGCATTGTTTAGTTCAGATATGGACAGCTCTGCATCACAGAAAGATTTAAACTCATCGGCAGCTTTAGGTGTGTGCACATGTATCTCTTGTAAGAAGGTTTTACAGTCATCTTCATTAAAGTTTGACTTGTATAGATTTTCATAGAAGGTAGAAACAAAGTCAGATATTATTTTTGGGATCTTTAGAGACAACATTATCAATACTTATGGAAGACAATGACTTGCGTTTATAATTTCTTTTTTCAAGAGCAAAAAAGTAGCTAGTATTTTTTTCTCCCTCCTCCATCCATTTGGCCCTGGATCTTATAAAAGAGCCTTTGGCCATGTCTGAGTATAATTTATCAAGTTCAAGTTGTGTAGCTTTTAATTCAGTCAAATCATTTTCAGAGTGATTGTTTGTTTTCAATAGTTCGTCTAGTTTACTCATAAGGGAAGACTGTTTTAATAGTTTATTCTTTTTCAATTCTTTGCTACGTTTGATGGCAAGAGACCTGACATTATATTTAAAGAATTCCCATTTGTTTCCAATAGAGTTCATAGAAGAGTTTGTGGGGGTGTTGAAGCATTCATCTAGGCATTCTTTAACAGAGGCATTAAATTCATGGTCATCTAAAAGGGTAATATTAAATTTCCAATAGCCACGAGAATCGTGCTGGCAGTTAGATGTAGATAGTTTCAGAGAAATCATTTTGTGCTCAGTTAATGGGGCATGGGAGTGCTGGACACATATAACATGCTGCAATAGGGAGGGTGAAATAAAAAAGAGGTCTATTCTAGATCTAAGTGTTTTGGGACCATTGGACCAAGTAAAGTCTTGTGCATTGCTGTTGAAAAAGCGCCATGCATCTGTCACAGAAAGAGTGTCACATAGGGGGGCGAGCACATCGTTTAGACTGGACTTTGGGGATCGGGCTGGAAGCCTATCTATACAATTGTCTGGAGCTTCGTTAAAGTCACCACCAAGAATCAGTTTAGCATTAGTGTATTTGTTTTGAATTTCCATAATTTTGTTGGAGAGGTCAGAGAAAAGTTTCCTATTGTCACTCTTAGAATTGTAACCATATACATTACACAATAGAAAACAAGTATTATCAAGATTAAGTACCAGTATTTGCCACCTTCCAAGACCGGAAGAGATGGATTCAACCACCTCTCCTTTAAACTTATGCATTAATATCATAACACCAGCAGAGTGATTTGAACCATGGTCAATGTAAATGGAGTTACCCCACTGAGATTTCCAGAATTTACAATCTGTATCACAAGAGTGAGATTCTTGAAAAAGGACCAGGTCTGCATCAGTTTGTTTACTAAACAAAAAAAGTGCTTTTCTTTTAGTTAAGTCTCTTATACCTCTAACATTTAGGGATATAACATTAAGGGAGTTGAATTCAAAGTTGTGCATAGATACCTCGGGGGAAGTATGGGGGGGAGGAGGAGGAGGAGGAGGAGGAGGAGGAGGTGGAGGAGGAGGAGGAGGAGGAGGGGGGTAAAAACAAAAAAAGCTTGGTTACCTGGGTTACCTGAGCTTAGAAAAGGGCCGTCCCAGAACATGACAGCAGTGATAAAGATTTTCGAACCAGAATATATAGATTCAAGCAACAGGGATAATATATAACAAGTAATAATATATAACAATATATAACAAGAGAAGGCATAACAATGAAAAGGTGATTGTCGTTTTTTTTTTTTTTTTTTTTTTTAGGCTACTAGAGTCTAGCTACAGTGAACAGCATCATAACAGTAAAGCTTCATTACGCTTACTCTTCCAGTGTAATTCTTTGGCCTTCGATGTATGCATGGGGGCCCTTGAAAGACGCTTTCTTTCCTTCCTCTTTGGCTTTTTTGACGAGTGGCCAGAGCTTGGCTCTAGCTGCTGCATCGTCTGGGGAGAGGGCTTCAGTGATGCGCAGGTTCTTGCTGAGAAGATATGCGTTGTTCTTTGCTGCTCTCCAGCCGTGGTCTCGATAGTGTCTCATGGAGAATCGCACGATTGTTGTTCGATGAGAGCCGTCCTTCCTTTTCGCGCCCAAACGGTGTACTATGTCGACTGTGCTGGGAATATGGTCGCTGATATGCGGGGCAACTTTAGCGAGAACGTCAATGACTAGCTCTCGAATGTTTTCATTGTCTGCCTCCTTTAATCCATGAATTTTCAAATTCCAAAGCCTACTGTGTCGTTGCATCTCATTCACTTTCAATTTCAACTGGATGTTTTCTTGTTTAAGCTTTCCTGTCTCAGAGTCTATTTTCTGTATTTTTTCACTGTGGATAGATACTTGATTTAAAAGAGATTGTACCGTTGATGTGAGAGTTTCCAAGCCTTCTCGATCGACGTCAGTTTCTCGAGGATGATACCAGTAGTTGAGTCGTCGTTGTTGATGGCTCTGAATTTAGATGGAGGGCTTTTGCTTGGGGTCGGAGGTAAAGGTGATGATTTGATTGAAGAGGCGCCTTCGCATGAGTCCATGTCATCAGGAAACGTTAGCTGCGACATATTTCGCCGTTTGTTATGATTCTTGCCCATAAGTAGAAGACTACCGCACAAAATATTTTTCCGTGTTATATTAAGTAAGTGTGATGAACTGGTTCGTTAGTTAGGTAAAGATATGTGTAAAGTTCACATCACAAATTGCCAAGCTCCGGGACGAGTACGAATACACCCGCTCACACTGTAGCCATCTTGGCTCTCTACCCCCTGTATAAGCATCAGTAGCCACGAGTCGCATTGGTGTGATGTCAACTCCCCTCTTCGATTGATTGGCTAGAGGAGGAGCTGTCAATCTAGAACTAGTGGACCAATGGTGACGCTTAAGCCCGCCCTAATTTACATGAATCTGGAACTGCAACATTTGGGAAAGCAAGCGCAGAACATAGAAAGAAGAGCAAAGAGAAAAACAGCAAAAGCGTACAAAAGAGTAAAATATGAGCAGAAAATGCAAGAGAGCACAAAGTACACAGTAATAAAACCATAAAACATACTTTTTAAGAAAGCATGACCATAAGTTTAAGTTTTGTGCAAAATAACTTTTAATGCATTTAAAGTTTTTATTCATGCTTGTTATTTCTTGATTCACGCTTATTATATTTTGATCCGTGACCACGTTATTCGCTATTCTGATCATTTTGCATTATTTTTTTCAGTTTGTGCAACATATTTTTACATGTGTTTTTAAATTTTTGATTCACGCTTATTAATTTTTGATCCGTGGCTGCAATACTTTAGACAGAATATTGATCCCATACATGCGGCCATTAAGTTAGGTATTGATATTAACTGTGACAGAAAAGAGAGAAAAGGCAGATAGAGATTAAATACTTCACTTCTATCTCATGTGAGATCTTTAGTTTATCGTTAAAAGAAGATTTACAGTCTTTTTTTTTTATTAATACTGGTATTACTGATAAAAGATCAACTGAATGAGAGGCATCTAAGGCATACGTCAGAGAGAAGATAGGACTGCTAGGACTGATCTGAAGAGGGGTATTAGGACTGCTAAACGGGCCTACAAAGTGAAAATTGAGAACTATGTCTCGGATAATGACCCGAGACGAGTATGGCAGGGGTTACAACATCTCACTAACTATCAGGGCAGAAAGAAAATAGTAAAAACAACAAATGGCGCCCTCCTGGCAGAAGAACTTAACAACTTCTATGCTCATTGAATTCTCATTGAATTCACCTCCACCTGTGGTCACCGACATGCCTGTTCTCAAGTCCAACAGCCCGAAGTGAGACAGGTTCTTAAAGCAGTGAACCCCAGGAAGGCGGCTGGCCCTGATGGGGTACCTGGGAAGGTACTCAGACCATGTTGTAATGAACTCTCTGCTCTTTTTACCACCATTTTCAACTTATATCTCGCTCAGGCCATTGTCCCCTCCTCTTTGAAATCAGCAACTATTATCCCTATCCCCAAGAAATCAGCATCAAACAGCCTTTCAGACTACAGACCCATGGCCCTCACTCCTCTCATAATGAAGTGCTTTGAGAGACTGGAACTCAAACATGTGCATGCCAGTCTACCTCACTCCTTGGATAATCATCAGTTCGCATACAGGTCTAATAGATCCACAGATGATGCTTTATCCATTACTCTCCATACTGCCCTGAGCCACCTCGAACAGAGAAACAGCTACGTCATAGGGCTGGGGTAAACGATTATTAATTAAACGATTAGTCGGGCGATTATTTTATCGATTAGTCGACTAATCTAACGACTAATTTGAATTATTTATCCTGTCTGTTATTCGCATATCTCTGTCGAACCGTTACTCCGATGGATTTCAAACTCGACAGCTGTCTGGGCACGAGTAAGTGCAGTGCCAAGTTTGACGTTGTTTGGATGAGAAATGCAAAAGATATGTTAAATATATCGGTAAAAGAAGCACTTAGAGGGTTGTGGTTTAAAAATAAACATTCTGACATAAACACACTGTCAGCTACAATGTTTACTTCTGAATAATATAGTATAAATGTGATAAATCCATTTTTTTTATGCAATTAATCCATTGAATCAATATAAAAGTTATTTTTCACATTGAAACTGTTGAAAATACACAACAAAGTAAGTTGATCCACATATGACAGCCTCTGAACTCGGTCAATACTAATCTGGACTAAACATAGGCTACATTCAATCAGCCATCGCTAAGAAATAGCTGCTACCTTCTGAACGACGGCGACCTTCTTTTTTGACGGCGATCAGCTGTAAAATGGCTTAGGTCCTGCTCGGTTTTCGTTGACTTTGAGTACAAGAATTGAAAGTTTTTTAAAAGATCGACAGAAGTTTGACGCTGTCGTGTGAGAACAAGCAACAGTCGGCATTTCTCTTCCTCCCGCGTGCCTCATCTTCTTAATCTCCTCACGACGTAAATGATTAGATTTCGATGGCTTACGTTTCTTCCCTACGGTAGAATCCACCACAGGTTCATCAATGCCGTCAAATGTATTAATTTTTTTGTTTGTGCAAAGTAGATAAGGAAAACTAGGATGCCGGGTGTCAGAGCGCCACCGTTACTGTTTACAATGCGTGGAATGGTGCGCTGTGATTGGTTGAGCGGATTTATGGCATTCTGCAGAGAAAGGAGACTGGCGTTTGTCGCGGTTTGGAAAGAAAGGGAGAAAACATGGCAGAATAACACGGCGGGCGGTGTGTGTGTGGCGAGCTGTACCTCCGGGAATGGTGCAAAAAAATTAATAAATAATAAATAAAGAAGCGTCGACGCAAAAAATATGACGTCGACGTAATTTTGACGTCGACGCGTCGACGTCATCGACGCACCGCTACAGCACTACTACGTCAGGATGCTCTTCGTGGATTATAGCTCCGCCTTTAATACAATTATCCCCGACATCCTGATAAACAAACTGTTGACTCTCGGCCTTCACCCACCTATCTGCAGCTGGATAAAGGACTTTTTGTCAAATCGCCCTCAGACTGTCAGGATTGGCCCCCACCTCTCCTCCACCATCACACTTAGCACTGGCTCACCTCAGGGCTGTGTGTTGAGCCCTCTCCTTTATTTATTGTACACCTTTGACTGTTTACTAACGTGTCCCACCAATTCCATCTTAAATTTGCAGACGACACTACTGTGGTAGAACTTATAATGGGCGGGCATGAGTCCGCCTACAGACAAGAAGTACAGAATCTGTCTGAGTGGTGCTCTGCCAATAACCTAATTCTAAACATTGCAAAAACAAAAGAACTTATAATAGACTTTAGGAAATGTAACACACACCATCAACCCCTCTTCATAAATGGCGAGTGTGTGGAGAGAGTTCACTCATTTAAATTCCTGGGCATCCATATTACAGATCGTTTTTCATGGACAACCAACACCACAACAGTTGTAAAAAAAGCACAGCAGCGTCTCCACTTCCTGAGGATACTCAAGAAAAACAGCATGAATTTGAGGCTGCTGGTGTCCTTTTATAAATCCACCATTGAGAGCATTCTTTCATAATGCATCTCTGTGAGGTTTGTTGCGTGTTCTGCTGCCGATAAAAAGGCCTTGCAGAGAATTATCAAGATTGCAGAAAACATCATTGGTTGCCCCCTCCCCTCTCTGTCACACATTGCACTCAGTCGTACTCTCTCAAGAGCTAAGAACATCATCAAGGACAATACTCATCCAGGCCACCATCTGTTTCAATTGTTGCCTCCTGGTAGGCGTTATAGGTCTATACAATCCAGCACCACCAGATTTAAAAATAGCTTCTTTCCAAATGCAATAGTTTCCAGGAACAAATGTAGTTAGACAAACCCAGTCACTCACTGTCACTTTTTGCACTGCGATTATTGTTTTAATTCTATTTAATTCTGTTTTTATTCTGTTTTATTTATAATTTTTAATGTACTGTAAGGATTATGTATTGTATTTATTGTACACACCTAATGGAGAGCGCTCTTAATTTCGTTGTATTGTAAAGTACAATGACAATAAAGGCATTCAAATTCAGATAATAGGCTATGCATCTAAACGGAAAAGGAAGGATCTGGACAGAATACAGGAATTAGATAACAAAATTAAGAATTATGAAAAATTATTATCCCAATGCTTTTCGATTCAATTGTATCAAGATATTTACACTCACCTAAAGGATTATTAGGAACACCATACTAATACTGTGTTTGACCCCCTTTCGCCTTCAGAACTGCCTTAATTCTACGTGGCATTGATTCAACAAGGTGCTGAAAGCATTCTTTAGAAATGTTGGCCCATATTGATAGGATAGCATCTTGCAGTTGATGGAGATTTGTGGGATGCACATCCAGGGCACGAAGCTCCCGTTCCACCACATCCCAAAGATGCTCTATTGGGTTGAGATCTGGTGACTGTGGGGGCCATTTTAGTACAGTGAACTCATTGTCATGTTCAAGAAACCAATTTGAAATGATTCGAGCTGTGTGACATGGTGCATTATCCTGCTGGAAGTAGCCATCAGAGGATGGGTACATGGTGGTCATAAAGGGATGGACATGGTCAGAAACAATGCTCAGGTAGGCCGTGGCATTTAAACGATGCCCAATTGGCATTAAGGAGCCTAAAGTGTGCCAAGAAAACATCCCCCACACCATTACACCCACCACCACCAGCCTGCGCAGTGGTAACAAGGCATGATTCTGACCATCTGAATGTCTCAACAGAAATCGAGACTCATCAGACCAGGCAACATTTTTTCAGTCTTCAACTGTCCAATTTTGGTGAGCTCGTGCAAATTGTAGCCTCTTTTTCCTATTTGTAGTGGAGATGAGTGGTACCCGGTGGGGTCTTCTGCTGTTGTAGCCCATCCGCCTCAAGGTTGTGCGTGTTGTGGCTTCACAAATGCTTTGCTGCATACCTCGGTTGTAACGAGTGGTTATTTCAGTCAAAGTTGCTCTTCTATCAGCTTGAATCAGTCGGCCCATTCTCCTCTGACCTCTAGCATCACCAAGGCATTTTCGCCCACAGGACTGCCGCATACTGGATGTTTTTCCCTTTTCACACCATTCTTTGTAAACCCTAGAAATGGTTGTGTGTGAAAATCCCAGTAACTGAGCAGATTGTGAAATACTCAGACCGGCCCGTCTGGCACCAACAACCATGCCACGCTCAAAATTGCTTAAATCACCTTTCTTTCCCATTCTGACATTCAGTTTGGAGTTCAGGAGATTGTCTTGACCAGGACCACACCCCTAAATGCATTGAAGCAACTGCCATGTGATTGGTTGATTAGATAATTGCATTAATGAGAAATTGAACAGGTGTTCCTAATAATCCTTTAGTGTATAAACTTAAATTTGAAATCCAGGAAATATATAATAAAAAGGTAGAATACACCTTATTTAGATTGGGAACTACTTTGAGGATGAGGATGGGGAGAAAACTGGTAAACTACTAGCAGGCAGTTTAAGCAAAATAATACATGTCACGTATTTGTCACGTATTATTTACAGGTGAATTTGTTAAAAAGGCCAATAGCAGAACTTGAAGTGAATGGTAAATCATCAGGATTAGATGGGCTCCCTGTTGAATATTGTAAACAGTATATAGATTTACTTGCACCTATTTTAACATAAGTATATAATGAGGCATATGCTAAGGGATTAATGATGCTCTAATATCTCTGATTCCTAAGAAAGATAGAGATTCCACTGAACCCTCAAATTATCGACCAATAAGCCTGATTAATGTAGATTGTAAGATTTTAAGTCAAATTATTGCTTTACAGTTAGAGAAGGTGTTATCCAACAATATAAACCCTGATCAAGTTGGATTTATGAGGAATAGGTCATCAACAGACAACATGAGAAGGTTACTACACTTCATTTGGCTAAAAAGAGAAGAAACCGACCCAAATATTGCCCCTTCACTTGATGCAGAAAAGTTGTTCGATCGGGTTCATTGTGAATTTTTATTTAAAGCGTTGTTAAATTTTGGGTTTGGGCCATGTTTCAAGTGTATCAAGTGGGTCCAAACATTGTACAAAACAAGGCATGCGTGATTACCATCGGTAAAGTTTCCCCGTTTTTTTTTACCTTACCAGGGAGAACGGTGTCCGCTGTCGCCATTATTGTTCAACATCACATTGGAACCTCTGGCCATCACAATCAGGGCTAATATAAACATTCTATGCGTACAGGGAGGCGACAAAGAACAATTATTTTTTATATGCCGATTATATTTTAGCCTTGATCCAGAAGTCCTTACATCATTTAATGGGGACAGTCCAATCCTATTCTAAAGAGTGGTAACTAAATTTGGCTTTAGATGGATCCCAAGACAGATAAACTATTTGGGTATCAAGATAAACAAGGAGTTAGAAGAGATTCCTATGTTAAATTTGACACCACTTTTACAAAACATAAGAAATAACCCGGACAAATGGGGATGACATTCAGTTAACCTTATGGGGGAAGGTGAATATAATTAAGATGGTGGTCTCGCCTCAGCTTAACTACATGCTTATGATGCTGCCACTTACCACACCACAGCTGATTCGTAATCACTAAGATATAATGGTGAAACATTTTCTATGGAATGGGAAAAGGCCCAGGATAAAGCTTAGCAAATTATGTTCCTCTCGGGATAAGGGAGGGTTGGGACTACCAGACCCTCGGCTCTATCAGGTATCTTATGAAATGGCCAAATTGGCCAAACATTGGAACAATAATAGTCAATTAGATTGGGTTACTATTGAGAAAACTTTGTCTCAGCCATACAGCCCTATTGAGCATTTGTCTCAATGTTTGGACATGACCACAAACCCTATCATGAGGCATTCCAGAGAGGTATGGGCGAAGAGTCACAAGATGCACAAAATATCACAATGTAAACAACCATACTCTTCCCTATGGCATAATTCTGCTATTTGTATCGGGAAATGGAAAAATGGCATATGAATGGCTTGTGTATAAAATATTTTGAGCAAATGGCTTGGAACAACAATACCTTTATCACCCAAATTGTGTCTGTTGGGAGACAGGGAGCAGATGCCAAATATTTCAAATGGAGAGTTCGCAGAGATCATGGTGGGGGTCTCTGGGACGGCTAGAGTCATTAGAGTCAGTTAGAAGAATGGGTCAACTGTCACATGTCTGTCTTGTCTTGTTCTGCACTTGGGTGTTTGTTATGTTGTGCCATGTGCTTGTGTCATTGTTAGCCCCGCCCTACTTGTTATCTGATTATTGTTTGAGTTCTCCCACCTGTTCCCCCTGATTAGTTTCCCTTTATTAGTTCCCTCTTGTTTGCAGTCTGTGTGGATCGTTGTCTCTGTTTTCCCCTGTGTTATGTTTTGAGTATTTGCCTGCCTTGTTTTTCCCCCACGAGGGAGTTTTGGTTTTTGGTCTGTTTTGTTGTTTATTCATTAAAATTCCTTTCTGCACTTGAATCCTCGCCTCACCTTTTGACTTCCCGTGACAGAACGATCCACCTAGAATGAGGATTCAGCAAAGGGATTCCTGCCCTCACCTGGAGCGAATCATGAAACTCAGCGGGTTGGTTTCCCTCCGACAGCAGGGGACCAGGGTGAAGGATTTCGCCCGGAAATTCAGCGCGGCTGCAGAGGGACTCGGGCTTGGGGATATAGTCCTCAAAGATGTATTTAATATTTGTTTGGATGTTCCCTTGCCTCAGTGGGAGATGAAGGGGCTGGAAATTTTAGACTTCCCGGGTTTCGCTAAGTATCTCCACCATCGTGCTCGGTGGGATACATCGGACCCGCCTGCATCCCCGCTGCCCAGCCCAGAGAATGCATCGCCGCTGCCCAGCCCAGAGAATGCATCGCCGCTGCCCAGCCCAGAGAATGCATCGCCGCTGCCCAGCCCAGAGAATGCATCGCCGCTGCCCAGCCCAGAGAATGCATCGCCGCTGCCCAGCCCAGAGAATGCATCGCCGCTGCCCAGCCCAGAGAATGCATCGCCGCTGCCCAGCCCAGAGAATGCATCGCCGCTGCCCAGCCCAGAGAATGCATCGCCGCTGCCCAGCCCAGAGAATGCATCGCCGCTGCCCAGCCCAGAGAATGCATCGCCGCTGCCCAGCCCAGAGAATGCATCGCCGCTGCCCAGCCCAGAGAATGCATCGCCGCTGCCCAGCCCAGAGAACGCATCGCCGCTGCCCAGCCCAGAGCTCCATCCACCATTAACTCCGTCCAGACCTGAACCTGCACCTCACCATCGAAGACGGCGGAGGAGGAGGAAGACCTCCGGCCTCCCCAATATCCCGGAGGATTCCGTTGCGGAGGAGCCAGAGACGGTTCACGTCACGTCTGCCCAGCCAGAGACTGTTCATGTCAAGTCTGCCGAGCCGGTGTCTTCGGACAGGATGGTCGCCGCCGAGAGTGTTCCCGTCACGTCTGCTGAGCCTGTGTCTTCGGACAAGATGGCCACCACTGAACCTGTTCACGTTACGCCTGTAGAGCCTGTGTCTTCGGACAAGAAGGTCACTACCAAGACTGGGTCTTCGGACAAGATGGCCGCCGTCGAGCCTGTGTCTGGGCCGGTGGTGTCTGTTCCTGAGCCTGAGCCCTCAGTGACCGCGACACTGGCCATTATGGCCACAGCCATGTGGTGTGTGTGGGCTACACACACACTTGAGCCGGTGGTGTCTGTTCCTGAGCCGGTGGTGTCTGTTCCTGAGCCGGTGGTGTCTGTTCCTGAGCCGGTGGTGTCTGTTCCTGAGCCGGTGATGTCTGTTCCTGTTCCTGAGCCGGAGCCAGTGTCTGTCCCTGAGCCGGAGCCCGCGTCTGTCCCTGAGCCGGAGCCCGTGTCTGTCCCTGAGCCGGAGCCCGTGTCTGTCCCTGAGCCGGAGCCCGTGTCTGTTCCTGAGCCGGAGCCCGTGTCTGTTCCTGAGCCGGAGCCCGTGTCTGTTCCTGAGCCGGAGCCCGTGTCTGTTCCTGAGCCGGAGCCCGTGTCTGTTCCTGAGCCGGAGCCCGTGTCTGTTCCTGAGCCGGAGCCAGTGTCTGTTCCTGAGCCGGAGCCAGTGTCTGTTCCTGAGCCGGAGCCAGTGTCTGTTCCTGAGCCGGAGCCAGTGTCTGTTCCTGAGACGGAGCCAGTGTCTGTTCCTGAGCCGGAGCCAGTGTCTGTTCCTGAGCCGGAGCCAGTGTCTGTTCCTGAGCCGGAGCCAGTGTCTGTTCCTGAGCCGGAGCCAGTGTCTGTTCCTGAGCCGGAGCCAGTGTCTGTTCCTGAGCCGGAGCCAGTGTCTGTTCCTGAGCCGGAGCCAGTGTCTGTTCCTGAGCCGGAGCCAGTGTCTGTTCCTGAGCCGGAGCCAGTGTCTGTTCCTGAGCCGGAGCCAGTGTCTGTTCCTGAGCCGGAGCCAGTGTCTGTTCCTGAGCCGGAGCCAGTGTCTGTTCCTGAGCCGGAGCCAGTGTCTGTTCCTGAGCCGGAGCCAGTGTCTGTTCCTGAGCCGGAGCCAGTGTCTGTTCCTGAGCCGGAGCCAGTGTCTGTTCCTGAGCCGGAGCCAGTGTCTGTTCCTGAGCCGGAGCCAGTGTCTGTTCCTGAGCCGGAGCCAGTGTCTGTTCCTGAGCCGGAGCCAGTGTCTGTTCCTGAGCCGGAGCCAGTGTCTGTTCCTGAGCCGGAGCCAGTGTCTGTTCCTGAGCCGGAGCCAGTGTCTGTTCCTGAGCCGGAGCCAGTGTCTGTTCCTGAGCCGGAGCCAGTGTCTGTTCCTGAGCCGGAGCCAGTGTCTGTTCCTGAGCCGGAGCCAGTGTCTGTTCCTGAGCCGGAGCCAGTGTCTGTTCCTGAGCCGGAGCCAGTTCCTGTGCCTGTTCTGGTGCCTGTTCTTGTGTCTATGTCCGTTCCTGGGCCGGTGGTGTCTGAGTCGGAGCCGGTGGGACTAGTTCCAGTGCCTGAGCCGGTGATGCCAATTCCAGTGCCTGACCCGGTGGTGCCAGTTCCAGGGCCTGCGCCGTGGTCGCCCGAGGGGTCTTCTCCGCCCTGGCCGCCCGAGGGGTCTTCTCCGCCCTGGCCGCCCGAGGGGTCTTCACCGCCCTGGCCGCCCGAGGGGTCTTCACCGCCCTGGCCGCCCGAGGGGTCTTCACCGCCGTGGCCGCCCGAGGGGTCTTCACCACCGTGGCCGCCCGAGGGGTCTTCTCCGCCCTGGCCGCCCGAGGGAAAGTCTCCGCCCTGGCCACCCGAAGGAGAGTCTCCGCCCTGGCCGTCCGAGGGAAAGTCTCCGCCCTGGCCGCCCGAGGGAAAGTCTCCGCCCTGGCCGCCCGAGGGAAAGTCTCCGCCCTGGCCGCCCGATGGACAATCTGCTCCACCCTGGCCGCCCGATGGACTGTTTGTCTCTTCCGTCCCGCCCTGTTCTGTCCCTCCCGTCCCGCCCTGGTCTGTTCCTCCCGTCCCGCCCTGGCCTGTCCCTCCGTCCCGCCCTGGTCTGTCCCCCCCGTTCTAGTGGAGTGTCTGGAAGCCACTCCTTATGGAGGGGGTTATGTCACATGTCTGTCTTGTCTTGTTCTGCACTTGGGTGTTTGTTATGTTGTGCCATGTGCTTGTGTCATTGTTAGCCCCGCCCTACTTGTTATCTGATTATTGTTTGAGTTCTCCCACCTGTTCCCCCTGATTAGTTTCCCTTTATTAGTTCCCTCTTGTTTGCAGTCTGTGTGGATCGTTGTCTCTGTTTTCCCCTGTGTTATGTTTTGAGTATTTGCCTGCCTTGTTTTTCCCCCACGAGGGAGTTTTGGTTTTTGGTCTGTTTTGTTGTTTATTCATTAAAATTCCTTTCTGCACTTGAATCCTCGCCTCACCTTTTGACTTCCCGTGACATCAACATAATGACAAAGATAGACTCTTATGAACGTTTGCTTTACAAACTACATAATAAGAGCAGAGCATGTGTGCGTGTGTGTATCCCTGTCAGGGAAGATTTTTGGTCTTACGGTATTTGACGTTGTCTGTCCATGTGACACAATAACTCTGACTCCTCATTATTATGCACTACTTAGCCCTTTTCTTATTTTTCTCTCTTTTTTTCTCATTTAGTATTCTGTTCCTTTCTGTTAATAGCAACCACTGTATATATTTTGGCCTTATATTTACTGTAGCATTTGTATCTGTAATCTGTGCTTTGTATGATATTGTCATGGACTGGATGAAAACAATAAAAACTTGAATTATAAAAATAAAAAAAGAGTATAATTTCAAACTGCTGTAAGCAAAACCATGCATATGGCTGAGGAGATATAGATTTTAACAAATCAAAATTACCATTCATGACCTTGAATGCAAACAGTAGCCATTAAAGACATACCACATAAAATACAACCGCAAACAAGTGTTTTATATTTGATCATTAGCACATTGAAAAAGGAGCATCAGATTTTATAAATATGTTTATAGAATAGTAATACTTACTTATAAATAAGTATAAAAGGGGCTATAAATCATTATAAGCATGGACTTCATAGAAAGTGTTACCTTTTCTTCATTGGTAACACTTTACTATAAGGTTCATTAGTTAACATTGGTGGATGTATTAACTAACATGAACTAACATTGAACAATATATTTGTTACAGTTTTTATTAATCTTTGTTAATATTAATTAGGGCTGTCAAACGATTAATCGCGATTAATCGCATCCAAAATAAAAGTTTGTTTTTACATAATACATGTGTGTGTACGGTGTATAATTATTTTCTATATATAAATACACACACATGCATGTATATATTTAAGAAATATTTGCATGTATATACTGTGTATATATATATTTATATTATACATAATTTATATTATATATAAATATTTTATATATAAATAACACATTTTCTTAAATATATATATGCATGTGTGTGTATTTATATATAGAAAATAATTATACTCCGTACACAGACATAAATTATGTAAACACGATTAATCGTTTGACAGCCCTAATATTAATACTAATACTAATACAGCTGTTCATTGTTTTTTCATGTTAGTTCAAAGTGTGAAATTTAGAAATTTATATTAACTAAGATTAATAAATGCTGTAGAAGTATTGTTCATTCTTAGTTCATGTTCACTAAAGTAGTTAACTAACTTAAAGAACCAGTAGTATAAAAACAAATGTTTAAAGTGACTAACCATTTGTGATGTTTAGAGCTTTAGTGACCTCTCCTGTGGAAACAGCTCTTCGTCCATGCATTAATATCCTGAATAAATCAGCCAGCGCCTTTGGTAGGTTTTCTCCTGGGGATTTACTGGTGACTTCATTCCTCAAGCTAAACAAAAATTTTAAAGATCAATAAAATACTTACACAATATTATGATATTCACTGAATTATAAAGCATGAAGTATATTTCCCACCTCAGCACATGATCCCTAAACTTGTCTGTCATGAAGAGCGTCTGCAGAACTGTGTTCAAGTAGCTGGTCATTCCTTGATTGATCAAACCACAGGGAACTGGAATAAAATAAAATAATCAATTTTGAATAATACAAATTTTGAGATATTAAAAGAAACTCAAGAGGATATATGCACACACACACACACACACACACTTGTTATTCAATTAAACGCAAAACCAAATTGTAAATAGAAACTGGTGTAATGGGAGAATATCTGAACCGAATGCTATAACACTGCATTAGCTGTAATTGTAATAATTATTTTTAAAATAAATAATCATTAGTTGTCCAATGATCTTATCAATCTTTTAAAGTTTTGATCCTTTACGGATTTCAGTAGTCCAATGTGCACAGTACATTTAGGACAATTTTAAAGAGTCCTCTTAACTTGCCCCCCATATTGAACCCAAAAATGGCATGACCAAATGAAAGCATAACTGAGGTTTCATTTCAAAGAAGACACTTGGCAGTTTGTCTTTATCAAGTCAGAATTGAAAACAATCATAAATATACAATCATACTTCTTTTTATTTTCACTTATTTCCCTTTAGAGTGTAACTCGACGCTGCGTCATGACGGAAATGCTTGGAAGTTGGCGGAGGAAGATGCTGCTGCAGTGTGAAGCTCTCCAATTATTGTGTTGGTTTTGTTTCTTTGTTCTGTGTTTAGTCATTCCTTTCCTATCAGTTTCGCCAAAGACAAACTATATTATTTTCTGTTTTACGGAGGACAAGTCATAGAAAAAATAAATGCCTGGAACCTAAAAATTGACTGGTATGCTATACTGAATATAAATATTGTATATAAAAATAAATTGTTTATAGAGTCTTGCTTTCATTTTCTTATGAACTGACTCCTGGTGTCCTCTACATAGGACATATAAAATATCAATAAAAGCCATTTGTTCCTTATAATAAAAAAATAAAAAAATAATCTATAGCTTTCAGGAGGCTATTACAGGAGATTTTCTGTTGGTTTTCAATGGACTTTATGTTAGTTTCATCGTCACAGTCTTCATTTGAATTCTGTCATCATTAGTTCAGTTCTATCACCTGTGTGTTGTTAATTAGTCTATCATCTTGATTTCCATCACCTGTTATTAGTCATTATCTTCTGTGTATTTAAGTTCCTGTCTTTCACCAGTCTATGGTCGGTCAATGTTTGAGCTTCAGCTCACTGTGTCGTTCCTGTTCTTTGTATTTTGCCTTTTGAATATTAAACCGTTGGATTTATTAGCATCCACCTGTTTGCCTCCTTCATCATCCACCCTGAGCGTGACAATTACTAAGGCCACTAACCAGGACAGTTTTTGACTCTCTTTTCGAGATTCAAAGGCATTCCAATGGGTAAAGACGACTCCCCCAACCACAATTCATGTGCACAGAGAACACTGTAAATCACTCAATACACAGAAGCAAGGACATTCCCTACAAGCCTAAACCATAATCAAACTGTTCCAAAATGTATGTGATGGATTCTTTTGTTATACCCAGAATATCTAAGTCCACTAAAGGAGGGAGAGCGTTTCCACATTTGGCTCCTAAACTCTGGAATAGCCTTCCTGATCATGTTCAGGGCTCAGACTCGCTCTCCCAGTTTATATCTAGATTAAAGACACATCTCTTTAGCCTAGCATTCATATAATGCATCTCCTAACCTTATACAGTTATACCAGATCAAATGCACATGGTTATCCTTGATTAATGTTATGAACAGCAGCTACGCTAATTATTTTCTATTTGCTTCTCTGTTTTACCTCGGGACGCCCATCAGAGGTAACTAGAGAGTATTTCAGCTCCAGTTTGGATCCAGCCTCTTATGAAGACTTCAGATGATGCTAACTCTGAATCAACATCACCAATGCTGCATCTTTCTAAATTTCATAATTATTTGTTTACTAACAAGACTTTCATTACTTCAATGAGCTTGTTGTTTCTGCCTTAAATTATTACATTGTTTAAATTAATAAATGTTTAGCTAATTTTGATTTGTATATGTACATTTCTGAAATCCATAACTAAGACAGTTTCCTCTGATAACAGATCACTGTAAATTGTAATCTTTGGACTTTGGATCATTTTCTGTAAAGCTGCTTTGAAATTATGTGTATTGTTAAAAGCGCTATACAAATAAATGTTAATTGATTTAAATTGAATATCAATCAATATTCATCAGCTTTGACAGCAATGCAATGAAATGTGAGAAAAGTAGTAATCTATGACTGTGTGTTAATAATGTCCATCTTCAGAAAACACTCCCAATATGAACGGTTGTGTGAACTGCAGAGAACAAACTCACTGAAGATCAGACTGTTCCTCACAGAAAACAAACCGGATCATTGTGAGAAACACAGACTGTAACGTGAGGCATCAATGCTGTTCTTCTCCACAGGGTTTCAGGGACGGAGAAAGTGTTTTCTCTCAGTACAGCTCTACTCTAATCATGATCTCACGCTCTTTACTGATGGAGATGTTCAGATCAGATGAAGGGTTCATGTCTTACTTCTGTTCTCAGCTGTTGAGTCAGTCTTTGTGTTTGAGAGACTCTGGAGATGATCCTCTCTGGTTGGTTTTATGATTTTATGAGTACAATAAATATTAAAATGGAGATTAACACAGAGAGCCCTCTGCAGGTCACAGCTGCACGCCTTAAGAGTTTGTTTGCATTTCTCAGGTGTGTCCTGGGTCATGTTACACAGCTGATCTACCTGAAAACATGAAAACACAAGAGAATGACAGAAACAAATGGAAGAAATTGAGAGGAACTCTGAATGAAAAGGGTTAATTCTCCATTACCTTCAGTTGTGGTACTGCAGGTGTGAAGTCCCAGTTATTCTGATCTAGTGCCACTTCAGCCTCCCCATTGGTCACTCCACCTACAGCCTCCAGAACCTGACCAATCAGCATTCATCACGTTACATAAGCAGCAGTAAAGAGCTGGCTAATTTGTTGATGTGCAAATGATTATATCTGATAAATCATGAACAGTTTAATCTCTTGACCAGTATCTCTTCACACTCCAGTATTGAACAGAATGGGTTTCCAGTGGCGGTTCTAGAGCATTTTAACTGAGGCATTCAGGTACACCATATACCCTAGTTATACCTTAGATATCCTATGTAGAAATATAAAACTAATGTTGTGCTGGGTTTTTCAGGACATCCAAACAAGAACTTGCATAAATACATGTGTAATTTCACCTTTTTTTTTAACCGCCCCTGGTACTCAGTATATATATATATATATATATATATATATATACAGTGGGGAAAACAAGTATTTGATACACTGCCGATTTTGCAGGTTTTCCTACTTAAAGGCAGGGTAGGTAGAAATGGTCTAAAAATTTTATTTTTCAAATTTGTTTAAACTTTATGTACATATCAATACATAATTAAAATGTAAGTACTCTGAAAAAGAAAGTATCAAAATCGAGTGTCTGTAGACCTCTCACGACTGTTTTAAAGACATCTCATTATTTCCATTCACTCCACCCCCTCATTTCTGTGCTTCTTCCAAGCCACGCCCCCAAAACACATGAACGCGCGACTCCGACCGCTGAGCTAGAGGACGCATTATTTACCTGAGACAAGCGGAGGGGAAGGGGCATTTTTTTGCCTGGTTTGCCTTCACTAACTGCATATGCCGGTACTGTAAATTTAGATTGCTCTTTCTCTGCCATTGTTTTGGTATTCCTAGGTTCAGTGCCTTCTTCTTCTTCGATAGATTTTATTGGCAGCTTGCAAACATAGTGCATTACCGCCATCTACTGGACGGAGGTGTGATCAGGTTCCGTGCCTCTCGCACTCCTCAAATCAAACGGTCGCGCGCAAGTGGGCAGGTGCTGTGTGGCAAAAGGGTGGTTGCCATGGTTGCGAGAGAGTGACAGTCGCCTAAGCCAATCTTTTGATTCGTCCCGAATCGAAATAATGAGCTGTGTTTAATACAGATTAAACGGTCTAGAGTCACTTGATTTTTATACTCTTTTTTTCAGAGTTCTTACATTTTAATTATGTATTGATATATATAGAAAGTTTTAACAAATTTGGATCTTTAATTTTTAATAAATCCTACCTACCCTGCCTTTAAAGCATGTAGAAGTCTGTAATTTTTATCATAGGTACTCTTCAACTGTGAGAGACGGAATCTAAAACAAAAATCCAGAAAATCACATTGTATGATTTTTAAATAATTAATTCGCATTTTATTGCATGACATAAGTATTTGATCACCTACCAACCAGTAAGAATTCCGGCTCTCACAGACCTGTTAGTTTTTCTTTAAGAAGCCCTCCTGTTCTCCACTCATTACCTGTATTAACTGCACTGGTTTGAACTCGTTACCTGTATAAAAGACACCTGTCCACACACTCCATCAAACAGACTCCAACCTCTCCACAATGGCCAAGACCAGAGAGCTGTGTAAGGACATCAGGGATAAAATTGTAGACCTGTACAAGGCTGGGATGGGCTACAGGACAATAGGCAAGCAGCTTGGTGAGAAGGCAACAACTGTTGGCGCAATTATTAGAAAATGGAAGAAGTTCAAGATGACGGTCAATCTCCCTCGGTCTGGGGCACCATGCAAGATCTCACCTCGTGGGGCATCAATGATCATGAGGAAGGTGAGGGATCAGCCCAGAACTACACGGCAGGACCTGGTCAATGACCTGAAGAGAGCTGGGACCACAGTCTCAGAGAAAACCATTAGTAACACACTACGCCGTCATGGATTAAAATCCTGCAGTGCACACAAGGTCCCCGTTCTCAAATCAGCGCATGTCCAGGCCCGTCTGAAGTTTGCCAATGACCATCTGGATGATACTGAGGAGGAATGGGAGAAGGTCATGTGGTCTGATGAGACAAAAATAGAGCTTTTTGGTCTAAACTCCACTCGCCGTGTTTGGAGGAAGAAGAAGGATGAGTACAACCCCAAGAACACCATCCCAACCGTGAAGCATGGAGGTGGAAACATCATTCTTTGGGGATGCTTTTCTGCAAAGGGGACAGGACGACTGCACTGTACTGAGGGGAGGATGGATGGGGCCATATATCGCGAGATCTTGTCCAATAACCTCCTTCCCTCAGTAAGAGCATTGAAGATGGGTCGTGGCTGGGTCTTCCAGCATGACAATGACCCGAAACACACAGCCAGGGCAACTAAGGAGTGGCTCCGTAAGAAGCATCTCAAGGTCCTGGAGTGGCCTAGCCAGTCTCCAGACCTGAACCCAATAGAAAATCTTTGGAGGGAGCTGAAAGTCTGTATTGCCCAGCGACAGCCCCGAAACCTGAAGGATCTGGAGAAGGTCTGTATGGAGGAGTGGGCCAAAATCCCTGCTGCAGTGTGTGCAAACCTGGTCAAGAACTACAGGAAACGTATGATCTCTGTAATTGCAAACAAAGGTTTCTGTACCAAATGTATAAAATACTTATGTCATGCAATAAAATGCAAATTAATTACTTAAAAATCATACAATGTGATTTTCTGGATTTTTGTTTTAGATTCTGTCTCTCACAGTTGAAGAGTACCTATGATAAAAACTACAGACTTCTACATGCTTTGTAAGTGGGAAAACCTGCAAAATCGGCAGTGTATCAAATACTTGTTCTCCCCACTGTATATAGGAATTCAAAATCCCAAGAAACACTTAGAAGACAAAGTGAGATTATTGTATTTATAGAAATCAGCATACTTGTGTCATGAGTCTGTCCTTGTGAGCCTCTAGCCCCTGATGCTGTGCTTCAGTCTGGAACTGTGATCGTTGGCCTAGATGAGATGCTGAGGATGAAATTACAGTGGTCAGTTGTCTGAGATGCACATTCTCCACATTTTTCCTGTGAAACACTCCTTTACCAGTCAAGTCACCTTTATTTATATCACTCTTTATACAATACATATTAGCTGCTTTTCCACCATCTGGCCAAACCGTCTTCACTGTTTAACCGCTCCATTCTGTGCTGATCAGATATGGGTTCATTTTCCACTGTGAACTTATAACGAAGTTCTTTGGAATGTAATACACATGTCAGTTGTTGCCTTGGTAACGCGAGGGTTTACTGATGATATGAGACATAAGCTGTGTCCCAAATGACACACTATGAACTTATACACTATGCACTTATATACTATGTACTCAACCATGTAATCTATGAACTTTATACGTTTATTTTGTCATTCAACATCAGAGTCTGATGCCCCCTACCCTTCCGCTATGTAATTAAAGCTGTCAGTCGAGTGCATGAAGCGTCCAACGTTACACACTTAATTTTTTCGGTTAAATAAGTGCATCATCCGGGTACTTAAAGTGCACTTTTTCTTTAAACTTTTTCCAGCCATCTGCTGGAAGTTAGTTATTATAGTTAATAAAGTTTTAAATATGGATTTTTTTCTTACACAAATGCATGGCTTCGTTTTAGAAGTTCATTATTAACCCCCTGGAGCCATATCGATTATTTTTTATGATGGATGGATGCATTTTTTTGGGCTTCAATATCTCAGCCCCCATTTACCTGATTATAAAGCTTGGAAGAGCCAGGATATTCTTAAATATAACTCAGATTGTTTTGGTCACCCTGTCTGACTATCTGTTGGTCTATCTGGCTGGCTGGCTTTTAAAACTAATAAACTAAAACCTAAAACTATTACAAACTGAAAACCTTCAAACTTCAAGCTTTTAAAACTACTTCAAACTTTCTGGCTAGGCTTTTTCAATTTCTAAAAACTTTATCATCTAGGTTTAAATTGTAATAAATAAAAAAAACTATGTTTGCTAATTAACTACATCCTTGGTGAACAAGATTCAAAAAAAAAAAAAAATCAGAATATACATTTCTATGAATCTAAGCTGACTCTCGTTCTCTATTCTCTCTTTTATTACCTTTAGTGTAGTTGTTCTGTAACTCTTTAGCCAGCCGGTTCTGGTTCATCTTCCTCAGGATGTTCAGTGTTTTCTTCACAGCTTCTGCCGGTCCAAAACGCTCCATCATTATATTCACTATATCAGTGACACCAGCATCCTCCAGTTTACCAGCTCCAACGGGCCCATCATCTTTTAAGAGACCCTTAAATCTCTTCAGATCATCTTTTTTCAGGTCATCTAGAGTATCATAAAGCAGCTTTCTTGCCATCGTCCTTCAGGGACTGTTGGAGAAAAGGAAAAGGATTACTAATAGATGCACTTTTATAGCAGAGATCTATGCAGTATGTGCAAATAAATGTGCGTAATGAAATTACACTGTGATCAGTTCAACTATTATGATTCTTTTTAACTCTTAAGGTCTAAAACTAATTCATCAGGTTGTTTTTTAGTTTAAGAGTCATTAGCTCATTAATAGATTATTGTTTGGTCTGATAGATTCAGCTGAATGCTGGAGATTATTGTTTGGTCTGATAGATTCAGCTGAATGCTGGAGATTATTGAGTCTCAACAGGATTAGACTCAAGGCGTAGTTTCACATTTTGTCATAATCTCATTGGAAGACGTGTCTTTTACATTTCTGACTAGAATGGAATAAAAATAATAATGTGACACTGAAAATACTAAAAGCTCCAATTGTGATTATGAATGATAATAATTAATACGAAAAATTATGAGTAATGGAAAAATAGTCCATTATATAGTCAGCAGCAGATGCCAGATACACACACACACACACACACACACACACACACACACACACACACACACACACACACACACACACACACACACACACACACACTAAAAATCTTGCACGCTCTCTCACTCTCTCTCTCACTCTCACTCTCTCTCTCTCAATATCAAAATTAATCTGTATAATAAAATAAAAGTTGTAATGTTGAATCATTCTGTTTTTATGAGTGGAGAACTGGAGGTAAAGTAAGAGAAGTATAGTTAAGAAATAGACCTCATAAACCTAAAACCATATTTAATGTTTGACAGAAATGTAAACGAGGCTGTACAGTGTCAATTGTTGGAATTCTTAAAACAGTTTTGAAAGTAAGTAAAAGCTGTATATACTTGTATTATTATTATTATTATTATAATTATTACTATGAGAAGTACATTGTATTGTAGGCATACAATATTTCTGTCAATTTGTCATAGTTAAACCGAACTTTTATTTTGACTGGATGTAGTGAAGACCTGTTTCAGGGTGGATTTGACCATGGTTTTTCTCAAATAAAATGATGAAAATGATCATTAGGTGTTCTCTCAGAGCAGCTCTGGAGATGTTCATGTATTCATGTCCTCATATTATTTGTTTGTGAGACGCTGAAAACACCATGAGTATGGTGACACTTGAGGACGTAGTAGACGAAACAGCGCATCTCATTCACACAGAGACACGCAGAAGCAGATTGTATATTTATGGCCCTGTCCCAAATGACACACTTCATATGCACTTTCGTTCTTGTGGACTTACAATGGCTGCTGTATACGCGTGTCCGTTAAGTCTGTGAGACCGTAGGGTGTCCCATTTGTCATTTTAGGCCTCAGAAGGGTGCTCGCGAGCACTTTTGCCGAGCCTGCACTCATGCGGACTCCGCAGCACAGCAGACTTCCTCCCAACAGTCAAAGCGGCGTTACGTCACGAAAGTGCGGACTCGAAGACCGCGAGTGCTCAGGGTGCTATTTGGGACAGGGCCTATATAGCAGTCTTTTTTTCTGCTTTAATATTCACATACATGGATTTGATTTATTATCCAGCTCTACTTTCGATTTATTCATCCATCCATCAGTTTGCGTGTTTTACGTGACATCTGCGTTACACTGTAAATTCCACTTATATGACTTGATTCGGGATTCCCTCTGCATCACGGAAATCATTCAGCCCTAAGTTATAGACTTATGCGTTCAAGCCCTCCTGAGAAGTTCGTGTGTACGAGGTGGGAAGTCGTGTTTACGACAGCAGGTGCGTTCAAGTCACTTTCGTCGGAGTAAGATGGCGAAGTACACTTAGGGCCCTTTCACACCTACCTTGTTTGGTCCGGACTTTCGGACTTTTCAGTTTGGTCCGAATCAAATTCGTCCTACCGGCGATGATTTGTTTGCACAACGAGGACGACGTTCATTTGGCGCATTTGAACTAGCGTCGAGTATAGTTGGTGCTGGAGGGAGTAATGCCGTAATAATAACAGCATAGTGGCAACGATAATATGCGTCTGTTCATTCATTCTTGTCAAAGTTACCCGCCGAATTGACAACACGCTGACGTCAGACGCACGTCCGTTTACAAACCAATCAATGTCAATATGCAGCCATGTAGATGATGACGACAGGACGCAAGTACGTCATGAAAAGTTCTTTAGTGCGCTCGCATAATTGCAATGTGAAACCAAACCAAACCTAACCAAATGTATACAATGTATCAAAACATGAACTTTGGTTCGGACCTTGGTGCGGACTTTCAGGTGTGAAAGGGCCCTTAATTAATTACACAAAAATACAGTAAGGTTCTTAAACTCTCGAACTAGAAATGAAGAACAAAGAAATGTGCATCAGGTGTATTTTGTTAATTTATGGGTTTTTTTTAGGTGATATTCCATTTATTGTGACAGGACAGTAGAGATGAGGTGGAGAGAGACGGGGGATGGGATCGGGAAAGGTCCACGAGCCGGGACTTGAACTCGGGCCGCCCGAGCGCAAAGGTGCTACATGTCGGCACACTGACCACGAGGCATTGTTATATTATAATGCCGTTGCCGTCATATTCTGTGCAGGCAATTAGCTTACTGCACTGTAAATAGAAAAACCAGACAATATCACTGCTAAATACTTTTAAGTATTGTGGTATTCCACCATGTTTCTAAGTGACGCCCCCAACTCGTAAAGAGCTGGGCTTAGAGGAAATCCCCACTGGTATTTATGACATTGTGGTGGCGTTCAAGTGCGTTCAACTCGTAAACACGATCTATACGAGATGACTTAACCACCTTTATCTGCACCTTTATCATAATACTTGAAAACAAAACATACTAAACTAAAAGTAAAATTACAGTTTTTAAAAACTGTTTTAAGTAGAAGTACGAAAAAAACTACTCAATTACAGTAACGCGAGTAATGTAATTCGTTACTTTCCACCGTTGCATGTGATCTAGCAGTGGATGAAACTGTAAAGACTGTAATCTATGGCGGAAAATCAATGACAAAATTAACGGAGCGCACAACTAATGCTGGCGCGCGCAGTAAATGACATTCGCGATCGCCAGAGGATTACAGATCTACACCAAAGAGTATAGGGCTTCTATACTCTTTGTCTACACGCGAGGAAACGGGAACTCAAGAGCTCATTCAAACCCTGTGCACGCGCGCATGACGCAATACAAGTCATTACCACTATACTCCCATTCACCACTATTAACATTTACCCAACCAAAATTATATTGGATCTGAGAACCTCAGAAATGTAAAAAGTGTCCATTAAATAGTTGTAAATATAACAGGGCTTTGGGTGAAAGATAAATTACTTGTTATCAATAAGCAAGAGTTGTTGTGTAAGCTTTTTGTTATCTGTCACGCTCAATGAGACGGAAGCAATAATGCAAGTAAAACTCTTTATTGAGGAAAATAGATGAACAAGTCTCTCTCAGGCTGGAATAGATGAACAAGTCTCTCTCAGGTTGGAATAGATGAACAAGTCTCTCTCAGGTTGGGTGACGCAGGGACAAGATGGTCAGCAATCCGGTGGTGTAGTGATGTGATGACGAATCGTGAAGAAATCCAGATGACGAACGAAAACCAGATGAACACCAAACAGGAAATCAAGACAGGAACTGAAACTCCGACGGGGACTGGATACACACACACGGAAGACACCAAAACAACGATCTGACAAAGAGAGACAAGTGCGGTGAGACTTTATAGGTGAATGGATTGACTGCAGCTGTGATGAGAGTGAGATCAGCTGGATCGCTGATGCGCTGATCAGAGCGGTAACGCCCACTCGCACACACCCACACACACACATAACAACAAGTACACGAGACAAGAAGGAAACAGTGAATTCATGAACCGTGACAGTACCCCCCCTCCTAGGAACGCCTCCGGGCGTCCCCAGACTCCCTTACCTGTCGATTGTAATCATCAATAAGGGAGTGATCCAGGATGTCTCTAGCAGGTACCCAACTTCTCTCCTCCGCACCGTAACCTTCCCAGTCCACCAAGTACTGGAAACCGCGTCCCCTCCGCCTTGAGTCCAGAATACGGTTAACCGAATATGTAGGTTCCCCTTCTACGAGCCGCGGCGGGGGGGGAACCGGGACAGGCGGATTAATACAAGAACGAAACACAGGCTTTATTTTGGAAACATGAAAGGCGGGATGAATCCTCCTGTACACTGGAGGGAGTTTGAGGCGGACTGTCACCGGACTAATGATCTTGGTGACAGTGAACGGGCCGATAAATTTGGGAGCAAGTTTATTAGAGACGGAGCGGAGAGGAATGTTCTTGGTAGAAAGCCACACTTTTTGACCAACGACGTATACGGGAGGCCTAGACCGGTGGCGGTCGGCTTTGGCCTTGGTGCGCGCCCCCACCTGGAGTAGAGTCTCACGGGCTCTAGTCCAAGTGCGGTGACACCTCTGGACGAAGGCGTGAGCAGAGGGAACCGCGACTTCGGATTCCAGACTAGAAAAAACTGGTGGCTGGTAACCTACACTACACTCAAACGGAGACAGGCCCGTAGACGACACTGGTAATGTATTGTGGGCGTACTCCACCATTGACAATTGTTGGCTCCATGAGGAAGGATTCTTGGAGACCAAACATCGCAACGACCTCTCCAAATCTTGGTTGGCTCTCTCAGTTTGACCATTGCTCTGGGGATGAAACCCTGAGGACAGACTGACAGTCGCTCCCAATAATTTACAAAACTCTTGCCAAAATTTGGACACAAATTGGGGTCCTCTGTCGGAAACCACGTCTGTCGGGAGGCCATGTAAGCGAAAGACGTGGTCAACGACAATCAACGCTGTCTCCTTGGCTGAAGGTAATTTGGGCAAGGGAATAAAATGGGCCGCCTTCGAGAACCGGTCCACCACGGTCAAAACTACCGTGTAGCCTCGGGAGGGCGGGAGGGCGGTAATAAAATCTAGCGCAATATGGGACCAGGGTCTCGAAGGGACAGGCAACGGTTGAAGTAACCCATCTGGGGGTCGATTGGAGGTCTTACCAACGGCACAAACAGAGCAAGCCAAAACAAAACTGTGGACATCACGAGCCATAAGCGGCCACCAGAATCGTTGCTTGACCAAAAACTTGGTACGACTAACTCCTGGATGACAAGCCACGTTGGAACAATGCCCCCACTGAATAACGTCAGACCGTAATCCCTCCGGTACAAATAAACGGTTCGGTGGACAATCGGGCGGAGGCGTTACCCCTTCTAAGGCCTTCTTGACCTTCGATTCGACCTCCCATACGAGTGTGGAGATGAATAGAGTCTCCGGTAAAATGCACTCGGGAGTGGACGGGCGTTCGGAACGATCAAAAATGCGCGATAAAGAATCGGGTTTGATGTTTTTAGAACCCGGGCGGTACGAGAGAGTAAAATCAAAACGTCCGAAAAAAAGTGCCCACCGAGCCTGCCTGGAGTTCAATCTTTTGGCAGTCTTAATGTATTCCAGATTCTTATGGTCGGTCCAGACGATAAAAGGCACCCCCGACCCTTCTAACCAGTGACGCCATTCTTCCAACGCTAACTTGACTGCCAACAACTCTCTGTTACCAATGTCATAATTTCGTTCGGCAGAGCGTTGGGAAATCACTGCACCTACCCCCACCTCTGACGCGTCGACCTCCACCACAAACTGACGTGCTGGATCAGGGGCAATGAGGATGGGGGCTGAAACAAAGCGGCCCTTCAGTTTGGCAAACGCAGCCTCAGCTGCGTCTGACCACCTGAACGTAGTTCTGGGGGAGGTCAAGGCAGTCAGAGGTGAGGCTAGTTGGCTGAAATTGCGAATAAACCGCCGGTAGAAATTAGCGAACCCCAGAAACCTCTGTAGGGCCTTACGGGAATCTGGACTTGGCCAATCCACCACAGCCTTAACCTTGTCAGGATCCATACGTATTCCCTCAGACGACACAATGTACCCTAGGAAAGGAACAGACTGTGCATGAAAAACGCATTTCTCCGCCTTGACAAAAAGCCCATTCTCTAGCAACCTCTGAAGCACTCGTCGAACGTGCTGCACATGTTCCTGGAGAGAAGAGGAAACTATCAATATGTCATCCAGGTAGACATATATGAACTGATCGACCATATCTCGCAGCACGTCATTGACGAGTGCCTGGAAGACTGCTGGGGAGTTGGACAACCCAAAAGGCATGACCAAGTATTCAAAGTGCCCCCTGGGGGTGTTAAAAGCAGTCTTCCACTCATCCCCCTTCCTGATGCGGACCAAATGATAAGCATTACGTAAGTCCAATTTAGTGAAGATGGATGCTCCCTGTAACCTCTCGAAAGCTGAAGACATCAACGGCAAAGGATAAGTATTCTTTACCGTGATGCTGTTCAGCCCCCGGTAATCAATACAAGGTCGCAGAGATCCGTCCTTCTTCCCCACAAAAAAGAACCCCGCCCCCGCTGGAGAAGAGGAAGGGCGGATGAACCCCGTTGCTAGAGAATCAGAAATATATTTCTCCATAGCCTCCCTTTCTGGGACAGAAAGCGAATATAACTTGCCTTTAGGCGGAGACTTACCTGGCAATAACTCTATGGCACAGTCATAGGGACGATGCGGAGGAAGAGAAGCAGCACGAGACTTACTGAACACCTCCTTCAGGTCTTGGTACTCCGCGGGCACGTTAGACAAATCCACTGCCACCTCCTGAAACACAGAAACAGAAACAGACGAACAGGCAGACACAAGACAGGACTCATGACATTTACTGCTCCATTCCAATACTGAATTCTTCTGCCAGTCTATTTTGGGGTTGTGATTGATGAGCCAAGGATGTCCGAGAACAACAGGTGCGAGAGGTGAGTCCAGTATGTAAAATGAAAGGGTCTCAGTGTGATTGCCAGATGTGATGAGTGTGATGGGTCCGGTGATGAGTGCAATGGTGGGTAAATCCTGGCCGTTGAGTGCATGAACAGCGATCTTGTGAGTGAGTGGTTGGATGGGAACTTGGAACTTGAGTGCAAATGAATGGTCCATGAAATTACCTTCGGCCCCTGAATCCACCAGTGCGTGACAGTCGTGATTGTGGGCTGACCATCTTAGTCTTACCGGGAGGAGCGTAGATGTTGATGAGGTCTTCTCAGCGGAGATCCCACCCGACAGTAGCCTCATACTTACTGCCGGGCTTGGCCTTTTACCGGGCAGTTGTAAGCATAATGTCCTGCGGCGCCACAGTACAGGCAAAGGCCTTGGGATCTCCGCCTTTCCTTCTCCTCCCGGGAAAGCCGAGCTCGACCGACCTGCATGGGCTCGTGATCGTCGACGAGGCTGACCGCGTCCCTGCCGCTGGACCGCTGATTCTCAGTTCCTCTTAATCCTCGGCTGGGTAGCATCCGTCGCTCGACCCTAGTCAGTCGTGCATCCACTCGAAGTGCCAATTCCACCAGTCCATCAAGGGAAGTAGGAAGGTCCAGGGCGTAGATCTCTCCTTGGACGCGGTCAGCCAGCCCATGCAGGAACATGTCCCACTGCGCCTCCTCGTTCCACTGACACTCAGCCGCCAAGGTCTTGAATTCAATCGAGTAATCTGAAACTGACCTCTCTCCTTGTTTGAGTTCCGCGAGCATCCGAGCCGCCTCTCTCCCGGCAACCGCTCTGTCGAAAACTCGTTTCATTTCGGCGGCGAGTGTCTGGAACGAGGCGCAGCAAGGGTCTTGATTCTCCCACACCGCCGTCCCCCATAGAGCTGCCCTCCCAGTCAACAAGGTCAGCACAAATGCCACTTTGGCACTCTCGTTGCAGAAAGTTCTGGGCTGGAGGGCAAAATGCATCGAGCAACGTGTCAGAAAGGCTCTACAAAAGTTGGGCTCACCCGCGTATGATTCCGGAACAGGTAGGCGGGGCTCCGACTGGGAGGCGCTCGCTGATGGTGTGGGGGGAACGGCCGGTGTGGGTGGCGCAGTGGGAGCTCGCAGATGTTGAATTTGCTGGGTGAGCTCGGACACCTGCGTCACCAAAGCTTGAACAGCCCGGGCCGTATCATTCAGATTCTTCTCCTGACTGTCCATCCGCTGAATGCTGGAGTTTACAAACTCATCCAAAGTTGAGGGATTACTCGCTGCTTCCATTGACATGGTCAGATCGTTATGTCACGCTCAATGAGACGGAAGCAATAATGCAAGTAAAACTCTTTATTGAGGAAAATAGATGAACAAGTCTCTCTCAGGCTGGAATAGATGAACAAGTCTCTCTCAGGTTGGAATAGATGAACAAGTCTCTCTCAGGTTGGGTGACGCAGGGACAAGATGGTCAGCAATCCGGTGGTGTAGTGATGTGATGACGAATCGTGAAGAAATCCAGATGACGAACGAAAACCAGATGAACACCAAACAGGAAATCAAGACAGGAACTGAAACTCCGACGGGGACTGGATACACACACACGGAAGACACCAAAACAACGATCTGACAAAGAGAGACAAGTGCGGTGAGACTTTATAGGTGAATGGATTGACTGCAGCTGTGATGAGAGTGAGATCAGCTGGATCGCTGATGCGCTGATCAGAGCGGTAACGCCCACTCGCACACACCCACACACACACATAACAACAAGTACACGAGACAAGAAGGAAACAGTGAATTCATGAACCGTGACATTATCATCCTGTGTATTACTATTATGTAAATTTTGCGTGGTTCATTATATTTTCTATTAAATGTAAAAGGGGTTCTGGCAGCATGAATGGATTTTTATTTATTTATTTAGATATGTTATGTTCAGATAGTCACTGCTGGGTTTAATAATTTGCTGGTTTAATTCTGACAAATTCTGAAAAGGCATTTGTAAGCTATAAGTAATGCTGTGTACTGAGAAGCCAGAACCCCTATTACATTTAATAGAAAATATAATGAACCATTTATATTTTACGTAAAAATGTATACGAATTTTGGTATGCTAATAATGCTATAGGGGAGCGCGAGGCACAACCTAACGCGGGGCTAGTTGTAACACACTTGTTTTAAATACTTCCACACATGCTAGCATGACGAAACTTTGTGTATTTACTAGTTGCCATATCAACACTATATAGAGAAAAAATTGCGCCAAAATTTATTTTTTTTGGAAGATATCCATAGACATTTATTAAACCATAGCAAAAGTAAATTTCTTGCTTAAAGGAGAAGTTCACTTTTAAAATGAAAATTCTGTCATCATTTAGTCACCCTCATGTTGTTTCAAAGCTGTAAGAATTTCTTTCTTCTGCTGAACAGAAAGGAAGATATTTAGAAGAATGTCAGTAACCAGACAGTTTTTGGGTCCCATTGACTTCCATAGTAGGAAAAAAATATACTATGGAAGTCATTGGGACCCAAAAACTGTCCGGTTACTGATATTCTTCTAAATATCTTCCTTTCTGTTCAGCAGAAGAAAGAAATTCTTACAGCTTTGAAACAACATGAGGGTGACTAAATGATGACAGAATTTTCATTTTAAAAGTGAACTTCTCCTTTAAGTTAATTTTTCATCTCTTTTTTTGTGTTTATTTAAAATGAGAGACAAATCTGATATTATTTTAATCTCCAAGATGTTATTTAACAGTTGAGATAGTTATTTAATGCTTCACTAACTAGCAGAAGACACTAGCCGGGTGTAAATCCCAGTTGTGCAGGCGGGGCATGTTGTCACACTGCGTTACAATGAGCCCCTATTAGAAATATGCAATTATATTCTATACTTTTATTAATTTTATTTGGAAAACGTGCGAAAAAGGTGAATAAAGACTGAGAGTCAATGTTCAGAAATGACTAATTATTTATTTGTTTTGAACTATGTTGTATAGCTGTGTTTTCCTGTGTTCGTAGTCAAAACTCAAAAATGATTATTATAATAATAATTTTATTATAATATTATATTATAATAATTATTTTATTTTATTTAGAAAATATTTTAGTTTGTCTTGTATATATTTTTTTAATAGATCACATAGCATTTTAAGCTGTCATATGGTCATGTTACAATGTACCCCACCTATGGGGCATGTTGTCACATTTCACTTCCATTCTTTCGGGGTATATCAAGAAAAAAAGTATATACTGTATTAATAAAACAAAACCACATAATTGTACTAGACATGTGGGAAATTAATGTGGGAAAAAATAAATACTCTGAACCATAAGTAGATTTACACAAACTGAGAAAGTCAAAAAGCTTTACTTTGTGCCCCGCTCTCCGCTATTAAAGCTCCAATATGTAACAATTTTGTAATAAAATTTCCGAAAATAACTTGCACAGTGTGATATATTTCCTCCAGTTGTGTACTTACAATATCTCAAAAGTCTCCAAAGATTTTTTATTTTAGAGAAATTCCGATTTTAAATAACTATCCGTCCCGGAAAAGAAATGTCGCCTCTTAGTGACGCAATGTCCGCTCTATCCTTTTTTTCCGGTGTGGACCCAGGGGGGAAGGAATGGGGTCGCTGTTTCCATTTCTTTTACTGTCTATGTGTGGACCATGTGATATTCCACCACACCGGAACATCACATGGTCAAATGCGGAAGTGGTGGTTATAGCGTTATAGCCATAGACTGTATGGTTATAGCTGTTATGGACCACGATTACTCTTTGGCGAGTATTGAAGTGCCAACAAAACGAAAGCGTCCATTTTCGGATACACGCAGACTGTGTGACAAACGGTAAATATCGGCCAGGCGTTTTCGAGATGGAGAAAGCTGCGCGACAATCTTGGACTTGACAGAGACTCTGCTCTCGCGAGTGTATTGATAGACAGGTAGGCTAAGCAAATCAAAAAAAAATATATATTGTACAAGTAATGTAATAGTTATTATGGCAGTACAATTAAATACAATCGGATATGTGTTGTTAAAAAAATATATTTAGTCATTACTTGCAAATGTTCGTTCAAATTTACTTTTAGAACGATTGGTTTGAACACGTTAAACAACACGGCATTAACCCAACAAATCGTTTGACAAATAGCTGTAAGTTGTAACGGGATAATATAGCATAACATTTCACGTTCCTTGCAGTTCATTAATTATGATGACATAAAATAATACGATCAGACATAGCCTACAGGTAATACAAAAACGAATAAATTACCTCATCCGTGATCATGATTCATTAATTCCATTTAAATACATCGCTAGATGGTGAAAACGCATTAAAAACGACATCTCTCATCGTCACCTCCTTCATAGCGTCATCAAGCTTCGCCTTTGTTATTGTTGGAAACTGCGCCCTCTTGTGGTGAAAAAATATTACATATTGGAGCTTTAAGTGATGTCTCATGCAGGGGGGGCAGGGTTTTCTATTATTTTGAAGGTACCCCCGGGCGCCGCCATTGGCTATCAGACCATCACCTGCTGTTAGCATCCCATTGACTCCCATTCATTTTGGCGTCACTTTGACAGCGAATAACTTTACATCTGAGGCGTTTAAAGACTCCATTTGTCCATTATTTATTTCTAAAGAAACACGAAAATGTATAAAAGGCTCCATTACCTTGTAGCTTACGTTATGGCCCCGTAGAATTTTTTTTTGTAAAATTAGGCTAATGATTGCGTCATAACCACGCGACTCTCTGTCGCACAGTAGAGAGATTACCGTATGGACAGGAGGAGAACCTCGCGGGCAATCGGGGGGACGTGGAGGCAAAATGACAAAATAATTAATCAGAATACTTAGCAAAAGTTTCTCCTGCTCCAAGATCATGGACACCTCCTACTCACGCTCTCCGTCTCTGCGAGTTTCGGAAGGGAATGATTCAGATTGATCTTGGCACAGCTACTAGAAGACAGACGGTTTGCTCACGTCACATCTACGTCGTCGAGCTCAGTTTGAGTCTGCGCAGTACGCTCGACCCCCAGGAAGTAAGAGCTTCTATTTGGCTTCACTTGTCTTCGTTGAATCCAATGGGGTCGCTGCAGGGACGGAGCTAGACTCTCAGTACAGTGGGGGCGGAGCTTCATCATGGGGCCCTCTGCTACCAAGGCTGGGTTTCCAGAAACCTGCTTAACACTACGTCATTCTTAAGTTACACCTTATAATGTACCTGTCCCGAAACGTTCTTAGTTAAGTATACTTTCTGTAAGTCATACGTTCGGAAGGCTGGTCTGGACCACTCTTAAGCCCAATTTATACTTCTGCGTCGAACTTACGCCGTAGCTACGTCATAGTTTTTGCTCATTTATTTAAAGTATTTATAATATATCTAGCACACCTTAAAAAATTATCTGGCTCCGCCCCTGGTTATAACAGCCCACGTATTAAACATGGTTGGGTCTAAATCGGACTCGGGCTCATAATTACAGTTAATGTGTCGGCAATATGTTACTTTGCCAGGGCAATGTGTCACGCGAGGGCCCCGTTCCTGTCCAGTGACGCAAGATTGGCGGCGTTTGAGGGGCCCCTAATTGGCACGGGGCCCTGGGGCGGCCGCACCCATGCATCCACGCTATCTCCGCTACAGGGTCACTGTGTCCAGTTTATATACTGTCTATGGTCTCATGTCTGATGTCAAGGACAGGCGTCCAATCACAACTGACATCCGGAAAAGGAGAAGTAACCAATGACATTTGAGGTTATTAAAACAGTAAGTCCCGCCCCTCGACTGCCAAAAATAAAGGTGTTCGTCTGTTCGAGCCCAGGGGGGCAGCGTTTCATATTATTTTGAAGGTACCCCCGGGAGCCGCCATTGGCTATCAGACCATCACCTGCTGTTAGCATCCCATTGACTCCCATTCATTTTGGCGTCACTTTGACAGCGAATAACTTTACATCTGAGGCGTTTAAAGACTCCATTTGTCCATGGTTTATTTCTAAAGAAACACGACAATGTATAAAGGCTCCATTACCTTGTGTAACCCTTTCGAATTTAATATCTATAGTTTTCCTTTATTCGTAGTCCTAAAGTATGTTTATTTGTAAGTACGGTTGATTATATATCATAAAAGGAAGTTTCTGTATTTTAGGTGTGGTACTATCATTAACCTCTAGAGGGCGGTTAACGCTGTGGTATGTTGAGAGTCAACGTATGTTAAAAATCAGATGAAGAAACCTGCTGAATATGCACGCACGAGGTCAGCGTGTAGCTGCAAAGACGATTTAATTTTCATTTGTTTTTTCGGTTCAATGTGCATATTCTTTTATAAAGGATAATATTAATCGTCGAGGTCGTTTATTTATCCTATTGCTGAGGAAAACAACCGGTCAATGCTTTTGGTTGCTGGTTTTTCTTTTACAAGAACTCTGGTGAGTTTTGCTTATGCATTACTTTAACTTTGTGATATTCCTTTTTCTTTATATATATATCTTAAAGCCAATCAGAGTTATATTTTATGTTTAAGAATGTATTTTTTTGTATGTTTATAAGGTAAAATTGATACGGAGTCAAATTTATCCATGTATAACGCTAGTTTAACTGTTTAGTTAAATTATTTTATTTTCTACAAGTGTAATAAATGCAGCAAATGGTAAAAGAAATGTTGTACAGCTAACGAAATATTCTAACGAGAGATATATATTGCATATTTAAATACTTTTATGCGTTTAAGCTGTTTATTTGCACTTATATTGTCACGTGTTGAATTAACACTGGTAATGACGGACATTTTGTGCAGCTAATAGAAAATGTCGGTGTAGAAATTGTTTATATTGAAAAATGTTTAATGTGACTGCATTGTTTTATGCAGATTGTTTTTTTTTTAATGCTGATTCTGTCAAGTGATCTACCATTTGAACGGCGAGCCAGACCCTGATCTGCCACTCAAAGAATCATCGTGGTCCATCACGGATGTACACAAGAGAGCTAAGCACATACACACTACCCGGGTAGCAACACAGAAGGCCTTTACACACAAAGACATTGAAGCTCTTTTCACACGCATGACCATTGGAGCTTTACACATGGACATTTGAGTTTTATACATATGGACATTTGAGCACTTTACACACAAAGGATCCAGAACCAATTATTGAGACTGTTTTATTTTGTTTCATTTTATTTATTTTTTTCATTTTTGGTATTCACATTCAACTTGGGTTTAATATGAACCATGTTTGTTGTTGGTTCATAGTGTTGAGTGGAAACCAGACAAAGACTCAGCTGTGACAATATTGTTTATATTGAATGTGAATCATTGTAAATAAAATTGCCGGCTGTTAATTACTTGAAATTGATTTGGTCCACCCTTTTACTTTTAAATCCTCCCAGAGCCGAACCTAGGCCAAATTTAACCTCTGTAGAGTAACATATACATAGAATACTACATTCGTCGTCCCTGTTACACTTGTATCTTACGTTATGGCCCCGTAGAAGCAGTTTTTGTAAAAGTAGGCTAACGATTGCGTCATAACCACGCGACTCTCTGGAAATTACCGTAGAGACAGGAGGAGAAGCTCGCAGTCAATCGGGGGGACGTGGAGGCATAAAGTCCGATAAAGTCAAGGGAGAAGCCCATAGAGAGTCATGACGTTGCTCCTGCTGCTAGCTCATGGACAGATCCTATTCACGCTTTCCGTCTCTGCAAGATTCGGAAGAGAATGGTTCAGATTTCGTTAGAAAACTTACAACTGTCAGGCAGGCTGCTCACGTCACATCCATCCACGTCGTCAAGCTCAGTTTGAGTCTGCGCAGTACGCTCGGCAATCAGGAAATGAGGGCTTCTAATGCATAGATATCATATAAAGGCTAGATGTCTCGTCCGCGCTGCTGGCCAATGGAGCTCGACATCCGCACATGGCGGCCATCTTAAGACAGGGTGCTCGCTCACTCATAACATGGTGCATGTACTTTTAAATAACCATAACTTGCTCAATTTTCTACCGATTTTCAAACGGTTTGGTTTGTTATAAACGTCAGAGATGTAGCTATTATACTGCATACATATGAATAATTATGTTCAAAATGTTTAAGCATTCAGAATTATAGCCACGTTAATAACGTTTGTAAGAAACCAAACCGTTTGTAAATCCGTCCAGATTTCAGCGAGATAAGAGGATTTGTGTGCGTGCTGCTCACTCACCTTAATTCACAGAGCCCTGTCCTAAGATGGCCGCCGGTGATGCCGGAAGTGACTCCACCTTAAGACATCTAGCCTTTACTTGTAACTTGTCTCCGTTGAAACCTATGGGGTCGCTGTGTCCAGTTTATATACTGTCTATGGTTCGAGCGAGCAAAAGCAGCAGGCCAGAGGAGATTAAGCGCGAGAGCGTGCGGAATGATCATGCGCGCGCGCAGGGTTTGAATGAGCTCTCGAGTTCCCGTTTCCTCGCGTGTAGATCTGTCCTCTCGCGAAAGTCGAGTTGTGCGCTCCGTTAATTTTGTCATTGATTTTCCCGCCATAGTAATCAGAGACTGGTTTCAAACGCGTAAAATGCATTAAAGGTCAAGTTGTGCTGCACAAATCTTCTGTGATCACTGTTTGGAAACATGACACACATGTCAGTAACTTAAGATATTTCCTTACTTACCTTGAATGAAAACATTTGCAGATGTCTTTGTCCTCCTCTGAAATGGCACCTCGATCATCAAAAGCACTAAAAGCTCCCTTTCACTTCCGTGTTCTCATGAAGAACTTTCAAGTTTGTCTCATAGTTCATATGTTCTATAATCTCTAAGGTAAAAACTAGCTTTTTAATGTATAAAACTGACATTTATACCAGGTGAAGTGTTCAGATCCCTGTTTACACCTTTTATTTGTGTGTAATCTCATTTAGTTTCGGTTTAAAGCGGATGCTGTACGAAGGGGAAATGACAACAGATCAAGGAAGTTACTCAATCTCGCAAAACACAAGAAGAAAAGCCCTGAATGTGAGTGAACCCTTCAGGAGAGATTCTGCGCGTGTTTATGTAGAGTATTATTTTTATTTTATTTTATTTAATTTTTTAGTCACTTATTTGCTTTTTTTCTTTTTTATTTGTATTGCAGAACAACATACATATACAGAGGAAACCAGTGTATTATTATCTATTATTATCTATTACATTCATAATAGCATCAAAGAAACAATAAAAAAAAAAAAAAAAAAAATACACAGGGGAAAAATGACAAAAAATTACAAAGAAAAGGATTCAAAAATTTATTTCTTGCATCTTTTAGGGCTTCAATATAATGTTTAAGCTCAAATTTAAATAATATAATGTTAGGTTTATTATTTGTCCATTTCTGCTTATGTATATGGTATTTTGTATACATAATTATTAAGTTAACAACCAAATTTTGCTCCACACTCTTATTTTTGTATAACAAAAAAATATCTTTACCAGATAGTTGAATCTTTAATTTTGTGAATTTAAATATCAGATATTCAACATAAATCCAAAACAATTGGGTAAATACACATTTAAAAGAATAAATGTTTTATTGATTCTTCTTCTGTATTACAAAACTTGCATGTAGTTTCCATATCTCTAAAAGAATCCTGAGACTACTTGTCTCAGTGGATAAATTAAGTGAATAATCTTATATGTAATTTCTTTAACTTTATTGGTCAGACAGTATTTACTGGGTAAACTCCAGACCTCTTTCCAATCAATCTGATTATACATTGAGTTCCAAAAAGGTTTGCATTTAGGCAATAAAGTAATCCTACATAATTCTCTAATATAAAAGTTATTAAACTTTTTATCTATAATTTTCACGTCATCAATACTTAACTGATTAGTGGTATATATAGGGATAGCTTCAGAAGGTACATTGCCTGCTAAAAGTTGAATAAGGCCACTATGGCATCAAATACTACTGCAAACTCTTTAGCAGTTACAGGGATCTTATAATAGTTAAGGAATTCGCAGTAATTAAAAAGATGTCCATTATTCTTAAATAACTGTCTGACCAAAATTATACCATTATTGTACCCGTTTCTGTAAAATAAAGATTTATTTTTAAATGTAATATATTTGTTGTTCCAAATCACAGATTTGTGTGGAGAAAAATGATGCTTAAAAATGAGCATCCATAATAGAAAAACCTGTTTATGAAAAGAAGAAAGCTTTATCGGAATCTTATTTACATCAAAATTACACCTAAAAAAAAATCTAAGCCCCCCAGTTTATCAAAAATGAACTCAGGGATGATATTCCAAATTTTGCCTTTAGAGTTCAAGTAGTTCTTTATCCACTTGTTCTTCAATACACAATTAGCAGTATTAAAGTCAAGTACATTTAGACCACCATCCTCAACTGGATTGCATAAAACAGTTTTTTTTTTTTAAATAATGAGGTCTGTTCTTCCAAATGAAATTGAACAAAATAGTATCCACCTCTTTTATAATTGATTGTGGATAGGGATGCAACGATACCATTTTTTCAGAATCGATCCGATCCGATACCAAAAATTCGGAATATCGACGATACCGATATCGGCACTTTTTTTTTTTTAAATAGAATTTCTATAACACAATCTAAATTATACAGACAACTTCATTAAGAAAAAAAAAAAAAAAAATATATGATCATAATCTGACATAAATGCTATTATAAACTAGATTAGTGGATAATTCAGCAGTAAAATTTAGTCTAGAAAAATCACGAGTGCATAATAATTGTATAAAATCTGAACGTTTTGTGAAAAAAAAAAAAACGTTTAGTGGGGAACAAATTAGAGACAATAAGTGTAACACTAAATCTGGTAAAACTTTACACATTGCTCTTTGTATTGTTGTAAAATACATTCATGAAAAATAAGATAACAAAAATATCAATTATTTTATAACCTACTATAAAATTGAGAGATTTTTTAAATGTATAGCACAGCTGTTTAATGCGGTAGCAACATATGATCGATAGGACAGAACAAGAACGGCTATTAATAATCTTTCATTGCGTCACTGTTAGACTTGTAGTTAAGACCGCCTAAACCGAGACCAAGACACTATCAAGACCAAGTCAAGACCAAGACCAAGTCAAGACCAAGACCAAGTCGAGACCAAGACCGAGACCAAGTCGAGACCGGAGGGATAAAAATAGACTAGTTTTGAAGCTAAGCAATATGAATTCAAGAACAGCAGCATACTAGGGTTCAGCCGCAGTTTCAATACATATTAGATGGTATTACTTCAACTACACAGGCAGAACAATACAGAGACAGATCATGTCATGTGTGTGACTGTGAGCTCACTGTAAGTGTTTTTGCAGACTGGGTGAGATCAACTATGTGTAGCAATTGCATGACGGCTGTTACTCACTATTAGAGGATTGAGACTCCCTTAACTTCTGTACTGTTGAGGACTGACATGACTGGTACTGACTGGTTCATCTGACAAAACATCAAACACCTCCAACACCATCTTGCTCCTCCAACAACTGTCTAAAGAATGAGAAATATGTAACCAATTGAAATTATAATTAATGTGTAGATGAAAACGTATAACATCAAATTAAAGTAACACAGTCTCACCCCCAAACGTCACATACTGACGCGTCTTGACCAAACGGCAATATACGACGAAAAGGGTACCCCTAAAACGTCCGTATGTGACTATTCGGGTTATGGGTAGGTTTAGGTATGCGTTAGGGTACCGCTAAGAGGCGCTGCTGGTGCGCTTATGTCTTCGTTTCATATGGACGTTTTAGGGGTACCCTTTTCGTCGTATATTGCCGTTTGGTCAAGACGCGTCAGTATGTGACGTTTTGGGGTGAGACCGGGCTGATTAAAGATACACAATTATAAACTTGGATTAGGCCTAATGTTTAGTCAACACAACGGAGATATGCAGATGATATTTAAAAGACCATTTATTTAGTCTAACACCATCTTAAATACAATACTGTAATCAAACAACACACACACACACATGCACACACACACACACACACACACACACACACACACACACAGAGAGAGAGAGAGATCAAAGACACAAATTAATCTAAGCAAATGCCTGCCTATCTCTGCCGATTTCGGAGTCTCCAAATTAATCCATTCTGAAACTTTTAAATACAAAATAAAATGTTTAAAAACGAAATTATAGGCTTAAGTGCAGGATCCGAAAGTTGGTCGTTTTGTCGCTATGGTTACACACATACACCGTTCAAGGAAAGTAATTTGCAAATGTGTTTGATGCAGCTCGGTATACGCAACAACTGAGGATATTACCCTTACGAAAATTAACCATGGTTTTACTATAGTAAAACTGTAGTTAACTAGACAGTCAAGACAGAACCAAAGTTCACTGTACAGAACATAGACTTCACTGTATAAATTATACATTTATACTTATTAAACCTACTATTAAAAGTTATCAGTCAAGAGCAGTGAGTGATTTTCTCTTTGCATTTTGTTGTTTTATTAGTTTGCGTTCACTTTATGTCACGGTTCATGAATTCACTGCTTTCTTCAGGTCTCGTGTATTTGTTGTTTTGTGTGTGTGGGTGTGTGTGAGTGGGCGTGGCTGCTCATTTCTGCTGATCAGCGCGCCAGCTGATCTTATTCCCCTCACCAGCTGCTGCCAATTCATTTGCCTATATAGACTCATCGCACTCTCCTTTCCTTTGTCAGATCGTTGTTTTGGTGTGTTCAGTGTGTCGTCGTGTACCATTCCAGTCCTGTCCTGATCCTGTTCCTGATCCTGTTCCTGTTCGGTGTTTTCGTGGAGTTCGTCGTGTTGGATGTTCACTTCACTTCACTGGATTCACCGTCACCTGTCTTCACCTTCACGCTGACCATCTAGTCCCTGCGCCACCAGCCCACCCGTGAATTGTGCCTTGAGTCTTTTGTGACCCTCAATAAAAGAGTACTTGCATATTTGCTTCCGCTTCGTGAATTATGACAGAACGATCTGACCAAGCGATGGAAGCAGCAAGTGGATCCTCTTCTCCTCTGGATGATTTCATCAGATCCACCGTTGCTCGGATAGAGGCTCAGAAGAGGAGTTCTAGTGAGTCGGGTCGGGCTATTCAAGCACTCGTGGCGCAGGTGTCCGAGCTCACCCAGCAGTTACAACATCTACGAGCTCCCACTGCGCCACCCACACCGGCCGCTCCCCCAGTACCATCACAGAGCGTCTCCCAGTCAGAACCCCGTTTACCGGTTCCTGAACCATATAATGGTGAGCCTAATTTCTGCAGAGCATTTCTTACACGCTGTTCAATGCATTTTTCTCTGCAGCCCAGAACATTTGCCACCGAAGGAAGCAAAGTGGCGTTCGTACTCACCCTACTGACTGGGAGGGCAGCTCTATGGGGGACGGCGGTGTGGGAGAACCAAGATCCATGCTGTGCCTCGTTCCAGACACTCGCCGCCGAAATGAAGATGGTGTTCGACCGCGCGGTCGCGGGAAGAGAAGCTGCACGAACCCTAGCGGACCTGAAGCAGGGTGGTAAATCTGTATCTGATTATGCCATTGAATTTCGGACTTTGGCGGCTGAGTGTCAGTGGAACGAGGCGGCGCAGTGGGACATGTTCCTGCATGGGCTGGCTGACCGCGTCCTGAAGGAAATCTACGCCTTGGATTTACCCACTACACTCAATGGACTTATTGATCTGGCGCTTCGCGTAGATTCTCGGCTTTCCCGGGGGGAGAAGGAAAGGCGGAGATCCCAGGGCCTTTGCCTTTACTGTGGAACTGCTGGACATTTCGCTTACAACTGCCCGGTAAAAGGGCCAGCCCGGCAGTAAATCTGAGGCTACTGTCGGGTGGGATCTCCGCTGAGAAGACCTCATCAACATCTACGCTCCTCCCGGTAAGACTTAGATGGTCAGCCAACACTCACGACTGTCAAGCACTTTTGGACTCCGGGGCAGAAGGTAACTTTATGGACTACACATTCGCTCACAAGATTCAGATTCCCCTGTTACCCCTCACCCGCACCATTGCAGTCCACGCTCTCAACGGTCAAGCTCTTCCTACCATTTCTTTCACCACTGGACCCATTACACTTACAGTTTCCGGAAACCACACAGAGACTACTTCATTTTACATTCTGGACTCCCCCCTTGCACCTGTTGTTCTCGGTCACCCCTGGCTCATCAAACATAACCCTAAGATTGACTGGCAGCAGAGATCAGTGTTGGAGTGGAGCAGTTTATGTCATGAGTCCTGTCTTGTGTCTGCTTGTTCGTCTGTTGTTGTTTCTGCGTTGCAGGAGGAGGCAGTGGATTTGTCAAACGTGCCCACGGAGTATCAGGACCTGAAGGAAGTGTTCAGTAAGTCTCGGGCTGCTTCTCTCCCTCCGCATCGTCCCTATGACTGTGCTATAGATCTACTGCCAGGTACGTCTCCGCCTAAGGGCAAGCTTTACTCTCTGTCTGTTCCCGAGAGGGAGGCCATGGAGAAATATATTTCTGATTCTCTGGCATCCAAATTCATCCGACCTTCCTCTTCTCCAGCGGGGGCGGGGTTCTTTTTCGTGGGGAAGAAGGACGGTTCTCTGCGACCTTGCATTGACTACCGAGGGTTGAATAACATCACGGTAAAGAATACTTATCCTTTACCGTTGATGTCTTCAGCCTTCGAGAGGTTGCAGGGAGCGTCGATCTTCACAAAACTGGACTTACGTAATGCTTATCATTTGGTCCGCATCAGGAAGGGGGATGAATGGAAGACCGCTTTTAACACCCCCAGGGGGCACTTTGAATATTTGGTTATGCCTTTTGGGCTCTCCAATAGCCCAGCGGTCTTCCAGGCACTCGTCAATGATGTGCTGAGAGACATGGTCGATCAGTTCATTTATGTCTACCTGGATGACATATTGATTTTTTCTTCGTCTCTCCAGGAACACGTTCAGCACGTCAGACGAGTGCTTCAGAGGTTGCTAGAGAATGGGCTTTTTGTCAAGGCGGAGAAATGCGCTTTTCATGCACAGTCTGTTCCTTTCTTAGGGTACATTGTGTCGTCTGAGGGTATGCGTATGGATCCTGAGAAGGTTAAGGCTGTGGTGGATTGGCCAAGTCCAGATTCCCGTAAGGCCCTACAGAGGTTTCTGGGGTTCGCCAATTTCTACCGGCGGTTCATTCGCAACTTCAGCCAACTAGCCTCACCTCTGACCGCCTTGACCTCCCCCAGAACTACGTTCAGGTGGTCAGACGCAGCTGAGGCTGCGTTTGCCAAACTGAAAGGCCGCTTCGTTTCAGCCCCCATCTTAGTTACCCCTGATCCATCACGTCAGTTCGTGGTGGAGGTCGATGCGTCAGAGGTGGGGGTAGGTGCAGTGTTATCCCAACGTTCTTCTTCAGACGACAGAATGCATCCTTGCGCGTTTTTGTCTCATCGTTTGTCCCCTGCCGAACGTAATTATGATATTGGTAACAGAGAGTTGTTGGCAGTCAAGTTAGCATTGGAAGAGTGGCGTCACTGGTTAGAAGGGTCGGGGGTACCTTTTATTGTTTGGACCGATCATAAGAATCTGGAATACATTAGAACCGCTAAAAGATTGAACTCTAGGCAGGCTCGGTGGGCACTTTTTTTCGGACGTTTTGACTTTACTCTCTCGTACCGCCCGGGCTCCAAGAACATCAAGCCCGATTCTTTGTCACGTATTTTTGACCATTCCGATCGCCCGTCTACTCCCGAGTGCATTTTTCCGGAGACCCTAATTATCTCCACACTCTCATGGGAGGTCGAATCGAAGGTCAGGACGGCCTTACAAGGGGTAACGCCTCCGCCCGGTTGTCCACCGAACCGTTTATTTGTGCCAGAGGAATTACGGTCCAACGTTATTCAGTGGGGGCATTGTTCCAATGTGGCTTGTCATCCAGGAGTCAGTCGCACTACATCTTTAGTTAAGCAACGATTTTGGTGGCCACGTATGGCTCGTGACGTTCACAGTTTTGTTTTGGCTTGCTCAGTTTGCGCCACTGGTAAGACTTCCAATCGACCCCCAGATGGGCTCCTTCAACCGCTGCCGATCCCTTCGAGACCCTGGTCCCATATCGCACTAGATTTTGTCACCGCCCTCCCACCCTCTCAGGGTAACACGGTAGTTTTGACCGTGGTGGACCGGTTCTCGAAGGCGGTCCATTTCATTCCCTTGCCCAAATTACCCTCAGCCAAGGAGACAGCGTTGACAGTCGTTAACCACGTCTTTCGGTTACATGGCCTCCCGACGGACGTGGTTTCCGACAGAGGACCCCGATTTGTGTCCAAATTTTGGCAAGAGTTTTGTAGATTACTGGGTGCGACGGTTAGTCTGTCCTCAGGGTTTCATCCCCAGAGCAATGGCCAAACTGAGAGAGCCAACCAGGATTTGGAGAGAACGTTGCGATGTCTGGTCTCCAAGAATCCTTCCTCATGGAGCCAACAACTGTCAATGGTGGAGTACGCCCACAATTCGTTACCAGTATCATCTACGGGCCTATCTCCGTTTGAGTGTAGTCTAGGTTACCAGCCACCAATTTTTCCTAGTCTGGAATCTGAAGTCGCGGTTCCCTCCGCTCACGCCTTTGTCCAGAGGTGCCGTCGCACTTGGACTAGAGCCCGCGAGACTCTACTCCAAGCGGGAGCGCGCACCAAGGCTAAAGCCGATCGCCACCGGTCTAGGCCTCCCGTATACGTCGTTGGTCAAAAAGTGTGGCTTTCTACCAAGAACATTCCTCTCCGTTCCGTCTCTAATAAACTAGCTCCCAAATTTATTGGCCCGTTCACTGTCACCAAGATCATTAGCCCGGTGGCAGTCCGCCTCAAACTCCCTCCAGTGTACAGGAGGATTCATTCCGCCTTCCATGTTTCCAAAATAAAGCCCGTGTTTCGTTCTCATTTTAACCCGCCTGTCCCGGTTCCCCCCCCCGCCACGTCTCGTAGAAGGGGAACCCACGTATTCGGTTAATCGTATTCTGGACTCAAGGCGGAGGGGACGTGGATTCCAGTACTTGGTGGACTGGGAGGGTTACGGTCCAGAGGAGAGAAGTTGGGTTCCTGCTAGAGACATCCTGGATCACTCCCTTATCGATGATTACAATCGACAGGTAAGGGAGTCTGGGGACGCCAGGAGGCGTTCCTAGGAGAGGGGGTACTGTCACGGTTCATGAATTCACTGCTTTCTTCAGGTCTCGTGTATTTGTTGTTTTGTGTGTGTGGGTGTGTGTGAGTGGGCGTGGCTGCTCATTTCTGCTGATCAGCGCGCCAGCTGATCTTATTCCCCTCACCAGCTGCTGCCAATTCATTTTCCTATATAGACTCATCGCACTCTCCTTTCCTTTGTCAGATCGTTGTTTTGGTGTGTTCAGTGTGTCGTCGTGTACCATTCCAGTCCTGTCCTGATCCTGTTCCTGATCCTGTTCCTGTTCGGTGTTTTCGTGGAGTTCGTCGTGTTGGATGTTCACTTCACTTCACTGGATTCACCGTCACCTGTCTTCACCTTCACGCTGACCATCTAGTCCCTGCGCCACCAGCCCACCCGTGAATTGTGCCTTGAGTCTTTTGTGACCCTCAATAAAAGAGTACTTGCATATTTGCTTCCGCTTCGTGAATTATGACACTTTAGACATAACCGACTTTATGTAAACCTTGTGTGTATTTGACAGTATTAGCACAATAAGACTCGAAAGATAACTTAGTCCAGTATCCAGGCGCTGGTAGACAGGCTTTTAGTGCATGTGAGCTTCACGTGTAGGTGCTGAGAAACACACACGTTAGAACAGCGCATCAGCACGCGAATTAAATGTTTAACCGACAAGGCATTAAAGCACATGCAAAAAGTGAACTTTTGTGAACTGCAGTGTGCCGTTCCGCTGCGTTAACATTTTATGTGAATATACGTCGCGTTGTTCAGTATGTTGGGACAGAGGCGCCAGAACATCGTCATATCGCACACCCCTACTTCCAAAGTTCATGTTTTGTGTTCCACAGAGTCATAAAGGTCTGAAAAAACGTGAGAGTAGATGACGACAGATATAGAATATTTTTTGGTAAGTTACTTATCCCTTTAATGTTTATCATATTTTGTTATACTGACATTTGTTAGACAACAATTAATTGGTTTGTAAATGTACTTACCACTAATACACTTGAATTGCCAATAGAACTCGCTTTCTTCCAGTCCAAGAATTCTTTTCCTCATGTTGGTATAGATTGGACAGGTTTTTTTGGCAAACTGGGGACAAAAAAAAAAAAAAAAAAAAAAAAAAAAATTAAAAGACAAAAAATTGAGATATACAGTACATACCATATTATCATTATATGTTTATTAATGGTATTCACTATGACTTCACTATTTACCTGGCAAACAGCTGATGGTTTCACACTCTCTCGTCTGTATTAAAGATGATGATAAATAGAAATTACATTTTTGACAGTCACAAATTGTCCAATGTCATTAAATGTAACGCTTAAGACCTGTGCATGGATAGACAATTCTGTGTGGATGTCAAAATATATTAACAATACGGAACAAGATTTTATATTCAAATTCAATTTGAATTGGTTATAGATCTGCCAGGTTCTCACAGCAGCCAATCACAGCGCACTCCCTCTCCCACTTCGGTTCAGCTTCGTTCATCTTAGGAACACAAATGAAGATATTTTTAATGAAATTCTGAGGGCTTTCTGTCTCTCCATTGGGAGCAATGCAACTAACACATTCAAGGCCCAGACCGATAGGAAAGACATCATTGAAGTAATCCATGTGACTCCAGTGGTTTAACCGATTTTATGAAGCGATGCCGGTGCTTTGCTTGTTTTTGCAAAAAAAAAAAAATACTGACCTGCAATCCAGTAGGAGGAGCACTGCGACATATGCGAATTGTGTTGACTCAAGACCGGAAGTTGTTCCGTGAATGTGCTTTAGATAATATTATTTTGTAAATATAGAGGTAAATTATGCTGGGGGTTTTTTGCACAAAACAAAGCACTTGCATCGCTTCATTAAATTGAGGTTAAACCACTGGAGTCACATGGATTACCTCAATGGTGTCTTTACTACCTTTCTGGGGCTTGAATGTATTAGTTGCGTAGGCTACCAATGGAGGAACAGAAAGCTCTTGGAGTTCATTAAAAATATCTTAATTTGTGTTCCGAAGATAAACGAAGGTCTTACGGGTTTGGAACGACATGAGGGTGAGTAATTGATGACAGAATTTATTTTTTATTTTTTTAGCTGAACTATACCTTTAAGGAATCCTGGAAACACCTTAATTCAACCACAGCGTGCACTCGGCCCATTTTCTGGAATGACTGAAATGCAGATAAGAAAACAACAGTTTCACAAAAAAGCACAGCAGTTTTAAAAAGCTTCATATAAAGTACCCAGAAAAGTTAAATGTTAGCTGCAGCCCTATTTTACAGCGCAAATCTTCTCCATACTGTGCACTTTTATGATAGAAGCTTGTTCCCACATTTGAGAAACTGTTTACACAAAAATACTGCTTTAACTTTAATTTGTCATGCACTCTTGAATGTGCAAAGTAGAGCTAGGGCTACTGTATGATGAAAGGCAAGATGTTCACTAAAAATAAGATGAAGAAGTCACATGGACAATATTTTTGATACTTTCAGAATTTAAATTAAGTAAATAAAGTGATAGTTCACCTCCAAATGGAAATTCTGTCATTAATTACTCACCCTCATGTAGTTCCAAACCTTTAAGACTTTCGTTCATCTTAGGAACACAAATGAAGATCTTAATAATAAAATCTGAGAGCTTTCTGACCCCTCATAGACAGCTAAGCAACTACCTCTTTAACGCTTTAAAAAGTTAAAGTGATTGTAAAACTAATCCATATAAATTGAATGGTTTAGTCTAAATTTTGTGAAGACATGATCGCTTCCTTTATGATGAACAGGTTGACACTGTCACCATTCATGTTAAATACCCTTAAACGTTAAAAGGATGACAAGACAAATATTTCGCTTTCCTTGGACACGGCAACCTTTTCACGAATATATATATGACTTGACCTCAAAAACAGACGCAGGTCATCGCACGCACTCAGTCGATCACTCTCATTCACTGTCTGTTTAGGCTTAAGTGCAAATCAGCGAAGCCTCTATACAAACCACCATGATAAAAACAGTCTTGTTATCATTATTAACTTGTTTTACATTCAATACACATGCACGAAGGTCAAAACTAGAAGGGTATAGCCTTTTGAAAAAAGAAAACACGCGAATATCACGGTTGCTGCGGTTACTTACATTCCTCTGCGGTTGGCTTGTCAGTAGCGCGATATTGCGGTTATCGCCACAACAGATTTAATTTAGTCTTTTCTTCACACTTAAACAATGATTGGCGAACATAAACAGAAGCTCAACCGAACATGCTTGACACGTGAGAGCAAACCTCTCTCAAACGTGCTGCGCAACACACGAGAATGAACCTCGTTTGTTCTTGCATGTCAAGCAAACATGCTTGAGCTTCTGTTTACCGTAACTGATGTGTGAATTTATGAATGTTTATATGTGAATAAAAGCCTAAATTCAACCTGTTCATCATAAAGGAAGCGATCATGTCATCATATGGATTAGCATACAATCACTTTAACTTTTTAAAGCGTTAAAGTGGTAGTTGCTTAGCTGTCTATGGGGGTCAGAAAGCTCTCAGATTTCATTATTTAGATCTTCATTTGTGTTCCTAAGATGAACAAAAGTCTTACAAGTTTGGAACGACATGAGGGTGAATAATTAATGGCAGAATTTAAATTTTTGGGTGAATTAACCCTTTAACATGTTCAAGTTAAAATTGTAGCAAAATGATCATTTAAAATGCTATTTTTTCTTAATAGCATTTACACTCACAGTTAAGACACTTACGATTGCATTTTTATAAATACCCGCAATGAACGTAGCAAAATTCAATGTGGATTTAAAAAAAGGATTCCGAGCCAATCACATCCCCGCACTGCCCTGTCAATCACTGCATCAAGTGCCTTAACTTTGAGTGTAAATGCTAGGAAACATAACTTAAATGATCATTTTGTTACAATATTTACTTGAACATGTTAAACATCTAATTTCTGTAATAAATTATAATTGTAATTTTAAAAACATATAAACGTTCAAATGTATGCTCAAATTATATGTTAAAGCTAGTGTAGTAATCCCAGCAGGCACTTTATCAAGATTGACATCACTCTGTCATTATGGCAAACAAACTCTTAGGACTAAAAATTCAACCTCACCAGAAAAAAGAATATCATAAGATTAAAGGGATACTCCACTTTTTTTTGGAAATAGGCTAATTTTACAACTCCCCCAGAGTTACACAGTTGAGTTTTACAGTTTTCGAATCCATTCAGCCGATCTCCGGGTCTGGCAGTACCACTTTTAGCATAGCTTAGCATAGAACATTGAATCGGACAAGACCATTAGCATCTCTCTTAAAAAAATGAACAAATAATATTTGTAATATTTCCAAAAAAAGTGGAGTATCCCTTTAAGAAACTCAAATAACTCATTGTACTGATACTTGCCTCACAGCTGAGGATGCAGGAAGACTTCCAGATGTGTGATGATCAGTGAGACCAGCACTGGTAGTTTACCCCATCATCTTCATGATCTAAAAATCAAAAACACATTTGCTGAGTTTCAACAAAGTTCTCTGTTAAAATGAATGACCTGTATATGACTTAGGGCAGAATCAGGTAAGTTAATCGCAATCATTTAAACACAGAGAACGAGTGATCAACTATTTTATCTGTGCACTGTTAAGTGGTGTTCAGTCACGTTCAACTGCATACAGTATTGTGGACTAATGTGAAGTACACCAGCATGGAACCTCTGGTTAAGCATTCATTTACAATAATTACCTATTAAATGTGTACTCACGACACAGAAACTCAATTGCTTTAAAATATATTTGCAGACGGTTAATATCACCGACTCGATTTCGTACCTACACAATTTACACTCGTTATTGTCATGTTAAGTTGTAACACTTTATACATTTGTTATTTGGTTAAACATAAACATAAAACCCACCTTTGAATTTCCTCTTCTCTTCATCTTATAATTCGGGTCCGGCCTCTGTGAAGCGAGGGCGAAGCCATGGTTGTTGTGGTGCTCGTGCTCCGAAGTTCCCGCTCTCCATCTATTTGAAAATGCAGTAACGGCTGCAGCGACCTTGGGCAATCAGATTTATGTTGCCTAATAGCAAAGTTAACATTTAACAGTTATAGTGGATAATGGAGAACAAAAGCCATATTATGTGTACACGCAATGACTTAATACTAGTCAAAGATTAAAGAGTGTAACTTATAACTTAACTTACAAGTCAAACATGGCTAAAAAGCATTCGGTGCAAAGCTAGTTTAACTCGCTAAATTAACGTCAAGTGGCTATAACATTTATATTTTCGACTTGTGAACTACATATAAACGTAAATTATCAGAACTCACCTTTAAATTTCGTTTTCTTCAAGTTAAATATTTCAAATAAACCAACAAACTCGACTGTCGTGTAACGATAACCTGCTTCCAGCTGTCAGTTCGGAAAATTCCTTGGCTGAAGCGATTTTGACCAACCAGCGTCTTGTTGCTATGCCACTCAATGCATCAACCAATCATGAATGAAACAGTAATTTAACCTATCACTGCACCCTTGACGTGAGAACAATTAAAAAATTTTCCAATTGCTAACACACAATTTTGCAAACTATTTTTTTGCTGTTTTTATTAAAATACTTAACACAATTTACAAAACCACACATCCAAACTGCAAAATACCGAATATATCATGCAAAATGAAGCACTGCAACCAAAACTATATAGTAGTGGTTGCACACTTCATCACAAAATGACACACACACTGCATTCATTCATATCACCAGATTTTTGTCTAACCAACTACTGTTGGGCATAAAATCACTTTAGTACGCTTTGCCATAATACTAAAATAGTTCAAATTGTAGAAAATTCTTCAGATTGTTCACAAAAATATTTGCAGATACACATATGCTGTTGTTTGTTTTTTTTTTTTTTTTTTTTTTTACCAAACAAGTCAGTGCAACATATGCACAGCAGATATATTTACATTGGACTGAACAAAAACATGCTAAAAAAAAAAAAAAAAAACAGTACACTGGCAATGTTCACTACCATGGTTCATTTTGTAGTTACTATGGCTTTACTACAAAAACCATGGTTCATTTTGTGGTTACTATGGTTTTACTATAAAAACCATGGCTCATTTTATGGTTACTATGGTTTTACTACAAAAACCATGGTTAAACCAAGGTTATTGTAGTAAAACCATGGTTCATTTGTAGTTACTATGGTTTGACTGGAAAAACCATAGTTAACTATGGTTCATTTTGTAGTTACTATGGTTTTACTACAAAAACCATAGTTAAACCATGGTAACTATAAAAAAAACATGGTTAAACCACGGTAATTGTAGTAAAACCATGGTTAATTTGCAGTTACTATGGTTTTACTGCAAAAACCATAGTTAAACTATGGTTCATTTTGTAGTTACTATGGTTTTACTGCAAAAACCATAGTTAAACCATGGTAACTACAAAAAAACGTACTCGGTTACTAACGTAACCTCTGTTCTCTCTAGAGAGGGAACGAGTATTGCGTAAGCTAGCTTACGCTGCGGGAAAGTCTCCTTTCACGAGATACTGAAGCCAAAAATTATCCTAATTTTTTAAACTTTGTCAACGCAGTGCGGCAGCCTGCAGACCTAGGGCAAGCGAGTCGCGTGCCCATTGGCTGCTCTGCGGCAACTGCAGCAGCCTATGGCTGAGCCTTGCGCGTGACGTCACGTCCAATGAGCGCGCTTGGCGCGCTTAGTGCGTCACAGCCCGTCATTAGGGGTGTGGCTTAGAGTATATAAGCAAGGAACAGAGGCTGCTTCGCTGGTTTCTGTCGCATGAAGCGAAAATGAGCTCGTGGCGAGAGCACGGCGGGTTACGCAATACTCGTTCCCTCTCTAGAGAGAACAGAGGTTACGTTAGTAACCGAGTACGTTCTCTTACGAGAGGTTCTCTCGTATTGCGTAAGCTAGCTTACGCTGCGGGAACACCTTTGTCAACGCCGTGCGCGCGCCCAGCATCCTGAATGAATCCCGTGGGAAGCCCAGGGAACGCGAAACGGAGCTGGGCGGCCAGATACCACAGTACACAAGCACATAATATGGGGCAGGGAGCGGCACAGCCGGTCCAACTAACACTTCCATACAGTGTAGCTCAACCAGTAGAGCTAAATCAGCAGCGTAGCCCGCGCACAGACAGTGGGCTGGCTTACGCGAGACTTAGACTGATAGCACTTTGGCCTGCAAAGCGGGAACATCCAGGTTGTAAAACCTAACAAATGTGGAGGGGGAGGCCCAGCCCGCCGCTGCACAAATGTCATGAATGGGAATCCCACTGGACCACGCCCACGATGAGGCCATGCCTCTGGTGGAGTGTGCCCGAATGCCCAAGGGGCACTGCAGGTTTTTAGATGCGTAAGCAGCTGCGATAGCATCGACTATCCATCTGGACAGAGTGTGCTTCGAGGCGGCGAGACCCTTGGTGCGCCCACCAAACGAAACAAAAAGCTGCTCTGAACGCCTGAAGGCGGCGGAGCGCGAAATATAGCTTCTCAGCGCCCTAACTGGGCAGAGGAGGTGACTATCTGCCTCGCAGCCAGTAATCGGCAGGGCTGAAAGGGAAATGACCTGCGCTCTGAAGGGAGTGCCCAAAATTTTTGGGACGTACCCATGCCTCGGTCTGAGAATAACTTAGAGTCATTAGGTCCGAACTCGAGGCACGCAGCGTTAGTGGATAACGCGTGAAGGTCTCCCACACGTTTTACTGAAGACAGTGCTATCAGAAAAACGGTTTTGAGCGTGAGGTATTTCATATCCACAGTTTCTAAAGGTTCAAAGGGATGTGCTTTCAGTGCGTCTAAGACCAGTGAAAGATCCCACATAGGAACCGAAGGGGGTCGCGGGGGGTTCATCCTCCTCGCTCCTCTAAGGAAGCGGATGACCAACTCGTTCCTTCCTAATGCGCGGCCCGGCTCTGACACAGAGAGCGCTGAAATGGCCGCGACATAGACTTTGAGCGTGGAGGGGGACCTGCCCGCGTCCAGTAGCTCTTGAAGGAAACACAATACTTGTGAGACCCCACATGTCTGTGGATTGAGCCCTTTGGTAGTGCACCATTTGTTAAACACAGACCATTTAGACGTGTAGAGCCGCCTCGTGGAGGGGGCTCTAGATTGTATGATCGTGTTCATCACCCCTTCTGGTAGATCAGCATGTAGTTGTTGAGGCTCCACGCATGCAGAGACCAGTGCTCTGGGTGGGGATGCCAAATCGAGCCGCGGGCTTGAGAGAGAAGGTCTCTCCGCACCGGAATCGGCCAGGGGGCTGAGTCTGCCAATTGTATGAGTTCCGGGAACCAAGCTTGGTTCTCCCAGAACGGGGCTATGAGGAGCACTGTGTGGCGCGCTTTCCTGACTCTCTCGATGACCTGAGGCAGCAGAGAGACTGGCGGAAACGCATATAGCGGGCCGCTGGGCCAAGACTGGGCCAGCGCGTCCTCGCTCTTTGAAAAGAACGCTGGGCAGTGTGCGTTGTCTATTGACGCAAAGAGGTCGACTTTCGCTCTGCCAAAGCGGCGCCACAGCGACTGGACTGTTTGAGGGTGTAGAGACCACTCCCCAGGGGGAACGTTGTCCCTGGACAGTCTGTCGGGGCCCTCGTTCAGATGGCCAGGCACATGCGATGCTCTCAGAGAGCGCAGAGAGTGCTGAGCCCATACGAGGAGGCGTTCCGTCAGGGCGCAGAGTTGCTTTGATCTGACACCGCCCTGGCGGTTCACATAGGCCACTACTGAAGTGTTGTCCGTGCGGACTAGAACATGGTGACCACGGAGGAAAGGGAGGAAGTGCATGAGCGCTTTCTCGACCGCGAGCATCTCTAGACAGTTTATGTGTAGGAGATTCTCCTGGTCTGACCAGTGGCCAAAGACCGGTCTGCCTTCGAAGAGCGCTCCCCAACCTAGGTTGGACGCGTCTGTAGAGACAACTTTCCGGTGTGAGACCACTCCCATATTCACTCCCGTGTGATACCATTCGGCTGCTAGCCAGGGCTGCAGGGCTGAGACACAGACCTGAGTCACTCTGATTAGCGAGCCGCCGGTCGCCCAGGCTCGATGGGATACGCGCGTTCTCAGCCAGCGTTGAAGCGGGCGCATGCGCAGTAAACCCAACTGAAGCACTGCTGCAGCTGAGGCCATATGCCCCAGAATGCGCTGAAATGCCTTCAGGGGAACCCGGTTGCCTTCTTTGAAGGATGCAGCGAGGCGCTGGATGCGGCGCGCGCGCTGCTCCGTCAATCTGGCCGTCATCGCCACCGAGTCCAGTTCTATTCCGAGAAAGGAAATCGACTGCCGGGGCGAGAGCGAGCTCTTTGTCCAGTTGACCGCTAGACCCAAAACCTCCAGGTGGTCGAGTAGCGCTGTTCTGTGAGACACAAGTTCTGTCTCTGACTGCGCTAGAACGAGCCAATCGTCCAAGTAGTTCAGGATTCGCATTCCCTGACTCCTCAGGGGAGCGAGAGCCGTGTCCATGCATTTCGTAAATGTACGGGGTGCTAAAGACAGGCCGAACGGCAGGACTGTGTATTGATAAGCTCGACCGTCGAAGGCGAATCTCAAAAATGGCCTGTGACGGGGAGTTATCTGGATCTGGAAATAAGCGTCCTTCAGATCGAGAGAGATAAACCAGTCTCCTGGGCGAATTTGCGCGAGGATCTGTCTGGTTGTAATCATCCTGAACGGCCGTCTCATGAGGGCTTTGTTCAGATGTCTCAGATCTAAAATAGGTCTTAATGCTCCGTCCTTCTTGGGAACGAGGAAGTAACGGCTGTAAAAGCCTGACTCGCTCAGAGAAGGATGCACCTGTTCTATGGCCCCTTTTCGCAGCAGCTTTGTTATCTCTGCTTGAAGCAGATGTGCTGTTTCCAAACTCACTTTCGTTTCCGTCTGCGCTAGAAAGCGCGGAGGGCGACGAGCAAATTGGAGCGAATAACCGTGTCTTATGGTGTTGAGCACCCATTCTGACGCGCCCTGAATAGCCTCCCATGCTTTTGCATGCATAGCTAGGGGTCGAATGGTCTCTGGGTTCAGATCGCCGCGTTGCGCGGGATGGGGAACCTGTATCAGAGAAGACGGGGCGGCGCGCGCGCCGCCGATGCTCGGACACGAGGGCAGAAGAACAGGGCTGGCCGACTGTGCAGAATTTAGTAGCTCGATCTTGGACGATGGAGCGTGAACTGCTGTCAAACAACCCAGGCGCGAGGGCGGCGTGGGGATTATGGTGTCTGAAAGTGGGCGCGCGTGCTCGTGAGCTGGCGCGGGATATGCACTTATGACACGGCCAGTGTTTGGGGGCTTTATGAGGTTTGCAACCTGTCTGGCAGAGCGGGCAGTGGGCAGGTGTGAGCACAGGGCTGTGGGCACATTTCCTACACTTGATGCTCGAGCGGAAAGTTTCCGCTTTAAGAGATAGCGCTCTGGACGCGTTGCCATGGGAACCTGGTCTGTGTGAGGCAGTGAGCACACGGGAGTGGGCACTTTTTCTACACTTAAAACCCCTGCGGCTTGAGCCGTAGCAATTTGAGGTAACTGAGTGACAGAGCGAGCAGCGAGTAGTTGTGAGCACGGAAGTGTGGGCACTTTTACTACATTTAGTGCTCGAGCGGTGTGAGGCCGCTTTATGAGAGAGCGCTCTGGGCGCGTTACCATGGGGATTGCACTTGTGTGAAGCAGTGAGCACATGGGTGTGGGCACATTTTCTACACTTAAAGCACTTATACTCTTTTTGAGATTTATCTGGGTCGCCGTGAAAACGGCGTTTGTGTGCAGGCGAGCGAGTGTAATTACTGGCTCGTTGGCTGCGGTGTGTGCTGCTGCAGTAGCCTGAACATAGGGGACTGACAGAGCTGTGCGTTTTGATGGCGGTCCGGCCGTAGCGGGACTCAACCATCTTTTCCTCCTTGCGGATGCTAGGAGGACTTCGCGGGCTCGGGCTTCAACGCGATCTTGGACCGCGGGCCCCGTGGGGGCGGCGGTCTGTGACGGCTGGTCGAGCGCGACCTGGGGCGATTGCCCTGGCGCCGCTGCGAAGCGTTGGGGGGCCTGGAAGAGCGCTGGTTAGAGCTGCGCACAGGAGGCTGAGTTTGAGGGCGGCCTGTGGCTGAGCTCGAACGGCGGGGCAGGAAGAGGTCCATCGCCTGCGACGCCTTCTGTACCTCAGAGAACCGATCCACAATTCCGCTGACCGCAGGGCCAAAGAGGCCGGTGGGCGAGAGTGGTGCGTTCAGAAACACAGCGCGCTCTGACTCACTCATGTCCGCGAGCGTCAACCATAGATGTCTGTCGGTGAGCGCGGCCATGGATCTGCCGATGGCTTGAGCAGCGGTCTTGGTAGCGCGCAGCGCGAGATCCGTAGCGCTGCGGAGATCGGTAAAGGCAGACTGATCCGAGCCCTTCTCGTCCAGTTCACGGAGGAGGTCGGCTTGAAGGATCTGAAGAATAGCCATTGAGTGCAGGGCGGAAGCAGCCTGGCCGGAGGCGGCGAAAGCGCGGCCGGCGAGAGCTGAGGTGGTCCTGCAGGCTTTAGACGGCAGGGCAGACTTTGAGCGCCATCTAGCAGACGGCGGGCAAAGGTGCGTTGCCACAGCATCCTCAACGGCGGGGATGCCGTTATAGCCGTTCTCGGCGGCTCCGTCCACCTGGGAGAGAGCCGAGGAGACTGGCGAGCGGAGTCTGGTGGAGAACGGAGCGTTCCAGGACTTAGAGAGCTCGGCGTGGAGCTCAGGCAGGAAGGGTGCTGACCTAGAGGCAGGCGCAGGGCGGCGGCTAGGCAGAAAAAACCCGTCAAGGCGATTGGGCTCCGGCTCCTTAGGTGGAGACCAATCCAGTCCCATTCTCTCGACCGCTAAAGTGAGGAGGCGGAGAAGCTCTGCGTCAACACTAGCGCGGGTTCGAGAAGACTCCAGAGTAGAGGGGGCGGAGCGGTGAGAGCCCGACCACTCCTCGCTGTCAGACGCGAGCAGAGAGCAGCTGTCAGCGGCATCATCTGCATCATCCCCCAGGGCGACGGCAGTGCGGGCAGTGGCCGGCCGCTGCGCGTCGGAGAAGGGTGGGGGGGAAGGAGAGAGCGAGGCTCGCGGGAGAGGTTCCGGCGAGCGCTCAGCTGTAGCGTCCAGTTCCGGCGGCCTTTGAGAGCGACGTTTTTTTTTCTTTCGTGGCCCGGAAGAAGCGGCCGGAGAAGATGGAGTGTCTTCGAATTTAGCGAGTCGAGCCCGTAGGGTCGACATCGGTAAATCTTCACACTGTTCGCAGCCGCCCTCGGAGAGAGCGCGAACAGCGTGGTCAAAACCCAGGCAGAGAGCGCACAGCACGTGGCGGTCTCCGTCGCTGAGCGAGGCTCTGCACGAGCCACAGGATGTGCGAGGCATTTGAAACAACGCCTCGCGCTCTTTTAGATGCAAGTGTGTCGCGGCGGACACACACACACACACAAAACAGAGCAGAAAAGGATATAAGGCCGGATGGCGCAGCAGGCAGGGAAGGCTGAAGGCGGCGAGCGGCCGGCGTCCTCAGGCTGAGATCCTCGGCGTGCTGGTCGCTGGATTCAACGGCGGCTTCCTCGGAGATCAGCGATGCGAAGAGCTTCGCTGAAGAGACAGAAATCAGCGAAGCAGCCTCTGTTCCTTGCTTATATACTCTAAGCCACACCCCTAATGACGGGCTGTGACGCACTAAGCGCGCCAAGCGCGCTCATTGGACGTGACGTCACGCGCAAGGCTCAGCCATAGGCTGCTGCAGTTGCCGCAGAGCAGCCAATGGGCACGCGACTCGCTTGCCCTAGGTCTGCAGGCTGCCGCACTGCGTTGACAAAGTTTAAAAAATTAGGATAATTTTTGGCTTCAGTATCTCGTGAAAGGAGACTTTCCCGCAGCGTAAGCTAGCTTACGCAATACGAGAGAACCTCTCGTAAGAGAACCATAGTTACTACAAAAAAACCATGGTTAATTTTTGTCGAGTCCAAGACAAGTCCAAGACCAGGACTAGTCGAGTCCAAGTCAAGACCGAGTCCAAAGAGGTTCGAGTCCGAGTCAAGACCGAGTCCAAAAAGGTTCGAGACCGAGTCCAGGACAGGAAAAAAAAAAGTCTGCTAAAAAAATATAGGCTATAGCCTATAGAAATTAAATCACTATGTAATAATGAAATAATGAATAATTTTAATTTTATTTAAAATAATTGACAAATTCAAAGAACAAAAAAAAAAAAAAAAAAAAAAAATTATGTAGGCCTAAAGGAGCACACACATTCGTTTCGACTGTCTGATCAGCCTCACATTCTGTTCCTGTCAATCATACACGCGATGTCAACCAATTAAACTGCATGAGGGAAGGCCGAGCCAACTCACAGACACACACACACAAGAGATGCGGATAAACCGCAGATCGGGCGGATGACGTGACGAAAAATAATATTTTAATTAAATTCAGGCGGGTGGCGGCTGAAGCAATCAAATGAAAAAAGTTTGCCACTAAGCAAACCTGCAAGTTATGAGCTGGGTTATTTTGTTTCGATATTTGCTATATTTTAAAACAGCCAGTCATTGGAGTTACCACTTGTGGAATAGGCAAAGAAAGAAAGGTAAGAAAAAAAGTCGGAAACCTTTGCCCATTAATTAGATGTGCAAGGCAAGCAGGCTAGTTTTCGGGGTGTTATGGACAATCAAAAATGTGAATATTCACGTTGCACTAGCGGTGGACTTTCAGCGAGTTTATTTAAACATTTATTTTTTAAAGAGCCGTTTGTGAGTCAAAAGAGCCGGCTCTTTTCAGTGAGCTGAGTGAAACGAGCCGGCTCACGAAAAAGACCCGAAATGCCCATAGTTATTAAGTGGCCAGTGTTTCACTTTCCCTCCAATAATATTTTGTTTTAATATCGCGGCGACGTATGTGTGATTACTGGGAACATAATAAAGACTCCTGGACTCGGTCGAGACCAAAAGCCATATTTGGCAAGACCAGTGGCCGAGACCGAGACAAGTCCGAGTCCGAATACCCTGTAGGGGTAAAATCTTTGCGTGGCAGGGGGAGCTGCCACTCGACCAGTCACGGATATATGCGCCTGCCACTGCTTTATATGCGCCGGCCACTCGACCAGTCACGGATGTACGCGCCTGCCACTGCATATATGCGCCTGCCACTGCTTTATATGCGCCGGCCACTCGACCAGTCACGGATATATGCGCCGGCCACTCGAACTTACACAATATGTAAGGTTTAAAAAAACAATAAAATGCAGCGCGCGTCTCGTGGATCGCGCCGGCCAGACCAGCCACACAATCTCTCACTGTTTACATCTATCAGATTAACAAAAGCACACATACAGTGCAATACATATCTTATTTACCTGTTTCTCAACTAAATCTTATTTTTATTCGCTCTTTTTACCCGGGAGTGCGCGGTCGTGGCTCTGTTAGCGTCGCGCCGGCCATACCAGCCACACCAGCCACACAATCTCTCACTGTTTACATCTATCAGACACCCCTAATGATACACAAAAGCACACATACAGTGCAATACATATCTTATTTACCTATTTCTCATCTTATCTGTTTTTTTTATTTGCTCTTTTTACCCGTAAGGGAGCGCGCTCATCATGGCTATAAGCGAAGCGTCGCACCAGCCACACGATCTCTCGCTGTTTATGGCCACTACCAGCCACACAATCTCTCACTGTTTACATCTTTCAGACACTCCTAATGATACACGAGAGCACAAAGACAGTGCAATACATATCTTATTTACCTATTTCTCATCTTATCTGTTTTTTTTTATTTGCTCTTTTTACCCGTAAGGGAGCGCGCTCGTGGCTATAAGCGAAGCGTCGCACCAGCCACACGATCTCTCGCTGTTTACGGCCACTACCAGCCACACGATCTCTCACTGTGTTTACATCTTTCAGACACCCCTAATGATACACAAAAGCACACATACAGTGCAATACATATCTTATTTACCTATTTCTCATCTTATCTGTTTTTTTATTTGCTCTTTTTACCCGTATGGGAGCGCGCTCGTGGCTAAGCGAAGCGTCGCACCAGCCACACGATCTCTCGCTGTTTACGTCCACTACCAGCCACACGATCTCTCACTGTTTACATCTTTCAGACACTCCTAATGATACACGAGAGCACAAAGACAGTGCAATACATATCTTATTTACCTATTTCTCAACTAAATCTTATTTTTATTCGCTCTTTTTACTCGTATGGGAGTGCGCGGTCGTGGCTCTGTTAGCGTCGCGCCGCGGCCATACCAGCCACACCAGCCACACAATCTCTCACTGTTTACATCTATCAGACACTCCTAATGATACACAAAAGCACACATAAAGTGCAATACATATATCTTATTTGCCTATTTCTCATCTTATCTGTTTTTTTATTTGCTCTTTTTACCCATATGGGAGCGCGCTCGTGGCTACTGGCTAAGCGAAGCGTTGCACCAGCCACACGATCTCTCGCTGTTTACGGCCACTACCAGCCACACGATCTCTCACTGTTTACATCTATCAGACACTCCTAATGATACACAAAAGCACACATACAGTGCAATACATATCTTATTTACCTATTTCTCATCTTATCTGTTTTTTTTATTTGCTCTTTTTACCCGTATGGGAGCGCGCTCGTGGCTAAGCGAAGCGTCGCGCCAGCCACACGATTTCTCGCTGTTTACGGCCACTACCAGCCACACGATCTCTCACTGTTTACATCTATCAGACACCCCTAATGATACACAAAAAAACACATACAGTGCAATACAGATCTTATTTACCTATTTCTCATCTTGGTTTTTTATTTTACGCGTAGGCTACCCACCAGATTTCGTCATGAGTCATTTTGTACCCACCACTTAACTTCCGTCCATATTAATTTGACTTTTGGTTCGATTTTTTTCACCGTTTTCAGTGGTTATGTGGAGCAATATGAGAGAGAAATTTGGTAATCATTGTCTGACCCAACAAAAAAACACTATAATATTCATTTTATTTTATTTTCCGTGTTCGCATTTATGAGGGAAAAAACAACGTGTCAGTTTATGGTTACGGACGTGCAGCGCTCTGAAAGCGGCACTAAAAGACTGCTTTAAAACTTTCACAGAGACCTCAAACAGAACAGCTGCCTTTCTTTAAAGTGAATTTCGTTTTGTATTAATTATATCTTAATTTTAATCAATGTTTCATGAACCAATTGCCTGGATTTAATATAGCTATAAAAAGTAGGCTAAATATAGCAGAATCATACGGTGAGGCATTGCTGCCACATACATATTATTTTTTCACCTCAATTATGTCTAATAACGAGATCTTATGTCGTTTTAAAATAACGATGCATTTTAATTGTTTATTAATGAACTAGTCTTTTCTAAATCAGTGTAGGCTGCCTGCATACATATCTCCACATCTCTGCTGTAATGTAGCCCAGTGGTTCTCAATCCTGGTCCTGGGGACCCACAGCTCTGCACAGTTTGTATGTCTCCCTCATTTAACACACCTGATTCAGATCATCAGCTCGTTAGGAAAGAGCTCTATGAACTGAACTGGGAGTGTCAGATAAAGGAGACATATAAAATGTGCAGAGCTGTGGGTCCCCAGGACCAGGATTGAGAACCACTGAGCCTAGATGCGCCTTTCATACGGTCAGGATTACATAATCAGATGGTAGCTACCGTATTTGCTTTCGATTGGATTTTTTTTCTTTGGTGGACATTTTTTTTCAGTAACTTTATAGTTATATTTCTCATGTCTGTGAGGCTTGTCTATACACTGTTTGTCAGTTCATTTTTGAGGCGCGCTCCAATTCACAGAGATCATGAAAGCGCGCCCTGTTCGTTTTTTTTATTTTACAGAAGGCACACCGTTTTCTTGTTGTTGTGAGTTTACACAAATAAAAGTAGTTGCGACTGATGTATTATTATATTCTGTATGATCAGAAATGGAGTATTTTAAGTTGTTTCCACTGTTGATAGGAAAATGCGAGTGATGGCACCGGCGCCTCTATCCATGTCATAGTGCGCGCTCCACACTCCGCACAAACACTTGGATATGCGCTTCATAATAGCAAACATTTATCTAGGTTAACGTTAGAGCGAGCGGCCATGCCAGACGGATAATCAAATGCTGTTGCATTTTATTGCGGCAGTTTGAAAAGGGCGGCTGAAACACTTAGCCTATACAGATAAACGCCAAACGCTGGTGTTTTTCTTTAAACAAATTTGTTTAGGCTTTAAAATAAATATTGTTTATGGGCTAATTAATGCCACAATAATTTATTTATTTTATTTGTTTCTTTGAATACCATTGAATATTTTCATTGAATGCATTGAATATTTGCTATGCACCGCTATGCCATCCTCCCATAGAAAGACACGTTAAGAGCCACCTATTTTCTTTATAATAAAGGGTTTCTATGAAAGGAAAACGCTTAATGTATAATTAAATGCATTGCGTTCATATTCTTTATCACTGAAGCTTTTTCTTTACTATAAGGGTGTATTATTCCATTAAAAAAGGACTGTTTATAAGGTGACAATCCGTTTTACATCTTGAATATTTTTGTATTGTATTGTATGTTATAAACACGAAGATTGACATTTCGTTAAACAAAATAAGAGCACAAGGTGTAAAAAAAAATAAACAAATTAGGCTATGTTCTGTTAGATGTTCTGTTAATTATATCTCTAGTTAATGAAGATATAGCCTATTAACAATCATTCATAATCATTACTACGAAGTGGACGAGCGGAGCGGAATATTCAGAAATGCGCTCTCCACTCAGGAGCTCTGATCGGAACAAACCCGAACCTCACTGTCTGCTGAACTTGCACAGAAACATCAAAATATAACCAGCTTTTTAAAATGGTTTTTAAAACTAAACACTATTTTAGCACAAATTATGAGCTTATTGGCGATTTTTTTTATAATTATTGACAAAATTAGAATATAGTAAAAGTTTTTTTTTTTTTTTTTTTTTTTTTTTGAAACTTTTGGGTGGGCTTGTTGAAAAGTGGGGCCGTGCCTGAGCTACAGGACATCGTCTTCCAAAACATAACCTGCGCGAAAGAGAGAAAAAATATGAATGCGTCATTGTACCCAGCACTTCTGAAAATGCACTTCCGAATGCGTCTCTGTCCCCAGCACATTTCAAACCAAACTGACGCCCATGACTGTATGTGTGCTTTTTGTGTATCATTAGGAGTGTCTGAAAGATGTAGCCTAAACAGTGAGAGATCGTGTGGCTGGTAGTGGCCGCAAACATGCAGCGAGAGATCGTGTGGCTGGTGCGACGCTTCGCTTAGCCACGAGCGCGCTCCCATATGGGTAAAAAGAGCAAAAAAAAAAAAAAAAAAAACAGATAAGATGAGAAATAGGTAAATAAAATATGTATTGCACTGTATGTGTGCTTTTGTGTATCATTAGGGGTGTCTGATAAATGTAAACAGTGAGAGATTGTGTGGCTGGTGTGGCCGGCGCGAAGCTAACAGAGCCACGAGCACGCACTCCCATATACGGGTAAAAAGAGCGAATAAAAAAATAAGATTAAGTTGAGAAATAGGTAAATAAGATATGTATTGCACTGTCTTTGTGCTCTCGTGTATCATTAGGAGTGTCTGAAAGATGTAAACAGTGAGAGATCGTGTGGCTGGTAGTAAACAGCGAGAGATCGTATGGCTGGTGCGACGCTTCGCTAAGCCACGAGCGCGCTCCCTTACGGGTAAAAAGAGCAAATAAAAAAACAGATAAGATGAGAAATAGGTAAATAAGATATGTATTGCACTGTATGTGTGCTTTTGTGTATCATTAGGGGTGTCTGATAGATATAAACAGTGAGAGATTGTGTGGCTGGTAGTGGCCGTAAACAGCGAGAGATCGTGTGGCTGGTGCGACGCTTCGCTTAGCCACGAGCGCGCTCCCTTACGGGAAAAAGAGCAAATAAAAAAAACAGATAAGATGAGAAATAGGTAAATAAGATATGTATTGCACTGTATTTGTGCTTTTGTGTATCATTAGGGGTGTCTGATAGATGTAAACAGTGAGAGATTGTGTGGCTGGTGTGGCTGGTATGGCCGGCGCGACGCTAACAGAGCCACGAGCACGCACTCCCATATACGGGTAAAAAGAGCGAATAAAAAATAAGATTTAGTTGAGAAATAGGTAAATAAGATATGTATTGCACTGTCTTTGTGCTCTCGTGTATCATTAGGAGTGTCTGAAAGATGTAAACAGTGAGAGATCGTGTGGCTGGTAGTGGCCGTAAACAGCAAGAGATCGTGTGGCTGGTGCGACGCTTCGCTTAGCCACGAGCGCGCTCCCTTACGGGTAAAAAGAGCAAAAAAAAAAAAAAAAAAAAAAAGATAAGATAAGATGAGAAATAGGTAAATAAAATATGTATTGCACTGTATGTGTGCTTTTGTGTATCATTAGGGGTGTCTGATAAATGTAAACAGTGAGAGATTGTGTGGCTGGTGTGGCCGGCGCGAAGCTAACAGAGCCACGAGCACGCACTCCCATATACGGGTAAAAAGAGCGAATAAAAAATAAGATTTAGTTGAGAAATAGGTAAATAAGATATGTATTGCACTGTCTTTGTGCTCTCGTGTATCATTAGGAGTGCCTGAAAGATGTTAAACAGTGAGAGATCGCGTACGTGGCTGGTAGTGGCCGTAAACAGCGAGAGATCGTGTGGCTGGTGCGACGCTTCGTTGAATCGCTTAGCCACGAGCGCGCTCCCATATGGGAAAAAGTGCAAATAAAAAAAAACAGATAAGATGAGAAATAGGTAAATAAGATATGTATTGCACTGTATGTGTGCTTTTGTGTATCATTAGGAGTGTCTGATAGATGTAAACAGTGAGAGATTGTGTGGCTGGTCTGGCCGGCGCGATCCACGAGACGCGCGCTGCATTTGATTGTTTTTTTAAACCTTACATATTGTGTAAGTTCGAGTGGCCGGCGCATATATCCGTGACTGGTCGAGTGGCCGGCGCATATAAAGCAGTGGCAGGCGCATATATCCGTGACTGGTCGAGTGGCCGGCGCATATAAAGCAGTGGCAGGCGCGTATATCTGTGACTGGTCGAGTGGCAGGCGCATATATCCGTGACTGGTCGAGTGGCAGCTCCCCCTGCCACGCAAAGATTTTACCCCCTCTCCGAATACCAGCGAGTCCGAGACAAGTCCGAGACCATAGAAAAACGGTCTCGAGTCCGGACTCGAGTCCAAGACCGGACTCGAGTACTACAGCCCTAGGATAGGGCAATATTTGGCTGAGATAGGCTACAACTATTTGAAAATCTGGAATCTGAGGGTGCAGAAAAACGAAATATTGAGAAAATCGCCTTTAAAGTTGTCCATTTCTATTGGCGATAGTGCTGCATTCATTCACAAAAATAAATGTTTTATATATTTAAGGTGGGAAATTTACAAAATATCTTCATGGAACATGATCTTTACTTAATATCCTCATGATTTTTGGCATAAAAGAAAAATCTATAATTTTGACCCATAGGCCTACAATGTTTTGTTGGCTATTGCCACAAATATACCCAACATAAGACTGGTGACGTGATCCAGGGTCACAAATATTGTTCTT